>OZ010787.1:26190075-26750075 GCA_963932465.1 Maratus speciosus
TTTAAAATACACTTTTAACAGTAAGAATTGAAAATAAACAAGTAATTCAATTCATATGCATTCACTATGCTGATTCAAGCATTGCATTTTGAAATTTTTCAAAAAGTTCAAGATAAGCTAAATTTATACTTTTTTGAAAACGTACCTAAATAATTATTAATATATTTATTTTTCATGTAAAAACACTTTACCATTCAAACAATTTTTATACTTTGAATGTATGCTAAAATAATCTTTATGGCAGGCTTTGGCCTTGTTTACGTTTAAAAGAAATCATAAAAGACTTTTTTGCGGGCAGCTTTGGGCTAAATTTAATTATTGCAAACACAAATGGCTGGATTAGGGCGAGCTTCTGGCTATCCATTATTTTTAGTGGCCATTAAAAGAGTAAATGTGCACAGTTTGAGGCTATCTAGAATTTTTGGCGAAAAATTAGTGGCATGATTGCGGGAAACTTTTGGTATTTATGGCCAATTTTCTTGCGGCCTCATTGTGTCCGCCGTGACAAGTTTTTTACGGAGCCGTTACGTTCAATGATAGCAGGCCCAAATCGACCACTTTTGCCAAGCCTAACGTTGCATTCAGTGCTCCATAAGCTGTGTGTTTGTTGGGAGGGGGGGTGTGGAACAACACATTTCAGGGAAATGCATATAGAGCTTTTGTGAATTGGCCGGGATCATCTCCATTTATCGGGAATACCGTTCTGAAATTTCACGATGTTTAACCGACCTTCTTATATGATTTACCGCATATAGACTAATATATATATATATGTAAATGTTACTTTGGAGAACATTCAATTAAAAAGTATTTTATGAAGATGGTTATGATTCATAAAGTACTTAATGCATTTATATTGTAATAGCGGTATGCTATTTCTCCTCCACTTTGTGAAATTTTCTGAAAGTAGCGTTAAATTTGGTTTAAAACGCAGCTTACTAAAAACAAAAAACTTGCAACAAATAATTAAGAAACCTTTATTTCCATTTTGCTTCATTTCATATGTGTGCAGAAATTTTCTATTTGATCAAACCACTCATATGCTACAATTACACATAATTTCGAGTATTGTATTTTAGAGTATGATTAAACATATACTTTTGGAATATCTGTTTGGCATCTAATTGCTCTCGAGACTAATCATTCGCTAAAAAAATATGAGGTGGCACATTTTCCTTTCATATCTAAAGTTCCTAAATATTTTATAAATTATTCATTCGTCAAAACGCCTAATATTGGAATCGGATGAAGGACATATTGTGTACGTTGAGTAAACATATCTCTGATTTTGGCAAAAATCAAGTGAATTTTCTTACTCAAAAGAAGGCGTTTGATACTTATACATATAACAAAAAAATGATTTATATTTATTGTCACAATCTTTGTTATGTAATATACTAGCACACGCGCCCAGCGTTGACAGGACACGTACCGTTCAGAGTCTGACAAATAGAATTCTGCCCGTCCCAGCCCTAGTTTAATGAGAGAAAATCTGCTCATGACAGAGCAGCGAACCGCAAAAGCAAAATTCCTCGTGTTATTTAATTGTATACAAGAGGGGAGGAAAATCATTACTATGTCTTTGTCACGAGACGGAAAAATAAACCATAAATGCTGCCATATGGTAAAAGACGGTATCACATAAAAAAAGATTTACCGTTGTCATAGCCACAGGAATTACGGTAACAAAAAGGTTAATATAGCGCACTAAAGGAGGATAATTTGATGGTGGGCTTTTCTATATTCCCATTCCGAAAATTTCTTCGTTTGGTAATCATTTAAAAAATTCGCATGAATTCACATTATTAATGTTTCTTAAAATATTGCCGAGTATTTATCCCATTTGAGAAATAAAATATAATTTTGGATACTTAAGATATCGTTAATAAATTTGCTGATAAAAAACGAAGTCGTCATTATTGGTGAATTGATAACTTTAAAAAAAAATTCGAAAAATTCAAAAATCACTATACGAATTTCGGTCAAACATTATTGGAAAGAGGACAAAATTTACTATATTAGACTGAAAAATATCATTTGTGGATCAAAATTCCTGGAGACTGGAATCAAAGAAACACGCGAAATTTTCCAATCAGCACAAAATAACAAAGAATTTTCATTAAAATATCGAAAATCTGTGAACCAAGTGCTTTTGATACTGTCTTCGTTTATCTAAAGCCAAATGTGCAGGCCTCATCATCTGATAGATTTCCCCATACATCTCCAACAAACAGAGACACATAGAAACAGTAAGAACCTTTCTTTTATGAGTTTAAACTGCACAGTGACTTCAAAGGAAATAATTTTCGAGTTTTGGTTATGATAATAAACGTTTATTATATAAAAGAACATTTTTGGAAGGATATAAATGATACTTCCATATACTTCAAATAACGATAATTAGAGAAAATATTTTAAATTCTCAAAAAGCATCACATCTTTAAAGCCCACTTTCTTGAAAATTATCAGTTTTGCTAATATTAAAACTACGAGTATGCTGTAAATGGACACATGAATTTGTGGATTGGTTGATCGACTACATACACGTTTACTATCCATGTATTAAATGAAGCTGATTTAATTCAATAAATACATTATGTATGCATTTGTATCCATTTATATTTTACCACTATAACACAAGAAAATAGTCATTGATTGCAAAAAGTAACAACTGTGATCGTAACAGTACAATTAAAGAGCTAAGTAAAAGAACATATTAAGTAACAAAAATTACATTTGAAGAAATATGAAGTGAAAGTTTTTGATGTAAATTTTAAAGATTTATTTTCTGTTCGATACCATGCGTTTCAATTATTAACAGGAACGATAGTAAATTCTATCAGGAAAACTTATTCATATTTAATTTTCAAATATTAAAAAATTATTAATATTATTGACATTATTAAACATTAAAATATTAAATATTAATGAATAATGTCTTAAATCTTTAAGACTAAATAGAATCTTACTATTTTAGCTTCAGTATGTGATAGGATACCTCATAATGCTTTCATCCAAAAGATTAAAAAAAAAAAAAAAAATGGAAAATGTAGCATAACATGTTCATCCACTCAGGTCTTCAATTGTAAGGTAACAGCATAATTGAAACTTAAGCATGTTCTAGTTAGTGTTGCCAATTTTATAATGTATTCCGTACATGTAATATATAACGCAATAATAACGGTGACTTAGTCCGATTGTATCATACATCTTGCCGCAATTATTTTTGTTACTTTTGGTTGTAAAATCTACCTTACTAAACCCGACCCCAACCCTACTCGCAACAACAAAAACAAAAATTACTGGTCTGATGGATGGGGCCTTAACCGTGGATTTTGTCTTGTTCGGAGGAAATAGTGTCGCTCGATCTGTTTAAGGATTATAATCACATCCATTTTAAATATTTTTTTCTAATATATTTTGTTTTGACGCGCAATAGAAGGCGATATATTAACACTATTTAACATGTCTCTAAGAAGAAAATACACATATATATGTAGTAATAACAAAAAAATTCGCCCTTTTACCTTAGTTACTTTATTCCAAATTCTTATAATATGTACCTATATTACCTGTATTTTAATAATATGTTAAATATCCTTTATATTTTAATTCCATGCCTTTAATCCAGCGCATTCTTTTATTTCTTATTCTAAATTCCTTAATCTGTTAATAGCTGCACTTCCTTATAAAAAAACCACTAATTTATTTTATTATCTCATATTTTGAGACACTAAATTCTTATTTCTTTGGAATGTTTATTAATGCCATTTTATCTTTTATTAAATTATCATTCGATGTCCCAGAGTGCCTTGCCAGAGTTTTCGCGCTTTTAGTTTGTTCACCATTTAAAGTTTCCAATTCCAGTAAATAGTTCTGTTTCCACCTCAGTGCCTGTGTTATAATTAAAGCAGAGTTATAAATACGCAGGTTTTAAGGTCATTTGGTGTGGCGTTGAAGTATAAATCACAGTCGACGAAACAGTTCATTTCAAAATAACAGTTCATTTATTAAATTCAACTTGAATTTTAAAAACTTAAATAATAAAGATATGTACATACACCTCCAGCTTTTGCTGGGAATCATATTGACATATTATAGCTATAGCAAGGAGTAAGCTTAAACTCCATCTCCATGGTCCTTCCATTACATTACTTCCATCACTACACATCATACTCCATGGAGTTGTTTCACACTAAATATACTTACTGAGTACATCAAACTGGAATAAAAATATGCATACAGTTACAGTTAAAAGAGAGTGCCTTTACGACCGAAATGGAAAAATAAAAGCTGGTTCGGAACGATATAACTTCCGAACAAACCAAACGACAAATTTTGGGGGACAAGACTTTGTCCAGATTTCCAAGATGCGGCCCCATCGGTCGTAAATACCTTTTCTTTCTTTTTATAATTAAAATCAAAAATATTACAAAAAGCTCTTTGAAACTTTACATACAGAAGAGGTTTTGTCAGAAAGTCTGCCTTGTTATCTTTAGGACTTACATGTTTTAACTCAAAAACATTTTCATTAATTAACTGACGAATAAATTGACATCTTATGTCAATGTGTTTCGTTTTAAAATTCTCTTGGCTATTTTTAGAAAAATAAATGGCAGATTCATTATCACAGTACTGAATTGGTTTTATCCTATCGTATAAATTAAGTTCATTTAAAACTCTTGAATACCAAGTTAGTTCCTTTACGCTTTCAATTAATGAGATAAACTCAGATTCCATAGAACTGAGTGCAATACATTTTTGCTTCGATGATTTCCAAACAAACGGAACGTTACTGAAGTAAATTATGTAACCACTACTTGAATGTCTTTTACTAAGTTGACATCCCCAATTAGCATCAGAATATGCACACAAACTTAGTGATTTTACATTAGACAGATTTATTTTAAAATTTTTAGTAGCAAAAACATAATTCATAATATCTACCACTATTAACCAGTGTTTATATGTATACCCATTACAAAACTGTGACATTACATTTACAGAAAAACTAATATCGGGTCTTGATCTATTTGACAAAAATGACAGACACCCGATTAAAGATCGGTATGGAAATTTTTTCATTAATTCATTTTCGATAATTTCATTTTCGTTAACTTTATCTGGTAAAACAGAGCCAATTTTAAAAGGTAATTTAACATAACTTTTAGGTAAATCTTTATATTTTAATTCTAATCTTTCAATATAAGTTCTTTGATGAACGAATAATGAATCTTTAATGTGTTCAAAGTTAACACCTAGCAAATACTTTGTTAATCCTATTTCAGTAATTTCCAAGCTATTTTTTAACATATTAGTTACAGATTGCAATACATTTTCATCTTTAGCAAACAAAACTAAATCATCTACATAGACAACTAAAATTGCGTTACTATTCAGTTTATACACACAGTTACACCATTTTAATTTACAAAATCCAAGATTATGTAATATATTATCTAATTCAGAATTCCAATTGCGGCCACTTTGCCTTAATCCATAAATTGATTTATTTAACAAACAAACTTTATTCTCAGCACCCTTCATTTCAAATCCCGGAGGTTGTTTCATAAACACAGTTTCTTTTAAAGAACCATATAAATATGCTGATTTTACATCCAATTGAATATGATACCAATTTAACATAGAAACTAATAAAATAAACATTAGTTTTATAATTGAAAAATTTACAACAGGTGAAAATATATCATTAAAATCAATACCTGGTTTCTGTTTAAAACCTTGAGCTACGAGACGTGCCTTGTACTTTTTACCATTTCTTTCAGTGTTTTTTATATTATAAACCCATTTACTTCCTACTATTGTGGAATTTTTCGGTGGATCAACCAACCGCCAAACTTTTCTTTTACTCATCATCTCAAGTTCTTCCCTCATCGCGGCATTCCATTTCCTCCTTTCTGGATTTATTTGTGCATCCTCAAATGATTTAGGATTTCGGTATTGTAAAATTCATGTTGAAATAATTCAGTTAAATATGGATCGTCCGAATCACTAGTTGAGGGTTCACTTGAAGTTTCAGTATTAGGATGAGTAGTTTTAGGTTTAAAGTCAAACTTATCTGGCTCAAACGGGATTTTATTTTCCTTACAATATTTTTTAACATCATTTAAAGATCTCAGTCTCGTATTTGTTATTGGGGTATAATAATATACGTCAATTCTCTTACATTTCGTTCTCGGTCTTTTAATCCTTTTCCATTCTGAAATATTTATAGAACTTACAGTTACCTTACCCCCCTTTTTTTCTCTTCATCTTCGTTTAAGCTTTCTCCTGGTAGTTCATGATTAAGATCTAAAGTTGCATTACTTAAACCGTTTGTTTTAATTTGAGATTCATTAAAATTCAATATCAAATCCTTATATTTGTTTTCTCCCCCAAATAATGTTTCTACACCCTTTTTCGATTCATCTATACGCACATGAATAGTCTCTACAATTCGCCTTTCTTTTGGAATGTAAATTCTATATCCTTTAGTTTTCATGGCATAACCAACTAAGATACCTAGTAAAGCTTTCGGTTGAAGTTTATTTCGCTTAACTTTAGGAACATGAACAAATGCTAAAGATCCAAAAATTCTTAAATGTCTTACCAAAGGTTTGAATCCCGTCCATAATTCTTGCGGTGTAAGACCTTGTTTTAAACTGTGTTCAGTCCTATTTTTTGTATGAACAACCGCCAAAAGAGCTTCCCCCCAGAATGACGGTTTTAACCCGCTATCGTGTAGCATTGCTCTAACTGCATTCATTGCTACTTTATTAA
Source organism: Maratus speciosus (assembly GCA_963932465.1). NCBI lineage: Eukaryota > Metazoa > Arthropoda > Arachnida > Araneae > Salticidae > Maratus > Maratus speciosus. The sequence continues at coordinate 26,196,856 of OZ010787.1, forward strand.
AATTTTCAGCAACACCCACCTGCTCTGGAGTATAAATGGAGGATCTTTCGATTCTTATACCTAAATCGGTTAAGAATTTCTCAAATAATTTATGGGTAAATTCCAGCCCATTATCAGTTCGTACACATTTTAACTTTTTACCAGTTTGTCTCTCAGCTTTAACTAAAAACTTTTTAAAGCATTCAAACACTTCCGTTTTATCCTTAATTATATAAACCTCAGTCCTTCTAGAATAATCGTCAATTACTGACAAAAAGTATTTCCCCCGTCCTAACGAGTTAACAGGGCTAGGACCCCACAAATCCATATACACCCTATCGAGGATTTGATTAGAACTGCGTTTATATAAATAATTTCTTTTAAACGATTTTCTGTTAGATTTTGCAATTACACAAGTTTCACACATCTTTTTGTTTTTACAGTTAACATTTTCAATACCTTTAACACAATTATTTTTACTCATTTTTTCAAGTAAAGGTAAGTTTGTATGAAAAAATCTACGATGTACAATCTCTGAATTTAAACTAGTAGAATAAGCAAAATTTTCACATTTTGAAGCATAACATTTAACAATATACAATTTATCAACTCGAGGTACAGTAAAACAATATCTATTAAATTTATCATACACAAACATTTTATTATTTCCCCATTTAATTTGGTTTCCTGCAATGTCTATATTAGACCCACCAATTAAATTTCTCCTCATGTTAGGAGCATATAACACATTTTTTAAAGTTATTTCTACATTACCTGTTACATCTAGGATGGTAAAGTCAATATCACCAATACCCAGTATTTCCGACGAACAGTCCTTGTCTCCTATCAGCACTTGTTGAGGGGGGAGGTTCCTATATGTTACAAATAGACTCCTGTCATTCGTAAAATGAGAAGTAGCCGCTGAGTCCAGAAGAAATTCCACGAACTTTCTACCATTTGAAGATATTAGGGCGAATTCAGATTGCTTTGTAGGTTCACTGTAGAAAACTTGCTTTTTCCCTCTAGAGTTCTTTTTGAAACACCTTGTATCTGTGTGACCAGGTTTCTTGCAGTAACTGCATATTAAACTCGGCCCCATACGATTAGCTGGTGAAGTATACGATCGTCTGGTGGTGTCCAGGTCGCTTCCACTACGTGAAACCCATGGCTTTTTACTGCTTCCAAAATTCTCCGCTGGAATGGTTGGTTTAACGGTAGGGTTTTTAAACTTAGTTGCATAAGCATCACCTACAGCGACAACCTCTTTACCTTCATCTTTTCGTTTTAAACAAATTCTGCCATATTCAGTTATTAACTGCTTAGATACATTTTCTAATTTAAATTCTTTATCTTCTAATCTATATAACACTTGAACTAGATTATCATATTCCTCAGGTAATCGACGGATTAGTTGAAAACATACTAACAGTTCTGGCATCTCAAATCCAGCATCTTTAATCTGAACTTTCTTTTCTTCAATTTTTTTACAAAATAAACCTATAGTTTCTTCTTGCGAGTTTAAGTTCATCTCGAAAAATTCATCGACTAATCCTGCTAAGCGTGCTTGTGAAGTTGGTTCGAAGTTTAACTTTAAAATATCCCAGGCATCTTTGCCGCTTTCTGTTTGAGCAATTAGTATCTGGAATTTCCGTTCGATGGATTGGTAAATTGTTGTATAAGCTCTTCGTTTACGCCATTCAAAATCGCTTTTCTCACGATCAGAGGCATCCGATTTACATGCGATATCTGGCTTTGTAATAAACTCCCAGCAATTTCGGTCAATCAATACACATTTGACGTCGAGCTTCCAGGAAGGATAGTTATAATCCGATAGTTTCGGGAAGGAATAAGTTAACTCTGGAACTTGTGCCATTATGCAGTATATGTTTCATCTAAATCACACCATATTTTATCTATTTGACCTTTAAATAGCATGACATGGCCCATAACCATGTTATAATTAAAGCAGAGTTATAAATACGCAGGTTTTAAGGTCATTTGGTGTGGCGTTGAAGTATAAATCACAGTCGACGAAACAGTTCATTTCAAAATAACAGTTCATTTATTAAATTCAACCTGGGTTTCGTCCTATCCCTAATCGCCCGCTTTTCCCCTCTTCCTCCTTTCTTTCCCTGGATTGGCCCTGAGTAGAGCGCCTCAGTGTACCTTTACGCGTTCTTTTTAATACTTATGCGCTTAAATTGAAATAAGACTGCAGATTTGTATGATTTTAGTCTTTTTTTTTTTTTTTTTTTTTTTTTCAAAATCTATGTCACCAGGAGAGCTTTTTCGTCAAGTCGCAATGTAGCTTCTAATCAATTAATATCTTAAGTCTATTTTTAATACATGTCAAGACCAGAATATGGGTAATTGAAGCACTGGTGAAACTGGGATCCTCTACACATCACCTAAAAAACTCTTTGATGCATAGTACGGCTTCTTTTATTATTCACGGAAAACATCCAAGGAATTACGTCCTAGACTTCCACGCTGGTCATGAGTGTACGAGAGCAACTTATTAATAATTCTGGTTCATGATATATGACGAGTGTGTTTTCCTGCTGTCTATTTTCGACATATCTTAACCTACAACTGAAAAGTGTTACATATATATATATATATATATATATATATATATATACACTATGACGCAAAAGTTTAGACAATGAAGAAATTCTTACATACTTTGAAAAATATTTATTCAATTTTCAAATCACTGCTTGAAATTAATGTGCTGTACATATAAACAATATTTATAACAAAGAAAAGTGGAATTGTGCATATTGCAATAAATTAAATGGTAACAAAAATAAACTGCTGTCTCAAAAGTTTAGACACAAATTAAATAAAATCGAAATAAACAATTTTTAAAACCTGGTTGCGCATCCATGCTTATGTATTACGTCATATACACGAGATTGCATGGAAGAAACTAAATCTTGCATAGTTTGTGGATCGATATCGTACCATGCATTCTCAATAGATGTCTTAAGTTCCTTTTCAGAAGAGTATTGTCTAGCGTTGCTATAAACTTTGCGACACCTGATGCTCCAAAGGTTTTCTATAGGGTTAAGATCTGGGCTACATGCTGGCCAGTCGAGAACTCTTATATTATGGGAATTAAACCAAGATTTTGAATGTTTTGCAGTGTGAATTGAAGCATTGTCTTGCTGAAATTCCCACTGAGGACCCCCTAGAAGCTCTGCAAATGGCAGTAGGTTTTCTTCTAATGTCTGTGTATAATGCTGTGAAGTTTGACGACCACTGGTGAAGGTCAGAGATACTTGTCCATTATAGCAAAAGGCTGCCCAAACCATCACCGAGCCCCCTCCTTGTCTGCGACTAAAAAAACGTCGAGGTTCCTTCCGCAAGTCATGCCAATACGATAAACAACCATCTGGACCATCCAGATTCCACTTTTTTTCATCGCTAAATATGACTGACTGCAATTTCTCTCCATATGACATATACTTTCGAGCCCACATAAGTCTTTGTAACTTATGATGTGGTTTCAGAGCTGGTTTCTTCTGCATTTTGCTATAAACGATTGTTCCTTTTTCCAAAATTCGTCTACGAATCGTATCCTTTGATACAGAGAGTCCCGATGAGCTTTGAACTCCACGTACGCTCATTTGTTGAGTACTCGCTAGTCTTTGTATCAGGCGATCCTCTCGTACATTTGTCACACGTGGCCTCCCAGACCGACATTTTGCTTTATATTCGGAACCACTCGATAAAACTCGATAAATAGATTTTTTTGACCTATTAATAATAGCAGAAATTTCAGAAACGCTCTTCCCTTCACCTTTCAACTGCCAAATCCTTGAAACCTCATTCACTTGAATTTCTTTAGCTCTCGGCATGTCGACTATGAAGCGCAATCGTTTGCAGAACTTAAGTACTCCAAATTTGTGACATCATCGATTCTAAATTTGCATATGCCAGCGAATATTCAAAGAAATTTAGAATAGTGTCTAAACTTTTGCGACAAGCACATTTGAATTTTTATGAAAAAAATTAGTATTATAGCAAATAAAACGGCTGTCTGTTGTACATAGCATTTTAAATCAGTTTTTGAATATATTTACAGGTTTTTGTAATTCTGACGTCATAATTCTACATTTTAAAGCTGAATGACGTCATTGTCTAAACTTTTGCGTCATAGTGTATATACGCTACGACGACTAATTAATAACTTAAAGTTGCGCTTTGTACCTTAACACGATCTTCAAAATACTTGACGATTGGTCTATTTTTCAGAAAGTTAAAGCCTATAAAGCCCCCCCCCCCCCCAAAAAAAAAAAAAAAAAAAAACATCAAGAAGAGAAAGACGAAGATATCATTTTTATATGCTAATGGCCAGGGAAACTGCTGATCGAGACTATTCACACAAGAACAAGAAAGAAAAATATTGCGTCCAACATATCTTATGAAACACTTTCCAACACTTCAAAAATTATGTAATAGAACTTAACCATTAACAGATGAAAGAAGATTGTATCTAATTAACCAACTTACAAATTGCATTACAGATATAAAATCCAGAATTCACCAATTACCGTCCATAGCCAGAGGGTATTTTGTTGGATTATTTTGTGCCTCCTAGAACATGATATATATATCTATAGATACACTACACAATGTGCTAAAATTTAGTTTAGTTACAAAACGTGTTAACACTGTGGAAAATTACTTTTGCATTTTCTATAGCTCTGAATATTTTCTAAATATTTTTATACACTTCTCATACAAAAGTAAATTTAGTTCAGGAAAAAATCCGCATCTGAAAACGTACTTTCAGAACTTACTATCCATAGACGTCAATGTATCGAGTTCTTTATGTAGGCTTATATAGGGATTTATTTATATTGTAAATACATCTTTCAGTATATTAAATATAGTTCAGCTGGAAAATGATAGCTCAATTAAAAATATATATTTGTTCAATTCACGCTCATATATAGTAATGGTATATATATAGTAATGGTATAATAGAATTAATTTGTGTAGCCATGTGTATGATCTGTATAATATATACACACGATCAATAATAAATATAAATGTCATGTTTGAAATAATGTAAAATTTTTAAAATACTGCTGAAAACAATTTTTCCCCATTATGTAACCGAATTCTGTTGATTGAACCTGTAAATGAATGATAAATGCTTTTACACCACCCTCTACAGAAAGCATGTTTTAATGATCTCCTAAATGCATTAAAATATCAATACGTTTAAAATAATATATTTTTATTCAAATAAACCGAGAACGATTTACCCCCATTCAAAATAATGTAACGCGATAAATTTTAGCGTCCCTGTAATCGAACTCTAAATGCTACACACACTCCCCTTTCAACTGCGAACATGTCACGGTAAGCTACAATAACATATATCACTTAAATTGTAGTGTATATACGACAGTTACAGTACAGACAAACTACTAACTGCAGACAGACAAACAAACCGAAGTGATAAAAACTTTAATGTGAAAAAAGAATGCATCAAAATCTGAGCATCCGTTCAAAAGTTATGCATAAGCATATATAGAAAAAAAAACATATTTGTAAATGAATGGTTTAGCCTCTTTCGGTGGAAATTATTTAAAAGTACAATGAATTATTGCTTCGAATAAACAGTTTATATTAATTAGTGATTATGTTTGAAATCTGGAGATATCTTTTGATAATTATATCCCTTTCTTAAATCTGCATCGGAATGTACGTCCTTTCATCATTCTTACCAACGTACAACTTTAACTTTTTAAAATTTATAGTTAAGTTTATATACTTATACTGTTTAAATTAACATTTTTTGAGTTGATATATTCAATGAAAATTTTAAATATCATATGCTTCTACGAAGTACAATTTGGAAAAATAATTTTAGAAAAATTCGACATTTGTGGCTGTAGATTTTTAGAACAACGTAGCACATATTTATTATCCCTAACACAATTTATCATTGAACAACTGTATACATACTTTACGTCAAAAACAGGTATTTTCTGCATCACTTAAAGACCTTTTTCTGTATTTTTTTTTCTTTATATGACACATTATGTGTGAAAAAGCTAATTAAATAAAGTTGTACGGGAAACATGTCATATGAGTAAAATGAGACTAATTAATTATTTCATTGTTTCCCTTAACTGGTTTTATTTTACCAAGTAAAGCGTATTAAAATAGCTTAAATGAGTTATAGTGGTAAAGTAAGATGTCTTGGGTAGTTCTCTAAATCACATTAATTAATGTTTTAGTTAAAGATTTTAGAAAAACGAATAGTCCAACGCTAGTAACAAATGCTAATAGAAGATTATTGATTATAGGCAAAAATTGTTCTTTAATTTCTTAAACAATGTCGATTTAATACATGTGTTTTTAAAGTACAAGAATTTGAAAGGGTTGAAAATAAGTTCAATGCGTAATTTTTTTATATGATTGCAGATTTTCGTGTAGAGACATGAGTAATTACAGTTGCATTAAGGTCTTTTATCAGAAACTGTATGCACTTTTGAAAAACAAACCGTCTGTATATTAAAATTGTACGAACACATATTTTAGCAAATGCTAAGACACATTTTTCATATTTTAATATTATTATTTATTATTCAGATCAATTCAATCTTAAAATGTGGATTAAATGCACCTGTCTTAAGTTATCGTTATGTTAACTGTACTCAACATTTTGGTGATATACATTTAAATATTTTTGACAAGTTTTAGTGTATGTCCGATTAGAGAATACAGATTTAATTAAAAAACGAACTCACAATAATTTCGACAAATTTTAAATTCATGAAAATATTTTTAATTATAAAATGCAAATAATAAAAGGAATTATTATTTTTTATGAGCAAGAATATTGTCTTTACAGAGTGACACATAAATACTGTGACGTGATGAAAATTCCAACTTATTTTAGTGATTTGCCCATTTTTGAGATATACTATTGTCTTATTCGTGTTCCTCGTGCTTTTTTGTTGTGTAATTGCTATTTCCGCTAATATTAATTCACTGTTTTGAAGGTATACATATTGTGCAAAGAAGACTGGCCAGCCATCGTCCCCCACCAGAAGAGGGGGATGCCAATTCTTACGATCGCCAAATTGTACCAAGAACAAGTCCATCGCTCTCTCAAACATTTTAAAGAGACCGGGGGAATCAAATACCGTCAGCGAAATGGAAGACCGCGAACAACAAGGACCTCGGTGCCCTTAACGTGGTCAAAAATAAAATCCAGCGAAATCCACAAAGAAACATCCGAAAATTGGCCAACGAGCACAACGTCGGCCACGAAACCATGCGAAGGCGAGTCAAAGGATATCTGCAACTCATATAGTACAAACTGGCGAAAAAACATCTTCACGCCGACCAAATGAAGGCGTCAAGGCTCGAAAAGTGCAAGAAGATGAAGTCCCCGTGCCGCGACGATGCCCTGGATCGGATTTTCTTCACCGATGAAATGAGTTTTATTCTCCAACCTTTCCGGAACTCGCAGATGCAACGTGAGTTGCTACTCGAAGGGGCTCCGAGCTTCGTGAAGGTGGAAAAGGTTCTTTTCCCGAAGTCTGTGAAGGTGTGGGCGGGGATTTCCGGATGGGAAAAGATAAAATTCGTCTTCGTCCCAAAAGACGTCAAGATCAACACAGGGACATATTCAGCTGCTAAATTCGGAAGGGGCCGTGATCAGCTGGGGTAAAAAGAAAGCGAAGAACATCGACAGGAGGTTTGAGCAGGAATGGCCGACAACCCTCAGAGCAAAGAAAACGCCGGAGGGGTGCGAGGCCAATCTCTCGTGATTTTGGACGAAGGGCGTTTGGCGATTATACTCCCCCTACATGAACACTATGGACTTCCCTGTGTGAGGCATCATGGAGGAAAAAGCCTGCGAAATCAATAACAAGTCCATGGATTCCTTGAAACGTGCTCTGGAAAAAGCATGGGCCGAAAACAGGCGCGGCCATCTTGAAGAATTTACAGAATTGTCTAGACGCCTGCATCACCGCTCGTGGCAACCATTTCGAATTATCTTAATTGCTCCATATACAGAATTTTCTTCTCTTTTGAATGGTGAATAAAACTAAATGTTTTATTTCTTCAGTAAAAAGTTATGGTATTTTATTTGCGTCACAGTATTTATGTATCACCCTGTAGTTTATAAATCCATTGTCTATAATATTTATTTACAATTAGAATTATTTAATTTTGTCATTGCCTTTGTAATTTTGGACAGGAGAATAACTTTATCATATGTACATGATGGTATAAAGTTTTTAGGTGCGTTCGTAATTATATAAAAACGTAGCACCTAATAGTCGTCGTTTGGTCCGTCTGTCTGTCTGTCCGTCCGCATATAACAGAGAAAAAACTACACAACCGATTGGTCCGAAATTTTAAATATATAATTGTTTCAAAATTGTGTCGGGTCATTTCAATTTTATGAAAGTCGGATGTATAGTTTAATTACAGGGGCAGTCAAATATTTCCGTTACATTACAGACAATAGGAAAAATATTTCAAGTGCATTTTAACGATGCCACAGCCTTTCAAACTGATATGCACTTATGAAGTGCACTAAAATATACATTCAATATAATATGTGGTGCAAAAAATATTTATAAAACTAGTTATAGTACGAACGCACCTCATTTGCCACGTTTGACGTGCAATATCCAACTTGTTAATTCTCTCAATTTCGAGAAAATTCCTAATTGCAATGTTTCTTTCTCCCGAGTGCGTACAGATTCACCAAAATTTTCAAACACAATTTCTTGCCTTTTTAGTCATAGAAAAATATTACAATTTCTGCGGTTAATGGCGGTAGGAATTTTAATCTTAAAAAATATGTTATAGAAAAATGTCGATTTTAAATAGTGGTGCCAAACTCTACAGGAATTGTTAAGAGTGTACACAATTTATTTCTACATAAATTTTAATAAGTGAAGATGAAGCTTATTTCAGTAAGAAATTAAACAACAACAACAACAAAAAAAAATGTATGCATACAAATACCCCCGAAATGAATCACCATTAATAAGATTTACATCTGGGTTGAACAAGTATAATTAAATATATTTAAATAATACATGCATTAACCTGAAAACAGTAGCTCATTGAAATAAAATGTGTAGTCTCCAATCAAATTAAGAAACTCTTTCGTAAAAATTAAAGTCTTTTCAATATCGTATTTTGAATGCTTTCTGGGCATTTCTTTGAGAGCCTTCATCATTTTAAACACATTTTGTCGATTAAATGACAAACAGTATGAATTTTTTTGCCCATTTGTATATTTTCATGATTCTGTCAATTATATTATTGAAATAATAATATCGCATTTGGAAAGAAAGTGTCGCTTCTGCTGAAAACATTTCTTTGCCAATAAGCTTCTAAAGACTGATATGAAATAAGTAATATCGAACTCTGAAAATACCAATATTTACAGTAGTCGATGTAGAGACTAGATTACAATGTACCCTTAGGGACATAATATACCGCGGAAAAGTATTGACCATTGAATGAAGATAAAATTTATATATTTTGTTCTATATAGTAGAATTTTCGTTCCTATAGATGAAGAAATTGTTATTCCTTCATATTAATTCTATCCGTGGTTAGGATAGGTTTGGTATAATGGGGTGGATGAAGTATAAATTGAATACTTTATTTATAAAATCTAACATTATTTATTTAGAATTCTATAATTTAAGTCACGTTTATATCATGTTTCTCATTGCTTCAGTTGGAAAAGTTCTTAGATTATCAGTGTTACGCTTTGTAAAAAAAAAAGAAAGTTTAACTGATATTTCTTTACAAGTTGGTGAACAGAAGCATACTCTTCAAAAGCACATTGTTACAGAAGTATCTGCTCTGCAGCTTTTTATATCATGTATCTTTACACTACATTTATTTATAATGATATTTAAAACTGGATGTAAAATTGAATATAAAATTGCAGTGCATAATATATAATTGTAACATTTAAACTATTGTCTTATTTGGATAAAAGGCTTAATTCTTGGACCAATTCTCTAAACTAATCTGGTTGTATTATCCCAGATTTTTTTGCACGTATGTAAGGAAAACATCGATGAAATATGAATGAAATGAACCTAAAATAACTTAAGATGATGTCAAAAAGGTTTTATAAATGTACACTGTAGCTGTCAACGTATGCTTACGATTAATTATAAAAATAGTCTCCAGTCTTGGCAGGTAATCGAATTATTTAATAAACCCGTAAAATGTATTCTATATTTTCATACATACATTAATTTTTCTATATAGATGTAACTTAATTTTTTAAGAATTTAAAACACAGATTTGTTTCGTTAATAAAGACTATACTCGAATTCACCCAACAACGGGGTAGTAATTTCCATATAGTTAATTTTTTATTTATGTTGAGGTAAAACATGAACAATAAATGTAACTCTCTACTAGGATGATTCTAGATGAACACATTTCTTAACTCCCCTTCCCTCCCACATTAAAAGAAATAAATACTGTAATTTGTAGTATCTAGCATTTTTAAATTACAATCATATCAGAATTAGCCCGACAAGTGATTTAAAAGTACATTTCAAAACGATTCACTGAATGAGTTATATTCCATTTCTTGGTAAGTATTACTTACCATAAATATGCAGAAAAAATCATGTGATAATCTTTTATGTAAATAAATTAAATTTTTACTGAGAAAATAAGTCAATAAAAACAGCGTTTTCTGTGTAATGTATACAGGTATTAAGATGTTCTAGAGCATTCTACAAATAAGAATTTTTGTACAGGAAGCCAAGGTCGCAATCTAATGAATTGGCCAATAATGTAGTGTGTTTCGCCTTTATTTGAACCCAGATTTTTAGTCTTAACATTAACAATAAGGAAACTGATTTGAATATATTTACTATAGAATTAACTTTGTCGTGTACCAAATGTGATGAAATTACTTCAAGTGCTTAGAGAGCACGGTAAGTCGAATGGTGCACTGTATGTTGTATGAATTACATTTTAAAAACTCCATCGTCCAATTTAAAGCTGGTGGGATTTGGTTAATAGCCTCTTTCTCCACATCTCGGAATATTTTTTACCCTAAAGTGGTTGTCATGACCATCATTCGTATCCAATCAGTTCTAAATTTGAAGATCAACTTTTTAGAACATAGTTCAATTTCAATTTGAAAAAAAAAATACTTTTATAAATGTTATTCTTCAACATATGTAAATTCTTTATGTCAAATTAGTTATTAATAAAAATTTACGAAATTGAAATTTTTATATTGCCCTTGGTTTTATAAGTTATGTTTAGAACACTTTCTCGATACTCTAACAAGTAAAACAATTATTCTTCTACAGCGAAAACCTAACAGTATGAATTTGAATTTTATAAATGCTTGGCGATTAACTGGCAATATGAACGAAAAAACGATTTTTCTAATGACCGAAAATGCTGGCAATTCACATAATTTAATATATCATAATTCGGCAAATTTTCGTGGCACAAAAATGGAATTTTTTCAAGTTAAAGCATGAAAAATAGCTTTTAAAAAATACATCTTATAGGAGCTAAAGACCTATTTTTTTTTTTTTTTCGTAACTCTAAAAAATATTTTAATGTAAATGGATTTTCATATGATAAAAAATATCACTTGGCAGATTTTTGCAACAGGAAATCTACCCTTAAAGCTATTGGCTTAGCAATTAGCCACTGCCCAAAGATAAGATAAGACACCCTGTACACAACTTAAACAACGCTGTCAAACCTTTTTATTTCTGAGTACCACTAATACCAATTAGAAATATTTGCTTTATTCGATATTGTGCGACTTAGTCAAACGAAGATTACTTTTCGATAATATTGATACTAAAAAATCGGAAAGTTTGTTATTTTCTATATTTGCTATCGGTGTTACTTGGCATATTATAATTACATAGTACCAGTAATACAAAAACTCAAGTTTTGCTCATCCAGAATTTTCCTCTTCATTCAATAAAACGATCATTATTCTTAATATTTGTTATACCATCTGTAAACATATACAGACAAAATATTTGCACATTGTTTTCTATACCACACATAAATTATCTTTAAAACTGTTACGTGTAAATTAAACAAGTAAAAAAAAAAAAACAAAAAAAAAATACAAGACATTTTGGGAAGAATTTGCGCAAATCAACTTTTTATGTCTAAAAAATAAGAGTTGGGTGAATTTTTATATAATCATCATACATAGTCCTTTCATTTATAATTGAAATAATCATTAGTATACAAATATAATATATAGTATATAATATTAAATGTTGCAAAAAAAAAAATAAAGCAAGGAAAATTCTATTTAAAACAGCAGTGACATAATATAATATATATTCATAGCTGCAAAATTTCACACTTTTGTACCGCTAAAAATAAATTTTAAATTTTCACAAATTCAACTGCCGAAATCTGTGATTAAATAAAACAAAAATTTCTATTGATTTTAGTGGTATTAGAAAATAGTAAAAAATTCCAGCTATGTTTATGTAGTGTATACTCTAAAAATATTTCTAATAACTACTTCCATTAAGCGTGGAAATATTGTCTTCTTTTAAATATGAATGGATTCTATGATGAATAAATTTAAATTTAAATTCAATATTTTCATAAACAGAAGACAATTTCATACAATGATTTTAACGATATGCATAACACATTTTAGATTCATTGTGTTTACTCTGCCTGCGGCAAAATTGTATTAATTTTCTCGAAGAAAAATCATGAATTTATATGACTTTATAAAAATAAAGATCAATAAAAATATGCGTTCATATCTAACTTGCATCATTTCGATTAACAAAAGCTCTAGAAGCAGAAAATCTGTTGGGTATTACGAGAAAAATTTAACAATATCTCTTGTTAAAACACTTCTTCATTTTAAATCGTTAATCCTTCAGGGTATAAGAGATTATTAATATCATGACAGATTCTTCGAGTAAAGATATTAATCTAAGACGGTTTTGGTTATACGGAAGGAAAATAAATTAGCGATAAGTTTTTTCAAGTAAACAACCGAAGTAGATAAGAATAATAGGGATAAATGTTTTAGAAAATTTTAAATGTTTCATTTTATGAGAAATGCCGCGACGTATTGATGTAGGTCTTATTGAAGATCTATTTACACATATGGAAAGCATTTAAATTGTGAAAAAAAAAGTTACAGATATGATTTTGCAAATTACAAAAGAAGGTACAAACTTCTAAAATTAGATTTAATTTATTTAAGATTTAAAATTTCTAAAATTTATTTAAGATTTATAAATTTATGAAATATAGAATGTGCACGCATAAAAAACATAAAATATATTCTGGCACAAGACAATATTTGTAACTGTGCCACATAATTTATTTTAAGGGGTCTCAGGACTCTTAAAATTGGAAAAATGAAAAAAAAAAAGACCATTTTCAACATTTAATATATTAAAATATATTTAATTTTAAGACACAATTTTAATTGGAATAAAATATATAAGTATGTTCTTTCATTTCATGTATTTAAAAAATTATAAGATGCAGAATTAGCATTTACAGGGGGCTCCAAACTGTTAGACATTTTTCGAGCAAAAAATCGACATAACAGCTTACGCGCACGATTACAAAATAAGTGTTGCAACTAGAATGAAAATTTTGGTACCTACTTATACTTCAGATTATAATAATTACCCTGAAACTAAATAAATTTGTATTTAAAGCTTTTTTTTATATTTTTAATACAATGTTGTATTTAGCTAATGCAAAATTAAGAAAATTTCAGCAGTATAATCACCTAAAAAATATTTTTTGAACAATAAAAAGGAAATTTTAGGTTCAGTTTATACAGACTAACATGAAACATATGTTTTGAAAAGTTCATGAAAAAATATTCATAAGTTTTTGAGATATCGTGCGCGTTATGCCCAAAAACGTCATTTGGAGAAAAATGGCTTCAAAGTTTCTGAAACGACGCTTCAGCTATTGAACGTGTAAAAATGTAAAAGTCATAACTTCAGTTCTAATAGGAATTTCAAGGAAACAATTATATCAAAATGTTCAGAAATGCTAGGAGTTTAACATCTAAAAAAATTAAATTTTCGAAAATTTTAAAGCTTTAAGAGTCCTGAGACCCCTTAAATAATACTTAGTTAACCCATTAAACTCCGCTATATTAAGGCTCCGCTTCACTGAAACTCCCCGATCGCGAAATCCCATGTTAGCCTATCGTAAAACTTTCAAGCGCGATGACTCATTACCTAATATTATTATTAAAATGCCGTTTTCACCATCAGAAAGCAGACGTCAAATGCCGATGATATGCGTTTTAAAAAATTGCCTACGTAAATTTTAAGTTTTTAAAAGAAGAGGATACATTTTAATCAAATGGGATTTTAAAAGTTTGTAGGGATTTTTTATGTACTTAAAATTTACGGAGGCAATTTTTAAAAACGCACATTATCAGCATCTGACGTCTACTTTCTGATGCTGAAAACGGTATTTTAATAATTATATTAGGTAATGAGTCATAGCGCTTGAAAGTTTTCCCATAGGCTAACATGGGATTTCGCGATCAGAGAGTTTCAGTGAAGCGGAGCCTTAAGCCCGTTGAATAAATAGAGTTTATATATATTTTTTAAATACATAAGTTATTAAAAAAAGATTGAAATTTTTTTAAAAACTGTAACCGTTTATAAAATATAACATGCTCCCGTAGCGGGCGCGTTGGAGTTAAAATGGGGATTGAATATTTATTAATTGAAAGAAACGTTCGTTATTTTCTCCTGCATAAATGCAATTGCGGATAGAAATAATTAATAAAAAACTAATTTTTTGGCATGATGCTAAATTATTTACGCAAACATATAAATAATTTCTAAAACTACTCGCATAAAAAATTTAATATTATTATCGAAAAAAATTTTTATTCAAATTTTAAAATCTAAAACATTAGTAGTGAAAATATTAGAAGTATGAAGACATTTTTACATATTTTACTATTATAATGCATTATACATATCGTCGCTACCATGTCAAACTATCCAATGTGAAAAAATGCATTTTTGAAATTTTGTACCATTTTATTGTACTGTGCGTGATACGTACTAAGCAAAATCGGCACGTCTCTAGCTTGCTTAGAAACTTAGATAATGACTGTTTCAAAGTATCCAATATGCACTTTTTTCTAAAATTTACAATGCCAAACTGTTCAATATGACATATTCGATCCTTTGCCGCAAATGTTTGAATATTTTTCTTTTTCTAAGCATCCGTTCCATGTCAAACTATCCAATATGAAAATAGTATTTTTATCAGGAAGACAAAAACTGTTTTATATATGTATTGAAATTTCACGCAATTGACATGTGTTTTGGATGTTTACTATAGCATATGTTTTCTATTGTTAATGGAATGTGAGAATTTTTAGTTCATTAATAGGATCACTCAAAAGAATACCATTACATTACATTCAATAGGGAAAAATAGCGATGTCTTTTAGTGTTACGACACATAAAAGGTTATGAAATTAATATGGATTTATCAAACGTATTAAAACATGTTTTATGCAGAATAGTGTGTGTAAGTCATTTATTATTATTTAAAGGTTCACACGAAAGAATTTTGTTGTATAATGGTTTATAGTTTTAAAAAAATGTTTGAATCATATGTTAGTAATGTTAAAATATTCCAAACCAAGTGAAATTGACTTCCGTAATTGATTTATATTACAAGTTGCTTACTGTAGAATATGACATGTGCGATAGTTATCGTTAATTTACAGGGACACACAAAATTTCTGCTACACTGCTGTCTATTAGCGATAGTTGTTTGAAGTGCGTTTTCAATTATAGTATAAGGTTTTAACTATTTGAATATTACGTGGTGCGTATAAATTGTATAGATCATCTACAGGGTTATACAAAAGAAGTTGTAAGCATTACTTTGTATGGACGTGAATTTCTTAAAGGAGATTTTTAATTGAGTTGTGCAATTTTAGTCTTTTATTTCTTTTTACTATACTAAAATATGTTAGAAGAATTTCCTAATATGCAGGGCTACGCAAAGAACTGAGAACATTGCCAGCTATGACTGGCAATTTTTGGAAGTGTGTTTATAAAAAAAATTTGCCTGAATTAAATTTTACCATATTACGTAACATGTATAAAATTCTGTAGACAATATACAGGGCCATACAAGAAAGTCGAGTATATTTCCGTTTATTGGCGGAAATTTCTAAAGGTGGAAAGTGTAAATTGCGTTACGCGTTTCCTAATTAAACTAAATTGTCGCATACTATCTAGATTATATAAAAATCTATAGATCATTTACAAGGCTTCACAAACGGAGTCGATTACTTTTTCTGTCTAATGACGGTAATTGTTTTTGAGTGAATTCTTTTGTGCAGCCCTGTATACGAGATATAGAATTTTTATACAACATGCAAAAAAAAAAATTATATTTAAAAGCGCATACCAGAATTCAAAAACGCACTTCCAGCAATTATTGCAAAAAGACAGTACTTTAACCGATTTCTTTTGTGTGTCTCTGTAAATGAACGACAAATGCTATGAATGCATGCCCTATTCTGTCGTAATCTTCTTGTAATGAAATTCAGTGATATAGCGTAATGTCATTAAAATACTCCCGAAATGATTTCCCCCCAATATACCATAATGTAATGGAAATCTTTTGAGTGCCCCTGTAAATAAACTATTAATTTTACACATTTCATATGCAATACTGAACATGCCATTGTAAGCAACATTAACATTTTTTAATTGCATGAAAATCTGAGTATATTTACGTGAGTTCGAGCGTGGACAGACAAACCGAATTCATAAAAACTTTTCAACCTTTGGAATGTGTTAAAAAGTATAATAGGTTGAATATTCACATTCAGTAATTTTTGCCAATAGACGAGCATAACTGAATATCATTGTACAACCCTGTATATTACCTACAGATTTTTATACATGCCGCATAATAAGCTAAAAATTTAATGCAAGCTAAAAGACGCTTAAAACCACTAAAATAGTACTTCCAGAAATTATCATCCATAACTGTCCATATTTCTAGTTTTTTGATCCTGTGTATGATTTTGGCCTTATATATGATTTAACTTATGTTCCACAAGCATCTCATATACTAATAATAGTTTAGCTTTGAAAATACATAACACAATTAAAAACTACGTTTAAGCAGTTCAGAATCATACTAATTAATGCTAATTATTTTAGGTAGTCCTGTATACAAGCTACAGAATTTATACATACCACGTAGTATGCACATAACGCATACCATAAAGTAAAACGCATTTCCAGCAATTATCGCTAATAGATTGTACTTTAACCGAAATCTTTTGTGTGTCGCTGTAAATGAACGATAACTGTTGTACACCTCATATTCTAACATAGGCATGTTGCTTTGCACCTCAGTATGTATATAAATTTAATTATGTTTGAAATAGTGTAACATAATTAAACTAAAGTACAAACCGGAAAGTGTTAATGGGAAATTAAATAAATCAAAGATTTCTATTCAAAAATATTGGTAGAAAGCGGCCTATGAGTTTCTTAGAATTAATAGTGCAAAGATTACTATTCATAATTACGGGTATGAAGTGCCTGTTGTTGCCCACACCATTATTTGAGATATTTTTGTTATCTTATGTTTTATAAAATTAACAAAATGTTTAAAAATCAGCTTTTATCTTTATTAATTTACTGTATATTCGTTATTAAAATTATTAAAGAAAAATCTTAAGAGAATGAATCTTAAGAATATTGAATACGTAAATACCAAAATTTTTACAAAGTAAACTATTGAATACGACACATTTGCTACTATGAAACGGCTAATCTGGGAAAAGCACAAAATTTTTACAAGTCAAACTATCCAATATGGCATATTCGCTACTATGGAATGGTGAACCTCGGAAAAGCACAAAATTTTTACAAGTCAAACTATCCAATGTGGCATATTGGACAGTTTGAAGCTGAAAAACTTCAACGAAGCTGAAAAAGTACAAATAATCATACCATATCAAACTATCCAATGTGATTTTTCGGCGAGTAAAATTATTCCAATGATTTATCTCAATAGCATGCTTAAATAGGATATAAAACAACACCCGAAAAATATAATAATTGTTTACTGCTGCTTGGCGCTGATTTTGAATCCACAATTAAAACAGTTTTTTCGCCCTCCTGAAAAGTGGCTATTTTCACATTGGATAGTTTGACATGGTACCGACGATATATATACTGAAAATTTCTTGTTTACTGTTTCAAACAAGCAGTTGTTTTACAAATGAAAGTTCAGACAACTCTCGTTTAAATATATTAAATACTTGTCAAGGTACTAATACTGCACCATGATATTCAAATTACTGGAAAAAATATGTTATCTTTATTAATCTTTATAATTGTTTTAATAAGTTGCATTTATATGCTTAAAAAATAGTGAAAAATATTCTCACCGTTAGTAGGGTAAGGTGCCCTATCGTCCACCAGTCACTTTTAGGCCCTTGAAAGTTGTAATTTTCAGTGAAAATCCACCAAATTTGGATTTTTCATAGACTATCTACCAACACACATATAAACACAGGCAAATATCGTGCAAAAAAAAATTAACAATGCGAAAAATAGTTTTTTCAAAAGTATCTAAAAAATGCAAAAGAAAAAAAAATGGTTCCAATTTCGTCCCCGCAAAAAATTCAATACGCCGAGGCTTAACTTATAATTAAATCAAAATTTATTTCTAAATGAGTAAGTAATTTAATTTACATTAAAGTTAGGCGCGAAGAAATGTACTAATTATCAGTGAAAGAATAACATAACAAAACATTAACCATCCAAGCATTAGGAAAAAATTGAAAAAAAAAATGTCATGAAAAAGCATTCCTAATTTCGTCCCCGGGATGAAAATAAGAACTGCAAGGGGTACGAAATTGGGATCACGAAACTTCCCAATATGACGGAGCTTCAGTTCCCGTAAGATGAACTGAGCGTCCTATAAAACTCACCGTATGCTACTGTCAGCGTCTTACCTACTTAAAATACATGCAACGAGTGAGAAATAAATATAGTACAGTAAATAACGTTCTACAAACGACGTAATAAGAACTCAGGTCTTCTAAAAATAGGAAATTCACCATCTTTAATTTATGTATGCGTCTTGGCGAACGAAACTTTCAACACTGACCCCTTTTACCTCCCTTCCTTGTGCCTTGCGTCATAAGTGGCGCCACTTTCGCCGAAGCGGAGAAGTTAAGGGGGACGAAACATGGGCATTTTACCCTACATTTAATATAACATGAAGATATCCGGAATTGGGAAAAATATTTTTTTTCCTTTGTGTATATCATATATCAATCTGCCTATCGAAGTCCATTTTAAAAGTAGCCGCTGAAAATAATACTTTATCTCTTCATTTTATTATAATCAATTTCTTGTTATAGGGGATTAGAAAAATCTTTTTTTAATGTTTTAGTAATCATTTTCACTCAAGCGCAATCATTTTTTTTTTCCTCGTATAGTTCAGATCAGACGAAATGCACTTTTTTCCTCATAAATTTTTAAACATAAAAACGCCAACAATACATTTTTGTTGCTTCAAGAGATTATGGTTGCGTTTAATAAAATCTAATCTTGTTAAAGAGGTTATTTTTTCTTTCAAATAATATTACACTTTCACATTAACTGGTTGCTTTGCACTGTCTGCCTTCGCACGCATACTTTTCTTTATGAAAGCGTGCTTGAAGGCAAAAGAATGGAAATGCTACGCGAAACTGCCAACGCTCTATGAATAGGAACATTGAAAAGAAATATTTCTATTATTGCTTTAAATGGATCTATTAAATTTGCGTTTGGAATGCATTGTTAGTTGATTTTTTTCCTTTAAATCTTCACCGTATTTGTGAAAACTGAAGCATTTATTTCCTTTTTAACACTTTCCAACAAAATTGAAAAGTGTTTATGACTTCGGTTTGTCTGGCCGTCTATCCGTCTGTCCGTCTGGCCGTCTGGCCGTCTGTCCACGCTCTAACTCTCGTAAATATGCTCGGATTGTTCTGAAATTTTTGGATGTTAGTGACCTCTACCGTAGCACGTTCCCTATTGCAAATGAAGTTTGTAGCATGTTTCGTTCATTTACAGGGACAGTCAAAAGTTTTCCATTACATTACGGCCAATGGGAAAAAATCGTTTCAAATCATTTTTAATGGTGTTACACTCTTTCAAACATAGTAAAATTGATATTCATTTATGAAGCCCACTAAAATATGCATTCTGATGAATATGCGGTGCAAAGAATAGTTATTGCTCTTTTACAGGGCCACACAAAATAATTCCGTTCATAAAGGTATAGGGGAAATTGTTTGCGGTGTATTTGAAAAGATTTTCAAAGTTTCAAAAATTGGAAAGTGTTTCATAATCTATGCTGTATGCATGATTTTTCTTCCTTGTTAATACTAATTGTACTTGAGATATTCGGAAAAACGAAAATTATCTTTTTTTGAAAATCGCCAAAATAGAAAAATGTAAATTATCATTCTGAAGAAAATGTTTATTAATCTCCATACTGTTAATTTTTCCATAAAAATTCCAGTTTTCAAATAATTTTAAAATATTTTGCGAAAAACAAAATCAAAATTTTACTAAAACAATTTAGGACCATTTTTCTAATAAGTAAATATTCAATATAGAAAGAGAAACATGGCCAAATTATTTAAGGTTGAAAAAAAAAAAAAGTTTCAATTTACGTGATCCATTCGTTGTAATATAATGTGAAATTTAAAGCCAATCGTAGAAACATAGGCATATATAAAATATATGCCTTTATATATATATATATATATATATATATATATACATAGCTGCCAACCTTCCACAAATCTTCCGTGTGTCTGGATCCACAAATGTCTGGATTCACTGTGTCTGGATCCTGTGTCTGGATCCACAAAAGCCACAAATGTCTGGATTAATTTAACCCAGGTTAGAGGTCTGCACGGGCCCGGGCTTGGCCCGAGGCCCGTACCCAGCCGGCGGAATGAAGGCGAATTTTCAAACGGGCCGGGCCGGCAGAATTAGGACAATTTTTTCAACGGGCCAGGCCGGCAAAAAATTAATCGGGCCTGTCGGCCCGATATAAGAATTTCAGCGAAGCAGATAAAATACGAGCCATTTTCAATGAATATGATTTTCTCGAGAAGTATAAATGTGCGTCACGAGCCGATGCGAGTTTAACAACATCAATACAGAAGTGCAACATGTCCATCGTAGAGATCGGCATCGTACAGTTGCAAGATGTCTGATTCCGAGTTTAATTTTTTTTTCAGCAGACTCGTGCCGTGACGGAACTGGTTTTAATCGATCTCAGGATGTGTAGAACAGTCATTGTGTTTTGTAGTAGTAATAGTGATAATGAACTTCTCTTAACAGTATCTTTGGAAATATACCTTAAGGTGGTTCTCATATTCACTGCTCAGCAATGCGAAGCTTTCAGACACATTTTCTGACAAAATTTTTAACTATAAAGGCATAAAATTGACAGGCCAGCCTATTGAAGGCATTTGGAAAAGAATACTATTTTCTATATTTGATAAATTACTTACAGAGATAACAAAGATTCCTGTCACGTGACTGTACGTTTTTCTCCTTTCCTGTGCCATCGCTTCCGGAAATTCGATTCAAAACGCTAACTTTGACAGTATTTTCAGAAAGATATATTGCTTTTATCTATGAAAAAAAAACGACATTTACATAGCTTCTGAATAAGAATACCTGCCAATCTTGCGCGTTTCCGAAAAGAAAAGAATTCATAAATGTGTCGAAATGTAGCTCCTTTGGATTTGAGAAAAGCCTTAAAAATGAGAGAAATATTTTCACAAATCTACGTTTTATTATACAGCTTAAAAAGTTATCATGTTTTTAATCCTTTATTCTGATGAACTACATTAATCTTTTAATGAATCCTTATTTCCATTTTGAAATGACTGTAGACACGATGACTAAAACACTGTAAGTAATCGTTAATGTTTACTATTGTGTGTTTTCTGTTTTGCGAACATCATAGTAATGTAAAATATACTGCAAAATGTTCCCATAAATATGTATGTAGTATTCATTAAAAGAATCGTAATTGTATGTTGAGAAAAAACGTTTTTTTTTTTTTTTTTTTTTTTTTTTTTTTTTTTTTGTAGAAATTCTGTCGGGCCAGGTCGAGAACTGTAAAAATGCAAACGGGCCGGGCCTGGAAATTCCGTCCCGTGCAGACTTCTAACCCAGGTTAACCACATTTCGAACCAGAAAATTTATTTCATGAATGCATATTTATTTATTTCCAGGTTTCTACGTGGAACATATTTATTTTCATTTCTTAAAGAATTTTCTTGTTTGAAACGTATTAAATCAGGGTCAAATTAACGCAAGTATTACGGAAGACTAGTTTGAGTTTGGCAGCTAAATCTATGATCTATTGTTATACATTGATAGATTATGAAGTAATCTCTAAATCTTTGAATAAGAAATTGAATCGGCCTAACTAGACCGCTATAAAATAGACTTGTTTTCTCGTAGTAATTTAATGTGCAAACGTGCTGTAGATAAACGAAAGTTTTATTTTGATAACAAGAAGAATGATATTAAATTTATTATTATATTTAATAAACGGAAGTTTTTAGGATAAATTAAAAATTATCGTATAAGTTTTATTTATATACAGTCATTCAGGTTAACTTTGAACCATGGAGTGTAACTTTGCACCACCTCCTAATTTTCAATATTTCTGACTCCAAAAGACTAAACAAACTCCAGAACTGTGCTGTGTTGGCAAGATTGTAAACTGGGCTTTCTACTCTATATTTTATAACATAAATTAGCAACATTATACGCAATTAATTGCATCATCTAACTATTTTTGTGAAGTACTGTTTTCAAGTTAATTTTGAATGCTGTTTTGAAGTTGTTGTAATGCAATTAAATTTTCATAGTAAGTAAGAATATACTCATTTATCAGACATATTATTATCTAAATGTTGTAAATGTGTTAATATTTTGTGATTGTTTATTTATTAATAGTTAATAAAATGTAAAATAAAAAGGCACTAACATTTTACCACATTTTCAGGGCAACTTTGAGCGGACTCAAAGCAATACTGATGTTTATAATTTACTGATTATAGGTCCTACTGTCAAAAGTTTCCCATATTTGAATGCATATTTTATATAAATGCCGAAAGTGTGCATTAGATACAACATGTAAATATTTTTACAAGCATGTGTAAAGTACATAAAATTTATTTAAAGGCGTTATTCGGGGTGGGGCTACTCAAATTTGTTATTTCATACATTCGAAATTTTTTATTCTTGTATGAATGATACTAGTACTAGTATATATTACTGTAACTATGGCTATATTATTGAGTTAGAATACTGAAAATTGTTTTTCTCTGCGTTTTTATGTTTTATATGAACAATAACACTTTTTTTAAAATATGCATGGTTTTCTTCTTCCACTTTCGTTACGTCTAATATTTGTTGTAATATCATAAATTATACACATCCTGTGATGTTAGGAAATAAAAATTCGGACACTTTACATATCTGAAGACATTTTTTGGGATTCAAAGTTGTCCTAACTGTAAAACTTTTTTTATAATGAATTATTTTAGATAATATTTATCCTATGGGGCAAAGTTACGCTAAATGGCTGGGTAACTTTGAACCGGGTTAAAAATTCCTTTTTTATTGTTTTTATGATTATTATTCCTTAATTTTTGATAGTCATACAATAATTTAGGATCATTTCTTCCATTTTATGCCCCTAGTTGCAACAATATTCTTAAAATAAGATTGTGGCATATGAAAATAAAGAAAATGCGGATCAAAGTTACCCTGAATGACTGTACTGAATTTCACGAAAAGTCAAATTCGATATATCTTTACAGTAATTTATATTACTGTAATATTACAGTAATTTTCATGCCTTTATTCTTTTCTATTCATGTTTCTTTATTAACGATTTCTTCAGACGCAATAAAAAAAATGAATTTTTCATAAAATATATAGACGTATAATATTTTCCATAATATAGTGGCCTCGGGATAGCGTTCCTCGTTACTCTCTGAAAAGGATATCTTGTAGATGAGTAAGTTTTGTTTGTGATCGGACAGTTTTGCGTTACTAACATTAAGGGTTAATGAGATATCTATTTTGAATTTTTTAATTTTTTTTTTCAAAGTTACAACACAGGTTACAACTATGAGTTTCTACATACAATGTAGTCGAAAATGTACTAAGTACAGGTGGTTGCAGCTGGAGAACCTCAGTCAATACCCTTCTTCGCGCTCAAAGAGCTGGTCATACACTGGAATGTCCGATGTGCAATGATACCGCCGATAAGAGTTCTGGTAGCGATGATCTTCATATCTGACTTCTTTAAAATTCCAAAGGCGATGAGCTCCTTGGCGGAGTCATCCGCCACGACACCCCTCCAATTAATTGTTCGGGTGTTGGAACGGAACCCCCCCTGAACGTAACCTATCTACATGTTCTGCCAGTGGTTCGTACTTTCTTTTCTTTGTGATGTGAGCTTGCTGGAGTGGAAATTGATCATTTATTACCTGTATATCAAGTGAGTGGACTCTGTCAACTGAATATAAAACAAGGTTCGATTTGAGTGTACTATTGTTTACTTTGAAGTGCTGTTCATGGTGGATGTAAAACTCCGATCCTGGGTAACTCGCTGTACATATCTAACTACTGTATCATGTCTATTAATTCTGGCTGCTTGTGTCGAGTAAAATGTCTGTAACATATGGTTTAGAGTTTCTGGTTGCTCACATCCTCTTCTACAGGATTTGTCTTGTACAACACTGATCTAGACGCTGATCTAGATGCTGTATAATTCGAAATGTACCTCACACTACATTTGGTTCACTGACGCAATTACAGAGCACTTCGGAGGTAACATCCTATTTCATATAAAGTAAAGTCAGAGTGTTAATAATATAGGTTAAATATCTTTATTATTGTTAATATTATTAACTAAAATCTGCTTTTTAGTTGGAGCAAGACTCATTTTATATGTGACATAATAAGTGCATTTAGACCCAGATTTTCTATACAAAACTTGTTTGCTACAAAATGCTCTATGACCTCTTAATATTTGTCGCACTAGTGTTTCACTTTGAATTTCAAATACCCTAAATTTTCTTTCCTATTTAAAAAATATATACACTGTAACCCCTGAATAACGGTTACCAGTGGGACCGGTGAAAAGAGAGTGCTCTTCAGAGGTGTGTGTTATTGAGAAGTTTCATTTTTAAAAAGTCAAAATTACTTAAACTTAAATAGAAATACACAGTCATGTTAATAAATCCTCGTTGTTTTAATACATAAAAAAATCAGTGATTTGCAGTTGTTGTTTTTTTTCTTCTGCAAAGAAATAATACTATGGGTTGCTTTGCTGTACAACTCATCATCATTAAGATTTAATGCAAAATTTTGGATTTCACGAAGAATTCGTCAAAAATTTGGTATATGTATTAATATTGGAAATTTTAGGTGATTCTATAATCTCTTTCATTTCACTTTCCCCATTACTTTTACTTCATCTCTCCCATCTCCCACTATTTGCTGTATGAATCAAATGTGGCAGTAACTGCCGAATCTCTGTCCAGACATACAAACGTACTGGCCTTCGAGTTAGTTATGCCTGACGTTCTAAGAATATTATCTAAATTTTTCCCATCATTATAAATGTCTTCATTTTCTATGTCTAGTTTTGGGAATAGGATTAAGTGTTTAAGAGAATAAGAGACTTTTTGTTGGTATATTAAGTAAATTTTGTTTGATCTGCTTCAGATTTCGGTTTTCAAACAAATATGAAATTGTACCAGGAACTGTTAATTTTTTTTTTTCTTGTGACTTTTGGGAAGCCGTTATTTAGAATTCCTTATTTAGAGGTTCGTACTAATGTTAATGTTATGGAACGTGTTTAGTTCAATCCATATGTGGCCGGTATTCAGAGGTTGTCGTTGTTTAGAGGTGACAGTTCAAGGAGGTTTCACTGTATAAATATAGATAAATTAAAATCCGTGCTCCCAATTCTATCGACAAAATCCAAGATCTTAATTGAGAATCAGGAAATATATTGTTTCGTGACTACAACAATTTAATGATTTATTGAAAATATATACATTAAAATAAAAATTTCTATATGCACATGTGTTAATGGAGATTAATATTTCAGCTAAAAAAAGACAAAACAAATTACTGAAGGACAACAAAGGACACGCTTCATGATTTACACATTTATTTTCTTTTTTCTTTTCCTTTCAAGTTCTCTTAGGTCACTTTTGTAGTAATATTTTTATTTGAAATAAATAAACTGTATAGTTTGAATTTTAAGAAAATGAAAATATGGCTAAAATTTATACTAGTAATTCAAGACTATCACTGGTGCCAAAATTGGATATAAGTATTTTTTAAAAAGGATTTCTGGTAATTTTCTGCAACATTTGCATGCGGAATCTATAACGAAGATTATTCTTTGGACTGCTTGATGGACGATAGCCTCCAGATGTACTAGTTACTTTATTAAAAACACCTTGTAGTTTAGCTAATAAGTATAAAGTTGTAAGGAGCTGGCTTGTACCTAACCAGTTACGTTAAATTGAGGAAATGTCGCATTAAATTGTTTATGGCTAGTACACTAGTTTGAAAATCGGCGGGCCGTGGTTTAAATTCCGGCTGCGGCGAGAGCCACAATTTTGCTCAAACAATTTTTTTTTTTATCGTTTAAACTCTCTAAATGAAATAATTATGACAGTTTCTATGATGTAAATTTCATGTTGCGTTAATGTAAAAATCCATATTGTGCAATTCTTAAAAAAAAATTAAAATGGCTAACCAAATTTCGATAGGATTATATATTAATACTCAATTTCTTAGGTGACTAAACTGACTCAAAGTTCTTTAACGTCTAGTGACAGCATCATTATTTTTCATCTATTTAAAATTAAACTAGCAAAAAGTTCAAAGTGGAAATGTTAATCAGTATCAAATTTAAAACATTTGTTGGTAGAAAAAAAAATTACTGCAAAATGAATCATGTTTTTTTTAACGAAAAAGGTACCATAATTTTGGCTTAAAGATAATTTTAGGTATAATAACATTATTCTTTGATAAAAAAACACTCATATAATATATAAATTGTCAGAAAAAATACAGATATGTCTTTAACCCTCTGAGCGGTTAAGATGCATGCCAGTACACTAATAGTATATTGAGGATCATACATTTAAGTTTCTTTAAGCATACAAGTAAATTTTTATGCTTGAGATAAAACATTTTTTTATTGAAAAAAATCTCATATTTTTTTCAAAACATTAGAAATAAATAGGCTATAAAAATTAAAAGCGGCGCTCTCTATTCTTTCGAGGAACCAAAGGAAATAATTAGGGAAGAAAAGATGTATGGTTTCGTGAAAACAAGAATTTAACGGTCGATTCCAATACATTTATATCTAATGGAGAAACTACTGTAAGTACATCTGTCAGCAGAAATTGATATTTCGGTTAAAATGAAAAATATATATATATTATCCATACAGGGTGAAATTAAGGACGTACGTCATTGGCAATTTATGAAAATGTGCTTTTTCTTTCGGTGTTTTGTTATGTATTCATATTTAACTCTCATACTTAACCATTTATTATGTAATGATATTCATATCAGTAATTATATTTAACCCTTTTTATCACAAATCACTTGATTAATTTATTATGTAGGGAAAGTACGGAAAAACCGTATGATATGTTGAAAGTGGATAGGTCAATTTTGACTTAATATCAGCTGCACTCAATTTAAGGTTGAAGCTGAAGCTGCCATTACGATGTATTCGTATTGGAATTTGTATAGTTTTAGTGTTTAAACTATTAGTTTTCAGTTTTTATTTGGCAATTCTTAGATTTGAAAATTCCTAAATACGAACACATATGAAATGACTTTTATATATATATATCATGGAGGACGGTAGTATTACGAGTGACGCAGCCTTAAGCCTAAAATCGTATCGTATCGTATCGTAGAATTCGTAGATGGCGGAACTCATATATACAGCTAACTCGACATCAAAGAAAACGCGAAAAGCCGCCTTTTAATAACTCAGCAGATATAGGTCCTATTGTTCTGGATTTTCTAGAACAGTCTTATATCTGCAGTCTAATCGTATACTGAAATTTTTACATTTCTACGTGCAGTATATTTTGAGATCTAAATAGCCATTTTTAAAGCGAAAACGTTGTTATGGTATGGAAGAAGGAAGTTCCTAATTTGAAAATCTCGAAAACGGTTCTAACGATTTTTTTAAAATTGATATATAATACAAATCTGATTAAGACGGGGTGAATAACACTTTTCTTTTTTCTGGGAAAACTCGTTTTATTTTTAAAAATTGCTTTTTTTTTACTTTTCTCGTCTGTGATTGGTGCATAGGTTTGACGTCACTTCGTATGTAGGAGCAGTCTTAATCCATCTGCTGTGGAAACAGAATTTGCAAAGTCATGTTAGATACTCTAATAAGTTGAGTTAACAATCTGAATGTAGGCAGTAAATCTTTTTTCTTTTAAATTTTAAATGTTAATTATTATGTGTTTTAAAATATCAAATGAAATTTCGATTGATATTATCTTTCTCTTTTGTTATGAAGAAATTATTATTTCATATTACTTCTTTTTGTCGAAAAAATATTTAGATTCATTTTTAAAAAAGGGGAATTTTTTTTTAATTAAATGTATTCAGTATAATTGTTATTTATAATTTTTTTTCAATTAAAAAAAAATTATTTTTAATTCTCGCGTTTTAATAAATCGTTTATGGAATCCATAAGATTGAATCTTGTTGAATTGAATCCTAAACCACGTTTGTTTGTTTACTTGTTAACGGGCAGAAATTCGCTATAATGATGGATTTAGTGTTTAAATTCGTCGTTTTTTTTATCGATTCGTCGGTGCGTAGCGACAGATATTTATTGGGGGGAGGGGGGGGGGATTGAAAAATTTCCCAACTTGAAACGAACTAATTTTCAACTCCAATGATATCTGCAATGGATGTTTAACTTACTTGATTACTATTTGAGATCAAAATGAAGGGGAAAGAGACATCGTGTTTTTCTTTTGTAGTATTAGAATAGAATGTTATTTTAAAAGAAAATTTGTGATATTTGCAGATTATGTCTGGCAGGAAACGACCTATTGCTATAACGCCAATCGGAAGACACGTGAATAATTTGTTCAGAGAACACTATTAGCTCAAAATGAATCATATTATCCCGACTAGTTGTTTTGAGCTTCTAAAAGTAACAATTTTCTTCATGTTCTTTTCGTTTATTTAGTAATTAAAGGTTATAGGCAAATAAGAGATAGTATACTAGCTTTTTTTGCAAAGGTAAGATACTTGTTTTAATTTAATTCTAAAGTTAATATTGTTAAAAGAAAGCTTTAAATAATTTTCTTTTGATTTTTTTTTTTCATATCCTGCTTCAAAGTTCGTTTTTTACAATCATGTTGTCAAAATGTATTTTCCCTCTGAGAAAAAAAAAGAGCTTGATATATTTGTTTTATATAAAAACTAAAATGTTGATATTGTCTTGCCAACCTAATTGGGTATGTTGATTTAATTGTGAAGTGGATGAGGGGGAGGGTTATCTAAGGGCTAAAACGTCTTTCCCTTCAAAACCAGTTACTTTTTTTAGGAGATTATAGGTCACAGATTATCTTCCTACTTTGAAATGGAAGTTTGTTTACGTTACTCGCTAACTTTTAACTAGCCAAACATGTATCAAGCCCAAAACTAGCTTTTTTTGCACCAGGGGCGATATGGATTTTGGCACCCCCACCTTCCTTGCACGCAATTAAAATTTTCAACCGCAGGTACCCTATGCAAAAAAAATAATAATGCTAGCAAGGAATATGTAAACAACGCTCTCATAGGATTAACATTAACTTGAAGGTTAGGAATCTGCAATCGTCATGAGAAGAAACTAGAATTGCTGGCGTTAAACCTATGGGAGCGTACATTTAAAAATTTCTCCCTTGCATATTAATAGTTTTAATAGCTGA
Organism: Maratus speciosus; assembly: GCA_963932465.1. Classification (NCBI taxonomy): domain Eukaryota; kingdom Metazoa; phylum Arthropoda; class Arachnida; order Araneae; family Salticidae; genus Maratus; species Maratus speciosus. The sequence goes on from OZ010787.1 coordinate 26,226,962, forward strand.
GATTGAATTCTAACTGGGTTAGTGTTTACTTTTTCGATTATTTTTTTTTAAGTTACTTTCAATTTCACAGATTTGAAAAGAACGCTCCCATAAGTTTAATATGAGCTTGCGAGTATCTTGTTACTTCATGTATACATACATTTTTGTATGAAACTATAAACAATCAATATCTTCATTTGGCACCACCACCACCACCTCCCCCACCCCCCTGAAGTATGGGTAGCATTGTTTTGTTTAAAGGGCATGCTTTATTCACTTTTACATAATAATATAAATTTTGCTTGAAATTTCATGAGCATTCTATTTTTGGGTGTAACTCTACTTCTGGGCTGGTCTGTCAAGCTTGTAGATAAATGTATAAGTAATTTGGCAAACACATATAATTTTCAGACATGTTACTTTTTCGCGAAAACGCGGAATTCCGCTTTTTCGGTAGTAAATTTTATTATCTCTGGGATCGATGCAAATATGCATTAAAATTTGTTGACATTTTTAATGGGGTGGGGGGGGGGGGGATTAGCGAGAGTGGATGTAATACAACAAAAATGCGAGTACGAACCACGTCAAATTGAGAAATTTCTTCAACCGATCGCGGGAAAATGCAAACTTCTTCAAAGAATCGTGGGAAAAAATGCGACTTCTACCAAAGGATCACTGGAAAAACGTGATTTTCGTCAACGGATTGCAGAAAAAAGTGTATATTGTCAAAGGATCATGTAAAATATGCGAATTTCGGTGAAAGATCGTGCAAAATATACGAATTTTGTCGAAAGATCGTGTAATAGCGAATTTCTTTGAAAGGTCATGGAAAAAACGCGAAATTCGTCGAAGGATCCCGAAAAAAGAATGTGAATTTTATCAAAGAATCGCGAAAAAATGCGATTTTTGTCGGATGATAAAGAAACGTGAATTTTGTTAATGCGTAAATTTTCTCGAAAGATCGTGGAAAATACGTGAATTTTTGCGAAAGATTGTGGAAAATGCACGAATTTTGGTAAAAAATCGTAGAAAATGTGCAAATTTTTGCGAAAGATCGTGCGAAAGGCGCGATCTTTGGCGAAAGATCATGGAAAATACGCGATTTTTGACGAAAGATCGTGGTGAATTTCTTCGAAAGATTGCGGAAAAAACACGATTTTGGCGAAAGATCGTGGGAAAAAAACACGAATTTCTTTGAAAGATTGCAGAAAAACGCGATTTTCGTCAAGTGGTCGGGGTGCTGCGGAAAAATATGAATTTCGTCAAAATTCCATGAGGCCGTGAAAGTTCAGCTTTTTTTTTGCTGAGCCTGTACCATGTCTGAATTTTGGATTACCAGCCTTAGCATAGAAAGTGATTGCATGCCAAAACGGCACCGATGGCCTAGGTACAGAAGACGAGTTCTATTTTTTCATTATTTACCTGTAAAATTACATAATATTGGATTATACATGAAATTAAAAAGTATTGAATAAACCATAAACAATCGAAGTCTCTTAAAACTGAAGAACATTGCGTTTTCGATAACGGTTACATCGATGAGAAACGTCATCTTTTGCTTTGTTGAAGAACTGGGGGGGGGGGGGGGATATGACCTTCTAAAGATAAAGAAAGGGTCAGTACTTAAAAAAAAATGAGTATGACTTGTAGAAACAGTGAAGTTTGGATGTATAGTACTGTAAAGTCTTGTAGTAAAACATAAATCTAAACTTTAAATGCATTTTTTGGAAAAGTTATTTTCGGTGAAAATTCCATATGCACAACATGATTTCTAAAAAAGTTATTGGAATATTATTATGAAATTTAAAATGGGTTTAAATTTAGAAGAAATATTTTTTGCCTTATGGGTGTTTTTGTGGAATGATCTGAATGACATGGCGTAGAAAGTGATCGTGTACCAAATCTCCATAACCGAAACTGTGCAGCACGGCAGCAGCGCTGCAGATTATTTTAGACCTTGCAGATCAATCTACCAGCTTAAAAATAAATATTGAGCTTTAAAAAATCACAAATTTACTTTGTTTTAGGAGTTTTTGTGTTTGTTATTAATTTTCTTTGTAAAATGTATATTTTGCTTATTTTATGGGTTACTGTGAGTATTTATTATAGTAGCTTGGTTGAGCATTGTTGGGTCGCAGATAAATTTTGGTTTGCTGCAGATTGATACTGAAAATTCTGCTTCTGGGTGCCAAATCATCACTGACTAGCCTAGATACAGAAAACGAGTTCTGTTTTTTTATTATTTACCTGTAAAATTGTATAATATTGAATTGTACATGAAATTAAAAGGTATTGAATAAGCCACAAAAAATTCAAGTCACTTAAAACTGAAGAATATGGTGTTTGTGATAACGGTCGCATCTTTGATGTGAAATGTCATGCTTTGCTTTGTTAAAAAACTGGGGGGGGGGGGCAAAATATGGTCTTCTAGAGATTAAAAAAGGGTCAGTACTTTTAAAGAAATGAGTGACTTATAAAAACAGTGAAGTTTAGATGTATAATTACTGAAATTCTTGTAGTAAAACAAAAATCTAAACTTTAAATGCATTTTTTGGATAATAATCATATTACATGTAAATTTCAAACTGGGCGAAATTTACATCTAATATGATTTGTTTACCAATTAGAATAATTGTGTTAATATTAATCTAGTGTAATTTCGTATCCAGCGATTTCTGGAGTTCCATTACCTGAGATTTATTCTGTTGAGCTGAACCAGGTTTCAGACCAGATGCTGTAATCATCAAGGTTAGCTGGGTGAAAAAGTTTCGACCAGAATCGTCCGGGATAGCTCAGATGGCAGAGCACTGGCGGCTTCAGCCAGGAGGTCCGGGTTCGAATCCTGGTCCGGACATTTTTCGGCCAGTTGGAAATTTACATCTAATATGATTTGTTTACCAATTAGAATAATTGTGTTAATATTAATCAAGTGTGATACTGTTAATTATGCGATCGATAAGTTCGCTGGGAAGTGCGAGCCATTGTTCTTTTAAAGCAGTTGTAAGCGTGGCAAGGGTCTGAGGACGGGGATTGAGAGCTGAGACACATCTTTCTAAAGCATCCAAATGATGCTCGATGGGATTCAAGTCCAATGATCGCGATGGCCATCCCATGCGCTGAATTGCTTGGTGCTGAAGATAATCTTCTACGATGTGAACCCTGTGCGGTGTAGCGTTATCGTCCTGTGACAGGAAATCATTACCCATTGCACCGGCGTAAGGGTGCACATAATCATCAAGAATTTCATCTCTATAGACGTAAGCATTCATAGTTCCACGTGGAAAGACATGAAGGTCTGTACGCCCGCCCAAAGAGATACCATTCCAAACACAGACACTGCCTCCTCCATACCAATCTCTTTTACGAATGTTTGATGGATGATAGCGTGTTCCCTTTTCTCTCCATTCAAACAATGCCTACTATTGCTTTGGAGGCCAAACTGGAACTCATTTGTGACGAGCACACGCCTCCACTGATCAGCAGTCCAGTGGATTTTGTTGACGTGCCCACCTTAAACATCCCTCCGGAGACATGAGGTGAGCTCACTAAAATATCTGGTCGAATCGCGTAAAGACCACCTTTATGAAGCTTTCTACGCACAGTAGACGTTGAAACCGACCTTCCAGTGGCTGCAGCAAGAACGGATTTTAGATGAGAGGGGGTCGCTGTTCTATTCCTTCGTACACATAACCGCATTTTTCGGTCATCAGTGCTTGTCGTAGCTCTTGCTCGTCCTTCGCTGAACATTCTGGAGGCCGAACCAGTGGTTTGAAATTGTTGCCAAAGCCTATGAGACACAGGAAGACTCATATGTAGCCATCTGGCCACCTCTGTTTGACTGTGGCCTATATCCAATCTTTCAATAGCTCTATATCGCAGTTATGCGGACAAATGATACCTCAAGGTCATACTAATGAATTGGCTATCTCAGTTTTCTTATTTCATAATCACAGCGACACCAGCAGCCATACTCTCTAGCATACATTTTTATGCTCCACACAGATGATGCAATCCGATTGCAGCGCCACTAATTTGCATTTTGCAATTTTAATCAGCATCTTTTAGTTAACAACTTATACAAATTCCATACGGATAGATTAATTTTTAGGTGCGTTCGTAATTATATAAATACGTAGCACCTATAGTCGTCGTTCAGTCCGTCCGTCTGTCCGCATGTAACAGAGCAAAAACTACCCAACCGAATAGTCTGAAATTTCAAATATGTGATTGTTGCAAAATTTTGACGAGCCATTTCAAATTTTATGAAAATCGGATGTATAGTTTAATTACAGGGACAGTCAAAAGTTTTTCTTTACATTACGGCCAATGGGAAAAATTATTGCAAGTGGATTTTAATGATATTAGAGCCTTTCGAATGATCTGAAATTTTAAAGATATAATTGTTGCAAAATTTTGTCGAGCCATTTCAAATTTTAGGAAAATCGGACGTATAGTTTAATTACAGGGACAGTCAAAAGTTTTTCTTTACATTACGGCCAATGGGGAAAATTATTGCAAGTGGATTTTAATGGTATTAGAGCCTTCCGAATGATCTGAAATTTTAAAGATATAATTGTTGCAAAATTTTGTCGAGCCATTTCAAATTTTAGGAAAATCGGATGTATAGTTTAATTACAGGGACAGCCAAAAGTTTTTCTTTACATTACGGCCAATGGGAAAAATTATTGCAAGTGCATTTTAATGATATTACAGCCTTCCGAATGGTCTGAAATTTTAAAGATATAATTGTTGCAAAATTTTGTTGAGCTATTTCAAATTTTAGGAAAATCGGATGTATAGTTCAATTACAGGGACAGTCAAAAGTGTTCCGATAAAATTATTGGAAGTGCATTTTAATGATGTATCAGACTATGCACGTTATGAAGTGCAAAAAATTATGCATTCAGTACAATATGGGGTGCAAAAAATAATTTTAAAACTAGTTATAGTACGAACGCACCTCATTTGCCACGTTTGACGAGCAATTTCCAACTTGTTGAACGAGTTATCGCTCTTTTTGTGATTTTTCCTTAATTTTTGGAAACCAGTGTATTATTCGAATAATACTATTTTAGTCCCCAAGTAAATCTTGAGATAAATAATTTTGTTCTATTTTTTAAAGATACTTTAAACGTTTTCATTTGATTTTCCGCACGTATTGAGTAATATTGGATAATATGACTTTTTATTTTTTAATCATTGACCAATGAAATATTTATGAACTAATCTTACATCTAAAAAGTTATTATGTTACAAAGATTACAGCAGAGTATGTACACAAAGTTATACTCAATTCTGTTTAAGAATCTGGCTTCAAGAAACAACTAATAATAAAATATGACATTTCACATTACTTCCACCTTTTATTATTGTGTAATTTATTATATATTACGTACAATAAAAATGATATTCTCAATTTAGCAGAAAAAATCAGTTGCATCCCATATGAAGCCTTGATGTTTCATATGTATCTTTGAAAATTAAACTTTGTTGAAAAAAATTTTAGTATACTGTTTTTATAAATCAAACTGTGATCCTCATTTGCGGTCAATGTGGGCAAGAAAGTTAAAATAAACAAAAGTAGCTGAATTCTATTATTATATCAATCTATGTGGTCCGAGTTACCGTAAGACAGTTGCAGTTCTAAATAACTGTGTAAAATCGTGTGGTATATAATAATCATGTAAAAATCTAATGCGCCATTGGGGAGATTCCACTAAAAAAATATATTTTTTTAAATAAGTTCATTTTATAATTCAATTCAAAGTAAAGTTATTGATATGTTAATTCATAATTTTGAAGCGTTATATTTTATTACATTACACATATGCTTAAAAACTTTTAAGGGTTTTTGATGCAATGAAAGTTTAGAAATCATAAAATAAATGGAAAAATAATACACCAATTGTAAATGTAGTTAGTTTGGTATCTTACTATAACTGTAAATATTTTATCATTTATATTAAGAACACAACAATAAAAAAAAGTGTGGTTGGATGATTAGTGGATGAGGAACTATAATTACTGTTTTCCTTATAAATATTTGTTATACATATCCTTTCATGAGCAAAGCAAATACATCTATAATTATTAATGCTTGTTTTTGTTTACCAGTTATTTTAATGTTGGGAAATATTTACATAAATGTAATTAATAACACTCATGTAAGTTGAATATACATCTCTATAATTACACATGTAGACGTTTTATCATAATAGTTACATGATATGAGTTTCCTCGAAATATTAAATCGTAAAGGATTCTTCTATAATATTTTTATTCTTCCATGTAAATTTGTATACGGTAAACAAAATAAAAAAATAAGAAAAAAAAACTATCGCTACTGTATCAGTAATGTAAAATTTACTGTTTTAATTATAGACAGATAATTTACAAAGCATTCAAAATCAATTGACTAAATTGATTACATTATTTTAATAAGAATAAATATTATGTTTGACCACATTACTGTTCTAAAAATAAAGATTATTTTTTGCATGCACATCTACGAGAATTAATATTTGTATTTGTAATTTGTTTAATGCATGTGTATAATTTTACGTAGTTGAATTAATCATGATCACATTTTTTCATATTTCTATTAATTTAGAACTTTTATAAGTCCCATCTAGAAAAGGTTAAGGTCGATTCATGAAATTTTAATTAAAAGAGGAGAACGTTTATTAAGTAAGACAAATTTTCATGTGATATAAAGCTTGTTAAAACTTTAAGAATGCATTACACATGAACAACTTACGTTTAAAAGTCTAGTACGTACGATTTGGACGCAGCTGAAAATCACTAGAAAATAATTTAGTTCGAGATGCCACGCATCTAGGACACTTATACGAAATACTTTCCTATATGTATATATATATTTAATTGTTATACCATTCAAGCATTTCAAGTGTTTAGTTATAAAAATACTCTACCCGTGAAATGGTTAATAAAAAGTAGATAATCAAAAAGATAATGGCAGGGTGAATCTGTAATTCACACGTAAGAAGTGTGAAGACTGATTTGAAGTCTGGAATGTTAGATCAAGTAAACTCTTCTCTTGACAAAATTTATTGCGCTAGCGTTTCAGTTCTCCAGTTATTTTAAATTGCCACACAAACGTTTCTTCCTTCTCATATTTAGAAAACTGAAAGATATTTTTGAGTAGGACGTATGTGGAATCCACCCAGACTGTGGAGCCAGAAACCATGGAATTATTAATAAAGAGGAACTGACATATCCTTAAAATAATGGAGCTTCAACTGTAACCGCTATCGCAGGAGCTGTTTACCGCCAGTGGAAACTTCCACCAGTAGATTTATATAGAAATTTTCAACTTATTTAAACGCCTGATTATTACAAAATTTCAGTCATAAATAATGGTAGAAACAGATTTTCATTTTTACTGGTAGGAGTTTACTTTGGCCATGCGTTTCCGCCATATTGTGACAACTAGCGAAACAAACTGAGAGTTTTACAAGGCATACTCACACCAGTAAAAACAAATAGAAATTTCTACGACATTTTTGAGAAAAAATTTCGTGAATAAGATACTTAATTAAGACGAAATGTTCTATTAAATTTTACTGGTGGGAAGTTTGCCCTGGCGGTAATCAGAAACCGAAGATCCGAATAAAAAAAAACAGCCGCCATCTTGTGACAACCTCCTCAGTTACGTCACTAGCGACTGGTAGATAGTACACTATATGTCTCCTCCTCTTTATTCATAACTCCATTCCAGAAACATTACTTGAATTGTTCTGTTTCGTCTTTTTGCATAATGACTTTTTTTTTTTTTTTTGGAAAAGCAAATTTTCATAAATAGCCTTTAAATATTTAGTGTATGCCTTCAGCCCCATAACGGTACCTTTTTCAAACAACAACCTTTTTGATATAATAAAATACTAATCTCTATTTGATTATATTTTTTCAAACTGCAATTTATTCCTGAAGTATTCCTGGCAGCACCGCTGCCGGTATATATCCGAGAATTGCAGAAATTCCCTTTCTTTTTATTTCCCGTTCTAGGACAGAAAATTTCCGTAATCTGAAAAAAGGAGTTATTTTTTTTTTTTAATACGTTTCTCATTCTTCCGTGGATCCGCTTGGATTCGGACCCGGGTTCACGCGTCTCGAATCCAGCTACTTAACCACTCGGCCACCAAACCACTTGTTAAAACGTGAATTCCAAATGAAGATATGGCTTTTTTAAGATGGGGTATGGATAAGACTTGTTAAATTTCTTGTTCAGAAAGCTCGGAAATTTAAACTTAATTGCAGGAACATTTCGGCATTATGAAATAATGTTTGGCGTTTTACCACTTATAGAATAATAGAGAACAAAAATTATTACATATTAGACATTTTTAATAAGACATAATTGGATTGTTAGATGTAAAATATGAATATTATATTTTTAATTAAATTGGAGAAGGAATGTTTGATTTTTTAAAAATAAAATCGATTTTTTTTTAAAACTTGATTGAAGTACTATATATATTTTTTAAGTGTTTGTTTAGAATATGTTTTGCATGCGAATATCTTTTTAATACTCTAAAAAATAAATTGCGAATAAGTTTAAATCAGTGAGAAAATTGCTAATTTATTAAATTCGAAAGCATTATTTTTGTTTGTTTGTTTTTAAATAAATTAGAAATTTTTAATTTTTTGAATTTTCGGTGTTTCATATTAAAAATAAATTCTAATTTTGGTATTAATACAGCCAATACGCATGCGTGCAAGGAATAAACCGAAATTTTCTCTCTTTTTCACATATAGGCGAAGAATTGACGGAAAAAGCATGTTTTCCAGGAGTACGGAAATTATTTGTTAAAACATGACAGATGATGTAGTGCATAAAGATGATTTTTACTGACAAGTGCAATGAATTTTAATTTCTAAATGAAATGTGTAGCACTCTGTACAATTAGACTACATCAGTGTTCATATATATGGGAACAGATTCTCCATGACTTAGAGCAGTGTTGCCAGTGGGCTACTTTTTTTAAATGGTAAAATGACCTTTGTTTTAGCCTTAATTAATATATCATTAAATAAGGCGCGTTTCATCATTCCAAAAAAGTGGTGCCAATCAAAAATCTGAATTTAAAAAAAGTAGTCCATCTGGCAACACTGACTTAGAGAAAATTTAGGAATATGCTGTACTATCACATTAAGTGGTTTTTGAAACCCGAAATATTTATTATTAAATTTTTAAAATTTCATAATTTTTATTGCTTAAAGCGCAAAATCTTAAATCAACTTTAGAATTCATTTAGATACAAAACTGCCCTAATACAAACTATGAACATTATTTTGCGTTAATACGTGTATATGAAAGTAGATTCAGAATGCTCCTTTAGAATTATGACCTACTTACATAGTATACAGGAGATTCCGTGTTATAACACACTTTCATCATCTAAATGCTATAGTTAAATCTCGGATGAATGAATCTAGCTCTACAGTTTCTATAAAATAAGAGTGACTTATGTCAACCAGGTTCCGTCCGGATGGATTTGGAAACAATTTTAGAAAATTATATAGGATTTTCGTTATTGGGTATTTGCAATTGATCATAGAATTTTTAATCTCTATAGAATTTATCTGTTTATATTATTCTAGCATACTTCGAAATAATTTTTTTTATACGTAACTTTTATTTAAGTTAGTCGTTTATTCAAGAATTTATGCCTTAAGTTAATTTTATATATTTAAATAGGATTGTATGTATGTTGTTCAAATATCCTTCTTAGAGAATATGACGAATTATATTATAAATGTAACATTAAATTCTACTAAGAATCTGAGGAAGTTATAATGGCTCTCGATATGTGGATATTTAAAATAAATTCTGAGGGTTTATTTTCTGTGAAATTTTTGTAATAAATCCAATTGTTTTATTCCTAGTTGAGAGAAAATTTAAAAAGTAAAATTCGTAGAATTCATTAGATTTTTATTAATGACATTTCCGCATTAACATTTCAAATAATGTATATTTTAATTTCAAAGGTCCTCAGACGCCGTAAAAGTAAAGATGCTTTCATGGATAACAATGATTGTTTTGTAGCTAAATCTTCAATTCGTAAACCAGACACACTTTCCTGTAATTCTATCAAAATGACGTCATTTGCACATATTTCGAAGGAGGGAATACTTTCACCAGTGAAAAAGATGTTATTGGAAGCGTTGTATTTCTGTATGAGAAATGAATAATTTTACGAAATCCAACGTATTCGTAATTTTCAAAATATGATTTTGGTAAATATCATATGATCTCTGTTGTATAGAGTATTTATTATTTATTATTATCAATTAAAAATATTATAATTTATTCTAAAGGTAGAACAATACATGGCTCCAACTGATCAGTTTTTTAAACCCGGCAGGACGCGTCCGGTGAAACGTAACACGAGAACGAGTATGGGGTGTCAGCACACCCCAAAGATATTAAATGGCATAATTACGAAAAAAAATCTTTAGACTTCTATCTGTTAGTGAAATTCATGATAATTACACTCATACTCGTGGAAAATGATAGCTGAAATGTTAAATTATCGTTAATTTAAAAAAATTAATAACAATAAATTAAAAGCACTCATCTTTATTTTCCTTATTCGAAAAATTTTTCTTTACAATTTGTATTATAATAAACTTATACATTATTGTGGATAAAAATACTGAGATTTATGACTTTTAATAATAATTAGGGTGTACATGGATCAGAAACTTTACATTTTTTGAAGATTTTACATATAGCTTCAATTTCTATACAACTTTCTATAAATCTATAAGACAAAAAAAAAAAAAAAAAAAAAAAAGAGTCTGAATTCACCGTTTTCTTACGATACGCACGGAAGGTGACCTGAAAAGCAGGTACTGATTGACCCGACTGCTTCGGTTTATAGGGAGAGACAGCAGCCGAATATTTTCTGGCGTGAGGTGCCAAAACACACTGCGCCCGTCCTGCCAGCTTACTACCAGTGTTTATGAAGAAAATCTTTCCTTCTAGGTTTTTAGAACATTTATTATAAAAAATTCCATCCATGTGGGTTTCTAGAATTTTTTTTAAATATTCTAAAAAGAAGATTTGTTTGATAAAATGTGGTAACCCCCCCCCCCCCCAAACAAAAAAGGACGAGTAGGGGAGGAAGCCTGATAATACATGGTGTCTACAAATAAATATACAACTTCAACATTATAGTAAAGCAAAAATACTAGAAATAAGATCTTCCATTTATGTTGAAAAAAAATACATATAATTTTTTAAAGATCTAAGTAGATCTCCTTCAGTTGCTCGCAGGATTTCAAGATCATAGTCCAAGTTCAATCCCATACGGTTCAAAATATCCGGTCAACCAAAAAAGGAAAGCTTCGCTAATGCTTGAGCTCACGTACAGATGTCTTATAAACTATATTCTAAATGAACCTGCAAAGAAAAATATCCCAAGCAGGCCATGGCGTTGGCGTCCAATCAAATAGCCGGAATTAATGCTTTTTAATGTCAGTTCCTTCTTTTTATACCGTGTTCGTAATTTACTTTGTTGTTAAATATTTACAATCTGCAAACCAAAAAACACACGCTGAGTGTTTCTGATAATATCCATATTCAATGATATTTCTCATTGTATTTGACACCCGGCGCCATCTACGGCTACGATTACAAACTTTAGCATTTTGTACATCTCCTAATAAATAAAATACGAAATTTTATTAACTATATTTTCTTTAACGAAATATTAAAGTTGTATATTTTATTTGTAGACAGCCTGTTACTTTTCTTCTACCCCCACATTAAAAATTTTATAAATCTCAGCGAAGAAGTTGGGGTGACACTTAGCTAATTTCTAATAAATTGTATGTTTTCTTACAAATGTAAAATATAATTCCGTAGAAAGATATACAATCCTTTTTCTGATAGATAATAAATGTCAATAAATTGAAATAGTTGTAAAATATTTGCTCCATAAAATAACGTAGTTAGAAAGTCCCTTCTTATCTTTGAATAATCGCTAATACCTAAACAGTTAGTCTTAGAGAGTTAGTTCAAATTTCAAAATAATTACATAAATAAATAATTCAAGTGCCGCATCATATGAAGGGGAATTTACGTTAAAAGAGTTAATTTTAAAACAGATAAGAATATTAATTTTTAATACAATTACCGAGTTCGATAAGGTAAAATTAGAAATGTTTTCCACAAGTTCAAAGCAGTAAATTATTACAAAAGTCCTTTTCCACCAACAAAACGCATAGATCTCAACGAACTAAACGCAATTCTCCGAACAAAACTCAATTTTTGCGTTTTCTTGTACAAAAATGAAAAAAAAAGTACCTTTTCAGTGCCAAAAAACGTTGAAAATTAAAAAAAAATCATAGTATCATAGAATATTAAGTTTGGGCTATTAAAAATGGAATTTTTACTATTTTACATGTTAGATCATTAAAAAATACCTTTCTAAATATAACTTATGGGTTCGAACGTCTTATAAAAGTATACATTTTCTAATTTTTTTTTTAATAAAATAGTTCTTTCGAAGTTAATGGCTATTCATATAGTAAAAAACAAAGTTTGAAAAATTTTTGTAACTGAACTATCTATCTGAATCCAACGGGTTAGTAATTAGCAATTTGTCAAAGATAAGAAGGGGCAACCTGCAAATCAGTAGAATAACAACTTTTAGTTCCATACTAAATAAGAGATCTAAGGTCTTTTTAAAGATAAATATTTGAATCATTTAGTCACGCAACATATATGACCAGGTAAATTTGAAAACGCACGTAATGTAATTAAAGCAGCCTAAAAATATTAAGAAATGAATTAATGACTAAAGTCACGACATGTAAAGAATAGAGCAACAACTGGTAGCTTGAAGTGTCTTTAAGATTGAAACTTAGTGAAATACTTTTATTTTGCGGTAGAAGAGTATTTATTTATAAAAATGTGAAATTCGGAAAATAACACTAACTTAATAACATATTTTTAACATGAAAGTCTATCTGCGTTATCGTTATGAATGTCATAAGTTTTTAATATTAATTATAGCGAACGAAGTTACAAAAATCGTAAGCTGTTTCTTGCTGGAATTATTCCTACAAGAAGAAATGGCGTTTTTCCTATGCTTGATAATTTTTATAGCACCTTTCAGCAAGCTCGCATTGTACATTTTAATACAAACGTATCTCGTTTTGTTACGTTGTAATTATTTCATAAAACTAATAAAATGTGAAAGTTCGATAAGTAATTATGGGGCATTCTCACAATCTTTTGAATTTTAAGTCCCTGAATAATAATTTTTATTTCAGTACATATTCCTGTGGGTTTTTTTTTTTTTTTTTTTTTTTTTTTAATTTGATATACTGGGGAACATCCCATTGTATGACTGCATAACAATGTTAACGAGATAAATAAGTTTTGGACGATGTTGGGGGTAGAAATATCCAGGAAACTCCTATACCGTCTCGTGTCCCTGATGCTGATTTTTAAGTTTGGAGCTGTCTGTATAAAATTGTTTCAATAAAAGTAATTCGATGTAATTTTTTTTCCTTACTGAGACGATTGCTTTATATAAATCTGTAGCACATAATTAACCTGCACACATTTTTGTGGTTGTTATCATTATTTTTAACTCTGTCCTGGGTTTTAGATTCCTTACCGTTCCTCTTCTAAAATTATACAGAAAATCACTTCAGATGCAGCCACAGAATTTTTTTTTTCAAGTTTTTTCTCATGCAGAAGTATGCTAGAGAAAGAATGTCTAAAATTCTTTGACAGAAAATTTGCTTCAGAATTTAAATCAGCATTTAAATATCAATTTCAAGCATCGTGGCTTTATTGGTAGTCTTACAGTCCCCAAGGTTTATTCCTGCACATTTAGAGGTAAATTATTTTTTTTTTAATTTAATCCAATGTAAATAACTGTTTCTAAAAATTAATTAACACTATGATTTGCCTAAAACTAGGTGGTAATTTTCATTACTGTCCAATCCCTACCTGCCCCACCAGTGGCTGAGAGGTTCTGCTCTCGAAGCTGGTAGATAGGAGGCTCTGGGTTCGAACCCAATCGCGCCCGTCGGCCTAACCGTTTCGGACTTTTCGTGGTTTTCTTCGAAACCTTGGATTTTCCATGCGTAAATACGGGTTAGGTTCCCTTAGAAAGACCTCCACGGAGGGCACTCTCCCTAGGGCCTATATCCCTCGAGTGGATAATCGGCCGTCAAAAATCAACCCAACCCAATACTTACCATCCCTTTTATTCCCTTACCGTCCCTTTTTTCCTATACCTTCCATTTTTTACCTTACCGTCCCTTCTTTAACACCCCTTTAAGACAATGTTATACAAAAATTCCGTATTAAAAGTACTACATTTGTACTATTTCTTATTTGAATGCAAATTCATTACTATGCAAATTCATTATAAGTAAAAATTTATAAGAAAATAAAAAATTATAGGGGTAAAATTGTAAAGAAAATTAAACTCGCAAGTTTAACTTAAACCTAAGTTAAATTTAAAAAAAATTTCGCTGCTGACCATTTTTTCTTTATTTTGAATCATTAAGGCATTCGTCTATCAGATTAAAATGTTATTTTAGCAAGTTTAATTTCGCCAGATTTTTATTCCTGAAAGTCGAAAGATTGTGAAAATAACCCCTTTATACATATCAGGGTGAAAAATAAATTAAAATATTTATTTACATAAAAAAAAAACCTAGAAATATGCGTATAATGAATGCTCGTAGCATTATTGATGATGAAACAGTAAGCTCTATGTATACAAAGTATATATAAAGCATGATTTAATGCAAGAAGAGGAATATAAGACATTTTTTCAATTTAAAAAGAAGCATTACTTTCAGAAATTTATCTAGCTTCATTTTCTACATTTTTCGCAAACATTTTATGCAAAAAAAGTTTAGCAATATGCATATGTCTTACTTTCCAACTTTCTCTTAAACTTCCGTAAAATGTCAATTAAATTGACCCAGGTTATACACGTTCCGAACCAGAAATTTACTAAAGGAATTAATTCAAATAGACTTCATAGAGAGACATGATTTTAAATGTATAATGTTACATCAAATAAATTTTCTCGTAGGTAACAAGTATAACCTTTGTCAACTTAACTCACATTTTACGGAAGTTTAGTTGAATATCGGCAAGTATGATATATTTTGCTTTTGGCCTCTTGCCTTAAATTTTTAAGCGATTTTATAGGTTTACCTTTACGGACACAGCAATTTTCTAACATCAACTGATTTTCCTTGATCGTTGTACAATATATGAGTCATTCTCTGAAAAGTGGCAATTGTATGTCCCAGGGTTCTTGAAGACATATTTTTAAAATTACAAAAAGAAATGCTTTAAACGATTAATATTAATTAGTTATACGTATAAACTGTAACTATTAGTTTAATGAAATATAATATTTTAAATATTTTTAAAATGCAAATATCATTCGCTCACTATGTCTCCATTCGTACATGAAGAAAAGAAAATGCTTTCTCTGCCATTCCAGCATGTATCTTATACTATAATGCGAGCAAAAATTGTGTGTGTATGTATGTGTGTGTGTGTGTGTGTGTATGTGTGTGTGTATGTAAATTTTATCTTAAAAATGCTCTAACGATTTTGACAAAATTTTGTATTTCACCATTTTCGGGCATGATAAGATCATTGGGCTAGGTCACGTGTTCGAGAAAATTCGATTAGTGGGTCATTTTGGGTCGTAATGGGTCAAGGTCAAGCTAATTATATCTAAAAAACGGCTCAATCGATTTTGATCAAATTTCACATTCAACCGTTTTTCCACACGAAGAAACTATTGGGCTAGGTCACATGTTCGAGAAACTTCGATTAGTGGGTCATTTTTGGGTCACTATTTGTCAGGTCAATTTTCTCTAAAAAACGGCTTTAACGATTTTCACTAAACTCTGTATTCTACAGTTTTGGATTACGAGAAAAGTATTGGGCTAAGTCACATATTCGAGAAAATTCGATTAGTGGGTCATTTTTGGGTCACCGTGGGTCAAGCGAAGTATATCTAGATAACTTCTTTAACGATTTTGACGAAATTTTACACCCTACTGTTTTCGGGTACGAAACGACCATTGGGATGGGTCTCGTGTTCGAGAAAATTCGATTAGTGGGTCATTTAAGGTCATAATGGATCATGGGCAAGTTAATTATATCTAGAGAACGGCTCAATCGATTTTGACTAAATTTTGTATCTAACCATTTCCGAGCACGAAAAGATCATTGGGATCCGTCTTGTGTTCGAGAAAATTCGATTAGTGGGTCATAATGGGTCAAGGTCAAACTAATTATATCTAGAGAACGGCTCAATCGATTTTGACGAAATTTTGTATTTTACCATTTTCGGGCATGATAAGACCATTGGGCTAGTCACGTGTTCTAGAAAATTCGATTAGTGGGTCATTTTGGGTCGTAATGGGTCAAGGCTAAATCAAGCTAATTATATCTAGAAAACGGCCCAATCGATTTTGAACCAAATTTCACATCCAACCGTTTTTCGACACGAAGAAACTATTGGGTTAGGTCACATGTTCGAGAAACTTCGATTAGTGGGTCATTTTTGGGTCACTATGGGTCAAGCTAATTTTATCTAAAAAACAGCTCTAACGATTTTCACTAAACTCTATATTCTACAGTTTTGGATTACGAAAAAACTATTGGGATAAGTCACATGTTCGAGAAAATTCGATTAGTGGGTAATTTTTGGGTCACCGTGGGTCAAGCTAAGTTTATCTAGATAAGTTCTTTAACGATTTTGACGAAATTTTGCACCCTACAGTTTTCGGGCACGAAAAGACCATTGGGATGGGTCTCGTGTTCGAGAAAATTCCATTAGTGGGTCATTTTGGGTCGTAATGGGTCAGGGTCAAGTTAATTATATCTAGAGAACGGCTCAATCGATTTTGACTAAATTTTGTATCTAACCATTTTCGGACACGAAAAGATCATTGGGATGGGTTTCGTGTTCAAGAAAATTCTATTAGTGGGTCATTTTGGGTCATAATGGGTCCTGGTCAAACTAATTATATCTAAAGAACGGCTCAATCGAATTAAACTAAATTTTGTATCTAACCATTTTCGGGCACAGAAAGACCATTGGGATGGGTCACGTGTTCGAGAAAATTTGATTAGTGTGTCATTTTTGGGTCAAACTATTTTTATCTAAAAAACGGCTCTAACGATTTTCACTAAACTCTATATTCTACAGTTTTGGATTACGAGAAGACCATTGAGATATATCACATGTTCGGGGAAATTCGATTAGTGGGTCATTTTTGGGTCACAGTGGGTCAAGCTAAGTTTATCTAGAAAACGGCTCTAACGATTTTGACGAAATTTTGCACCCTACTGTTTTCGTGCACGAAAAGACCATTGGGATGGGTCTCGTGTTCGAGAAAATTCGATTAGTGCGTCATTTTGGGTCATAATGGGTCAGGGGCAAGCTAATTATATCTAGAGAACGGCTCAATCGATTTTGACTAAATTTTGTATCTAACCAATTTCGGGCACGAAAAAAACCATTGGGATGGGTAACGTGTTCAAGAAAATTCGATTAGTGGGTCTTTTTTGAGTCACCGTGGGTCTAGCTAAGTTTACCTAGATAACGGCACTACGATTTGACGAAGTTCTGTAATCTATCGTTTTCGGGCACGAAAAGACCATTGGGATGGTCACGTGTTCGAGAAAATTCGATTAGTGAGTCATTATGGGTCAGGGTCAAGCTAATTATATCTAAAAACGGCTCAAGACATTTTCACAAAATTTTATAATATACGGCCGTTTCTGGTCATGAGAGGACCATTGGGCTAAGTCACATGTTCGAGAAAATTCAATTAGTGGGTTATTTTGGGTCACAATGGGCAAGGGTCAAGCTAATTGAATCTAAAAACATGCTCAAAACATTTTTACCAAATTTTATATCACGCATGCCGTTTCTGTGCATGAGAAGAGAATTGGGCTAAGTCACATGTTCGAGAAAATTCAATTAGTGGGTCATTTTGTGTCACAATGGGTCAGGGTCCAGCTAATTTTATCTAAAAGACGGCTTAAACGATTTTGACTAAATTTTGTATTCTACCGTTTTAGGGCTCGAGAAGACCATTGGGCTAGGTCGCATGTTCAAGGAAATTCGATTAGTGGGTCATTTTGGGTCACAATATATCAGGGTCAAGCTAATTGCATTTAAAAAGCGCATCAAAACATTTTGACATAATTTTGTATAATACCGTTTCCGGGCATGATAAGAGCATTGGGCAGGGTCGCACGTTCAAGAAACTTCAATCAATGGGTCATTTTGGGTCTTAATGGATCAGGATCAAGCTAACTGTATCTAAAAAACCGCTCAAAAGATTTTGACAAAACTTTGCACTACACCGTTTCTAGACAAGTTAAAACCATTGGGCTGGGTCGCATGCTCAAGAAAATTCTATTAGTGGGTCATTTTGGTGATAATGGGTCGGGGTCAAGCTAACGGCATCTCAAAAAGGTTCAAACAATTTTAGACATTTTTTTGTTATACCGCTTCACAGTACAAAAAGACCATTGAAATAGCTCACATCTGTCGATGAATTTCGGTTAGTGTTTTTTTTGAATCAACGTGGATCAAGGTTATTTTACCTAGAAAACGACTAACGAATTTCACTAAATTTTGTATTCCATCGTTTTCAGGCTCGAGAAGAGCATTGTGTTATGTCGCATGTTCGAAAAATTTCGATTAGGTGGGTCATTTTGGGTCACTATGTTTCACGGTCAAGCTAATTGCATCTACAACAGCAAGAATGATTCAGTGGGAAAAATATATCGATATAAACTGAAAGCTAATTTTGACCGAGCTTAGCTCGGTCATTCCTGCTAGTGTTTATATATTTTTTTAATCCATTAAATATACTTAAATGAATATTTAGCCATTTAATTTATTTAAATTTTATGTAATGAAAGAGTTAGGACACTTTTCAATAATGTCCCTAGTATTTGTCATCATGCTCTCACGTAACTATAAATTTGTCCTTATTTACTTGGTAGAAAGCAGAACATGCATTATATAGGTCTAGGACAGTTTGTACATGAGTAAAGTGGAGCAGCAATCTTGTTGTTTCCTCAAAACATTCCTGAATAGCTAGCACATGGCTTTTAAGTACCTGATCAAAGTAAGTATTTTTATTACCTATCATTCCCTCATCTATTATAAATTTAATAAAAATTAATGAAATGTCTTTTTATGTTGTTATATTTTTAGAAATGTATTTCAAAAGATATTTAGTAATTAAAAATATACCTTAGACTAATCATTTTTGTATGACATGGTTTTCAGAAATATTCCATCATTCCCTTAAAATTTTAACACTAGAACCGCTGGCTATTTTACTAAATTTTTATAAAAAAGTGTTTCATACCAAAATTTTTATTTAAAACTATTTAAATTCATTTAAACTGTCTATTTTTATGCTGCATTCATATAACATATCTTATGAAAAAATTTCTGGTTCGAATCAATTATAACAATTTGGCAGGGGTCGAAATGACCTCTTACGGCTGTTCTAGTGTTAATATACAGGGTGATTCAGCTCGTCGGTGACAAACTTTAAGGATCGATAGAGCACACCTAGACGAACATTTTTGAATAGGGAATGTAGGGTCCCTGACGCGATGGTAAGGCGCTAGGCGCTTTCGAAAATTTGGGTGCCGAAATTCGAAACGTCATAAAAACTAGGGAAATGGTTAGATTTTCTTGCTTGTTGCGTCGAAATGATTCTGTTTGTTTAGACTTTCTTCAGTACCAATTTGATAAGCGTATCTCTTAAAACATGGATAGGGGGCGCTGCAGACTTTGGAGGGCTAGACAACAACTTTAAGCCCGTTATTTTGATAATTTAACACATGCTCGCCAAAGTTTATACTCTAACTTAAAGTTTGAACCCAAAAGTAGAGCCCTGCAAAAAGCGTAAGAGCCGGAATAAAATGTCAAAGTACAGGGTGGTCGAAACTCGAAGGCTCCTAAGAGATAAACAAACAGATTTCTTGACTTATGGCATGCATTTTCATGATTCTGTTTGCTGGGGCTCTCTGAAACTCAGTTGAACGGTACAAAAAGAAACATCGATAGGGGGCGCTTTGGGCAAAAAACATAATTCGTTGACATTTCGGACGCTAACTGGAAACGGGGCGCTACGATCAGTTAGAAACAAAACAAGAGAGTAATTTACTTATCATAAGAAGCTATTAAAACTGCAGTTTGTTTGTTTTTTTTAACAAACATAGCTGGTTTCAATCATGCACAATGCGCGCAATAAAATTTACATAAGGTGCTTTTTGCTGATTTATGCAAAAGATATCGTACCATATCGATATGCAAAAGATACGTAATGCGTAGACGACAACGCGAGATGACGTAGTTGTATGCGCAGACACGTCTTTTGAACGTGCGGTACCTACTTAAGCTTCGGGTTACTTGTCTGCAGATCGGTAGTAGGATGGAACGGTACACAAACTCTGAATTGGCTGACATGCATTTGGCGTATGGCGCTGCTGGTTGTAATGGACGAGCCGCTCAGCGGTTGTACGCCGAGCGTTACCCCAACAGGCAAATCCCCTGCCATGCCTTCTTCGCTCGAGTACACCAGAGGTTGTCCACAACGGGATCTTTCGACGGAGGCAGGCCTGAACGGGAGCGATCAGTGAGCACCCCCGACAACGAAGAGGCTGTGCTTAACCTGGTTGAGGACAACCCAGGTCTTAGCACGAGAGATATCGCCAGACATGTTGGCATTTCGCAAGCAACTGCGTGGCGCATCTTACGTTCCCGGAATCTGCACCCCTACCACATCCAGCGGGTGCAGTTGCTCAGAGAGCAGGATTTTGGCCCTCGAGTGGAATTCTCAAGATGGTACTTGGCGATGAGATCCAGGGATCCCCGTTTTGTAAACAGCATTTTGTTTACGGACGAGTCCACCTTCAGCCGGGAGGGAATGTGGAACGCCCACAACAGTCATGTGTGGTGTGATGAAAATCCACATGAAACCAGAAGCCGAGCAGCCCAGGAGCGTTTCTCAGTAAATGTGTGGGCCGGCATTCTGGGGGATTGCCTCATTGGCCCTTATTTGTTACCTGAACGGCTGACAGGTGGAAATTACCTGATTTTCCTGGATCAAGTGCTGCCGCAGCTTCTGGATGAGGCGCACGTACCCGAAGGTTCGCGTCGCCAGATGTGGTTCCAGCACGATGGAGCTCCGGCCCATTACACGAACGACGTGCGTCTCCATCTAAACGCAAGGTATGGCCAGCGGTGGATCGGGCGTGGGGGTCCAGTTCACTGGCCTGCCCGATCACCAGACCTCACCTGCTTGGATTTCTTCCTTTGGGGTTACCTGAAGGCCGAGGTATACCATACACCTGTCAGCAGTGCTGAAGAACTTGTGGCGCGCATTGTGGCAGCTGCAGGGCAGATCAGAGATACTCCTGGCATTGTTGGAAACACACACTCCTCAATGCGACGGAGGTGCGAAGCCTGCATCATGGCCCAAGGTCGAAATTTCGAGCATCTTCTGTAGTGTTATTTTTTGTAAATAAATTTCCAGTATCATTGATGTTTTTGGTCTAAATTTATTCAGAAGTGTTGAGCAGAGGTAGAAAATGTGTTTTCATTATTACTAACTGATCGTAGCGCCCCGTTTCCAGTTAGCGTCCGAAATGTCAACGAATTATGTTTTTTGCCCAAAGCGCCCCCTATCGATGTTTCTTTTTGTACCGTTCAACTGAGTTTCAGAGAGCCCCAGCAAACAGAATCATGAAAATGCATGCCATAAGTCAAGAAATCTGTTTGTTTATCTCTTAGGAGCCTTCGAGTTTCGACCACCCTGTACTTTGACATTTTATTCCGGCTCTTACGCTTTTTGCAGGGCTCTACTTTTGGGTTCAAACTTTAAGTTAGAGTATAAACTTTGGCGAGCATGTGTTAAATTATCAAAATAACGGGCTTAAAGTTGTTGTCTAGCTCTCCAAAGTCTGCAGCGCCCCCTATCCATGTTTTAAGAGATACGCTTATCAAATTGGTACTGAAGAAAGTCTAAACAAACAGAATCATTTCGACGCAACAAGCAAGAAAATCTAACCATTTCCCTAGTTTTTATGACGTTTCGAATTTCGGCACCCAAATTTTCGAAAGCGCCTAGCGCCTTACCATCGCGTCAGGGACCCTACATTCCCTATTCAAAAATGTTCGTCTAGGTGTGCTCTATCGATCCTTAAAGTTTGTCACCGACGAGCTGAATCACCCTGTATAAGGGTGTGATAAGGGTAATGATAAAGATGTGTGAGGATATGTGACTTACACTACAAATACCCACTAGAAATAGCCATTAGATAGTTTGACATGGTACCGACACTATGTGAATGCTAAATATTAGGAGAAATTAGTAGATATTTTGAATAAAATTTTCCTAAATCCAGAACACTGATTTACTGTTGCGTACACGTTAGTAGTCCGTATCTTTTTCACTACAAATACATTTTTCCATATTCTGTCGCCTGATATCAACCCATCTAACTTCTGCTTATGTGGTTTCTAAAGATAATAATCAATCTTAAACTAGTAAATCTGCAGATCAGGAGCCTCAACATCAGCTCTGCAAGTCATTGTTTTTAGACACACTTTGGTAAAATTCAATTTCCTGTAAACCGCAATTTAAAGTTTCCAAATTATGTAATTATTTATAAGAATAAAAAATACGAAGTTTTCGGACATTAGAAGCATTAAATTAAAAAGTTGTTATGGGAGGATATTTTGAAATTTTCCTGAGCTACTAATTCTGGTATTTTTTTAAATAATAAAATAAATTTCTTCAGGGGGGGGGGGGGGCTCCGCCCCACTGAACCCCTCGTGGTATCATTATTTTACATATGTAACTTTTTATTGATTGCGCTAATGGTTATCGCAAATCTTAAATTTCTTTTTACACTTCCGAGCCTTAATTTTCAGTACTGGTGGACAGAAAATGATTTACATTGACGCAATTATATTAAAAGTTTAGGTTTTATGAATGAAAATGTAATTTCCTTTTAAAAATAAAATAATTTTCATTCATATTTTCTGAAATGAGGCGGCATTAAGAAGTAACCCTCGTCATAAAATATTTTTTTAGGCAATCTAGTTAATGCTTGGTTTTTAGGAATGAAAATACTTATTTCCCGATACAATGACGTCATTTTCGACAGCGATAATTTTGCGGTGCATAATTTTGACATTTTCTATCTATTTGCTTTTCAAAAGTTTTTTTTTTTTTTTTTCTCATTGAAATTTTCGATTAAAAATTAACATTTCTGTTAGCTGTGTGCAGACGATAAACCATGAGATATTAGTAACATTTCTTTTAATAATAAGAATTAATATCATAACACAAGCCTTTTTTACTTCAACCTCAAAGCATATTTGTTTTATTTTTGATATATGAGATCAAATTCACCATCTTTTCATATTTTAGTTTTATTTCCAATATGAAGACGTATCCATGTCTATTTTTCATTTCATTTTCCTCTTGCACATGAAAATCTTTCAAATCAAAATTAACTGTTTAGGATAAATTATTATTCTGGGATCGGATTTCCTTGGCAACGGTAAAAAAAAAAAAAAAAAAAAAAAAAAAAAAAAAAAAAAAAAAAAAAAAGATTGTTAAATTTTATAGCAAAATGTCGATTTATTACTTATGAAAATAATGAACTTCTTAATTTAAAAGAAAAATATTTGAACAAAATAAATAGAACATAGTCTTGCTTTATTTCTGGGGTAAATTCCATCTATATGTAAAGTCACAAAGGCATTAATTTGTCCCTTTCGACTTTGATTTGACTTCAAACAATTATACATACTTTCACATTTACGATATTTTTAGATGTAGTTCCGTTGCTAGGCAACAGTTAAAAGACAATAAAAACAATGAAATATGTGCTTTGAAAAAAAGTAAAAGATATATTATTAGAACACATATATAAAATCCCTCCATAAGTTAAACATCGAATTTAAAACTCTGACCAATGTATACGCAAAATTTCAAACTAATATGAATAATGTATGCTAATTAGGAAATTTCATCATCCATAATTTACAATTTAAATCCTTCAATCATATGAGCCATTTCCTTTCAACAAATAAAAATGGAAAAATCGTCTGAATTGCTATAGGAAAGCATTAAGTCGCAAAATAAAATGTTCTATATATTCCGAACGAATGAACCAAATTTAACCAAAAACTATACAGCTAAATCCAGGGATTTTACCAACATGCATCCTTAATTTTAAGCTAACCGGATGCTTTTTACGGCAGTTATCGCGGAACAGACAGACAGACAGACAAACGGAAATCAAAACTTTTCGTGTCTCCACAGTAAGCCTTCAATGACGTTTCGGCAAATATATGTACCTAATTATTTTCTGCTTTATTCTGTATATGTAGGCGAATTCACTGCGCTCCGCTATACAAAATATGGTTTTGCAGTTGTATCAAGCTCTGGCAATGAAGGAGAACATATTGAATTGAGCATTCAATTTATGCATATAAAGCATTTACATGTAAGGCATATGGATGTCTTCTTTCTAAATCATCATAAGCGACAAAATGTTTTTTTTTTGTTCTTTTTTTTTCCCCGGAAACAAATTTTAAAATATTTACAATTGTAGTTATGCAGCGTGATGACAAGTTTTGGATAATAAATATAGATAGGGGGATAGGCAGACTGACTGACAGACAGATATCAATACGTTCGTTTTGTCGTTTATGATAACTGGGCGGGAAATGCATGATATCAGAGATTAAAAAGTACAAGCCTATTTCACAACTGAAGCGGAATTTTTTCAAAAGGTGTAGGGGAGGTAGGGGAGGTTTGATACATAGGGAGAGTTGATGCATTGACAATTTTTCTCAACAGATGGCATTAAAAGCCATTGTAACAGATGAAAAAGCTTCTTTTATTAGCAGAGGCCATCATTATCAGGAGTTAGCAGTGAAGCACTGACACCGTTTTTTTTTTCTTTTAATTTTCAAGATTTTTTGAATATCAATGTAATTTTTTTTTAAATACTAATTTTCTTTCATAATTCGTATTATAGTGAAGATAATATCTTGTAATTATTTTTTATTTGTAAAGCAAGTTGTTAGGATGAGATTTACTAGACAGCAGATTGGCATTTTGCAACTGCATTCATACAAAGTGATTGAAAATCGAATAACGCATGATAGGGAGAAATGATACATTAGTGCTGGAGAGAAATGATACACTTGTATACTTGAAATTTAATAGTTGTTGTTTTTTTTTAAAACAAATATAGGACTATAACATTCATTATTCTTTTATAGCAAGAGCTACTGAAATTGGTAAGGAAGAACAAAGAGACTAATCATAGATGTTATGTAGGTTACATAGAAAAGCAATGCGAAGATAGATGGTTAGTTCGCTTTGCTCGTCATGTAGAAGAAAAAAAGTTTAAATGGCCTGTAAGGGAAAATGTTTCTATAATTGACGAAGGGCAAATTAAAAAAGCATTAAAGCTATCCGATTTTACTTATCAAAATGATAGAGTTATTAGTTTTTCTTTTAACAATTTCTGGGGTGGTGTTACGTTTATGAAACCACTTAATTTTAATTCCCAAACGCCACATTGGCACCAGCATTTTGGTAAAATATTTTCCATTGAATATGAAAGAGAAAAATATCCCTTTTCTTATTTCTAATTAAATTGTTTGGTAAATTCCGGTGCCATACATTTATTCAAAACTTTAGCATTGAAAATGCTTTGCCCCTGAAAGGGCTAAAGGAATCTTATATGTGCTAAATTTATGTTAAATTGTTTGCAAATCAGCAATGTTCACTTCATTTTTCCTTGCAGCTAGACCTCTAGGGTTTTTTTTTTCATTATTTATTTTCTAAAAAGTGTGTTAATAGTATTGTTTAAATATCAGCATTACACTCTAAAATTGGGAGGAGTGAAAAGTTCACTCTTTGAAAGAGTGACAGGCTTTTTTATACTTTTTGGAGTGAATTTTATAAAAATATACTTCTTAAAGAGTGGGATTTTCCACTCTTTAGAAAGGAGTGAAATGTCTCGTGTGCATTGCTTACGTGTGCATTGCTTATTAACCAAGGTGACGACCCCCTTAAAAGATAAGAAAAATTATCACTTTTTCGTCCGCCATCGTAGGATTAACAGATTAGGATATCATTAAAATTATTCTTTATGGAATACATAAAATAGAGGTAAGTCTTATTTAATTTTAAGCATTTATCCGTGTAGATATGTGGAATGTTAAGATTATTAGCTAAATAGTTGTATGTTGTATAGAAAAAGATTGATCGTAACAGTGTTCAAAAGTGATTGTCTGTTATATTTCTTCATGTAGTGGTAAGAAATATAATTCTTTTAACCATTGAATGCGCACTAGAGATCTGCACGGGCCGGCTCGTGCCGATTTTCACTCACGAAACTCGGGCAGGGCCCGGGCCACACATTTTTCTGAAGGCTCGGGCCGAACCGGGCCTTACTTATTTTTTCTGTGCAAAGCCGGGAGTGGTTTATTCCGAGTCTTCAGGGCCCAAAATTTTCAATCATAATTTTGATCCAGCCCGTATGAAAATCATTGTCTCAGAGTGGCCTGATCTATTCAAAGATCAGTAAAATTAGGTCTGGCCCAAATATTTTTGCAAAAAATGCATACATTTTTAAATCGCCATTATTTTACACCTAAACATTAAAATTTATACTTTTTAAAGAACACTAGATTTCTGCGCTTATTAAAATATAGCTGAATTCAAACTTAGTAAAACGTGTGAAAAAGAACCTGCGTATGACGGAACCCAGTTTTAAACACACTAACGTGTTGATCCATGCATAATTAATATACTAATGCATAAAAAAGAATATATAATACATTTACACTCGCTAAGAAGGGAACTTGTCTATAACGCATTTTTTTTCTTTTATATGCAATTCCGTCTTACTGTATAGCATTTTCTAAATTTTTAATTTTAACACTTCAAAAAAAAAAATAAAAAATCGATGTTTTGTTGAAATTCACTCGGGCCGCCGAGATTTTAACTTTTTTTCCGGGCCGGGCTCGGGCCGAATTTTTTTCTATGAGTCGCGCCGGGCCCTTGGAAACTTCGCCGGTATCCGTACGAACCCTGCCAATAGTAATTTTACCTCCATTCAGAGACCATCTCAGTTGAACTCTTTTCACGAGAGACCGATTTCTATGAAGAAAATGAAATAAATTCCGTGTTTTCCTGGTTGTTTGAAGAAGGTTTTATTAGAAAAATAATTTCGTAGAGTGCATTATTTATCAAAATTCTAAACTAAGTTTAGATTTCTTTTCTTTTTTTTTTATATCCTTGTAACTTTTAAGTTTTTAAACCCCTTTGTGCCTTTTTAGGCACTGAATTTAACTCTGATTACAAATTAAGAATGACAGTCAATAAACATCTCTGCCCTGTTCCGTCGAAAACTCTCAAAGAAATAGATAAAGTAATGAAATCGTCATTATTTGTTCCAGTCCTCAAAAAGAAAAAAAAAAAAAAAAAAAAAAAAAATGCATTTATTTACTGAAATTCGAAAGGACTAGGAAATAAAAATTATAAAATATAAAACTGTAAAATTAAAGCAAAGCTCAATGTATTCATTTTTAAAACTCTGCAGTAATTAACTTATGTAATTAACTTTTATTTTGATACTTATTTTTTTATATTTTTTCCTAATGTGAAAAATAAATTTTAGTAACATTGTTACCATTTTTCAACAATTAAAATCTAGATTTAAACATGACCTTCATTAAAAGGCCACCTCTCGGAGCGACCAATTTTTATTGGAACGGCACGTGGTCACTTTAGGGAGGTTTTACTGTATATTATTTTTTTTAATTGTATCTAAACTGTTTTCTGCGGGTTATGATTTTAAATTTTCGAGACTGAGTAAGATAAATAAATTTAATTATAGATATTCTGCATCAGTTATTAAATTTTCTTCTATTATAAAAACATTTTCTACGTTTTTGATACAGGCCCCGCCAGTGGCCGAGAGGTTCTGCTCTCGAAGCTGGTAGACGGGAGGTACTGGCTTCGATCCCAATCGCGCCCGTCAGCCTAATCGATCGGAGTTTTCGTGGTTTTCTTCGAACGTTGGTTATCCAAGCGTTAATACGGGTTAGGTTCCCTTAGAAAGACCTCCACGGAAGGCACTCCCCCCCTTAGGGCCTATATCCCACGTGCTGATAATTGGCGACATAAATACAACCAACCAACCAACGTTTTTGATACAAGTAATTTTAGGCGCTAAACAATAAAACATGATATTTAAGCATTGGAATAAAATGTTTCTTCATGCCTGTTTTGAAGTTTATGGATAAATTATTCTTTAGTATATTTTTTAAAACGTTAATACTTACTTACATAATACAGGACTGAATATTTTTTTAAAGAGAATAAAAACTACTTTTTTACATTAAAATGTTTGTCAAACAATAAGAATATTTCTAATGCAGTCATTTCTTTATTTTTAAGTTTGCTTTTTTTCTATTTCCGAGGTCAATCTTTTCCTATAAAACATACAAAATCTATTTTGCCCATAGTCACAAAATACAAATAAAAAATTTAAATTAAATATGGCTTATCTAGTCTTTTCAATAATAAGTATTGTATTAATTCCATTTTTCAGCAATAACGGACGAAAATTAGAAATCATGATTAAGTGAAGGAATATGTTTAAAAGAAAAATATACCGTAATTTCCGGTGTATAGCCCGCGGATCAAACAATCGTGTTTCGACAAAGAAATTTTTAAAAATAAAACGTAACTTTTTAGATCACGGTAAATATTGGTCTTCAAATACTAAATAACATTTCTGGGTCCAAACTGAATTGTTTGATCTGCGGGCTATACACCCGAAATTACGGTATACATATTCCAGAGAACTCAAAATTTAGACTCCATGTTCACAGTGCTGTAGTTGGGTGGGAACGCGTGGTATCGCCGTTCCCAGAAATATTTGGTTTGTTACTGTAAAAAATAAAAATATCGCGTACAAGCGCAGTTTTTTTTTTTCAAGAGAAATGATAATTTATGCTAATTTTAAGAAGATCCGTTTCACTTATATTCATAAGTCGTGTAGGACCTCCCTTAAAATTGTTTTGTCCTGAACCATATGTGAAATCTTGGTAGTGATCAGAAAGAAAATTAGCAGACGAGACAGCTTGTCGTACATCAGAGAGCACAGAAAATACCTCTCATCATCGTTCTTTTGGAAAATTCTAGGATAGATGTGTCAGTAAGTAATAAATGGATTTATTTCTGTTATTTCAATGTATTTTGATTCATAATGGAAAATGTTACTGTGAGATTGATTAAATATTGCTTTTAGATGGCTGCTATACAAATACAATAGTACTATAAAAACTAGAATATAATAATTAGAACCGTTAATTGAAAAAAGTCGGCTTTTGTCAAAATGTTCTAAATTGGATTTTAGCTTAGAAAAAGATGCTGTAGCATCAACATCTACTCTATGTGAAGGTGAGTTCCCACAAATATTTCTTTCCAACTGCGGCACTGCATGTTCATATTAAATAAACCAAAAGCAAATTACAGCGGATAAAAAAAAAAATTACATATTCTTAACCTATAAATCATGCTTAGAACTTATTTAAAAAAGAAGTGAGTTTATAAGCATTGCTTTTAAATGGAAAAATTATAAATATTTTAGAGCAATAGGACATTGCAAAAATAGCAATAATTTCAGGAAATTTTTACGGCTTTATATTTAAAACAAAAATTAAAATCAAATCAAACATTGTTAAACATATTGTTAAACATATTGTTACACCCAACTATTAAAAAGTTATTAATAAAACTAAAAGTAATATCTTTATAGGGCATTGAGTAAAGCAAACACGAAGGATAAGATTGGAATAAAATATTTTAGTTTGTTTCTGTCAGTAATCTAATTTAAATTCGTATGTAAGTTTAACTGAATTTTTCCTTAAACATTCAATTAGCGTTAAAAACTATATATTAAATAAATATTGCTAATAAAGTATTTTATTCCAATATTTACCACGCTTGTATCTATTTTCATTGCATGCCGTAAACGATGTGATTCTTTTAAAATGACCATAAAAGCAAAAGAAAAAAGAACCGACTACATAAAAAATGAACATTTACTCCTATGAAATAGTGACTATTCACTCCTACCAGGGGTGCAAAACCGCACTCCTTCGGCAAGAATGAACAGTCACTCCTCGGAAACAGTGATTATCCACCCCTATTTAGAGTGAATATTCACTTTCCAGGAGTGACTATTCACTCATTTCAGAGAGTCAAAAATCTCACTTTTGCTCAGAGTGATTAGTCACTCTAAAGAGGTTGGGCATATTTTGACTCTGCGATGGAGTGACTATTCACTCCTCCGGAGTGAATAGTCACTCTTTTTTATTTAGTGTGTAGTTTAAATATTTATGTAAAAAACATTTCTGAAACAAAAATATGTCAATGCCATTTCTTTTTAAATTTCAATTAAATATTTCAAGATTTATCATAAAAAATTGTATGACGCATAAATTGAATTGTCTGCATTTATTTTTCAATTTACATAACAATGTATCAAACCTCCCTTGCTAGTGTATGAATCCTCCCCAGTGATGGGGAGATTTAATACATTAGTAACCATTCAAAATAATTGGGATATAATTTTTGAATGACTATTTTTTAAATTCACAATATTTTTAATAAATGAATAAAAGGTCACTTTATAAGAAAACACGATTTTTTTTAAAGCTTTCTAAAGGTTGTAAAAAATTAGTAAAAAAAAAGTGTATCATACCACCCCTACCTCCTCTACTTATAAGATTGTTTTAATAGTCAGTTGAGATTATTAATTTTTTTTATTCCGCCTCTGTTCTAGCAATAGGGCGTACACTACAGCCTTTAAAAGCAGGTAACTTATTTTTTACTAACCCTCCAAGTTGGAAATATTGAAAAAACTCTCAAGCAAAACAAAGAATCTTCTCATCATTAAAAACAATCATTATGGAAAATTTACCGTCTAGAAGTCTTACAATGTTTCTTTACATTGAAAATATACATTGTGAACGAAAAAGAATATTGAGCAATTATTGTAACATAAAAAACATTTATGTGAATGTAAATTTGCAATCGCAATGCATAAGCCTGCTGAAAATTTATTTGAATGCAACTGCGTCATTTTACAGAAAATTTTTGTACAACACTTTTTTTATTTAATAAATGATAATAGCATTTTTTGGATTATTTGTACCGGGTGGGCAAAATGTCCGTATAAACTTTAAAAAATCATCAAAACCGAAAAAATAACCTAAATGAAAAACGGTTTGCAGAATTAGCATCTACAGGTCACGGGAATGTTTTTCAGAAAGAAATAAAAAATATTCAAAAACAGCCGATAGATGGCGCTGGTTCGTGCGATTTTGGTGGAAATATGCAAATGAAACGGTTATAAGAACTTTCGCTACTAATCCTGAACTAGTTCACCGTTGTGATCCGTGTGCGTGATCAAGAATGCTGAGTGCGAAGTATAAAACTTTGTTGGCAAAGTTATTTTACGTGAAGCAGGAGTCGGCGACTATAGCTTTGCTTAAATTCTGAGTTCAGAAGAATGTGAGGATTAGAAAAGATCATTTAACAGATACAGGCCTCATAAAGCTCATTTGGCGGTTTGAAGAAACTGGGACGCTGGAGGAACGTGTAAGATCCGGACGACCATGTTTAACGAAGGTACGTTCGTCTTGCTGGCGAAATGTAAGCGTTAAGCATATCACACACCGAACAGACAAGCTACAGAAAAGCGTAAGTCAAGAGACATTTCACCCTGATAACAAAGAAGACACCAGTACTATTACAACGCTGTAGTAACGCTACAATTTGTCGCGTGTCTGCTTTTTTGTTCAGTGTGTAATCTTCCTTAGCGTCTTATTAGATACACATAGAGCTGTAATAAGCGATTTGGAGTAATTCTGTTCGTTATTTCCGTATCTTTTCTTTGACTTGGGTACGTCAGCGCCACCTATTGGCTGTTTTTGAGTTATTTTTTTCCTGTCTTAAAAAAATACCCATGCTCTATAGATGCTAATCGTGCAAACTTTTTTTTATGTCGGTTATTTTCCCGATTTTTATGAATTTTTAATGTTTCTACGGACTTTTTGTCCATCCGGTATCTTTAATTTCGTTTTAATCGGATCAGTACAATGCAGTCCAGAACCACTTGGGCAACTTATTATTTTCTAATCTTGCACTTCGAGACTTAGGTACTTTTTTTTCATCGCAATTCATCTCTGCATTGCCATTAAAATCAAATGTAAAATAAGGTCCCATTGGATTCAAAATTTCTAATTAAAGATGCGTCCAAGCAGTATAAAATGATTTATAAAAAATCGCTGTCAGTTATAAATTGACTGTTTTAAAATTCAGTATAATAATATTTGTAACATGAAATAATTACCTGAGATGCGTATTTATAATATACTCTAATAATTACATAATAACTGTGAAACATTTTGAAGTAAAATTTAATTCATTGACCGATGACATGTTTCTGTAATATATTAATCAAATCTCCTATTACCAAAAACAAATACTTAAACCATGTAGTCCTCTGTACGTTTACTTAAGACCAGATAACTTTCTGTAATGACGAGAATCAATGAAATGTAGAAAAGAAAAAAAGGCAGTTCCGTAAAACTTATTCAATTGATTAGCTGCCAGAGACTGGTCAAGAGTAGAGTTAACGTCATTAGGTACAGGAAACAAGATAACTAAAAAAAAAAAAAAAAAAGAAAACAATTGAGAGAGTGTAATAAGGGGTTTTGAGAAAAGAATTGTTGCATTTCGTGTTAACACTGTAGTTCCGGATCGAATTAGCTGCACGATATAAAATATTTTTTCCACGGTGTACTATTTCAGACATGATTATGTTTAGATAAAACATTATCTTTCAATTTGTTAAGTGAATGCCTTAAAATAATACATCAGAAAATCACAAATAAGAAAAATCACGCGTCAAGTATACAATATTTGAACATTTTCCAACATTTTCTGAATACTCTGATAAACTGCCACCGTTTAATAAGGTGAAAGAAAATATTATGAATGAAACATTTCAAAACGCATAACACAAGCAGCAATTTACGCCAAAACACTGAACTATACTATATGATATTTTTGTACTAGACTCTACGTTATCTAAATATTTTTTTACGTGCCACATATTAAGATAAAATTCATAGCACAAATAAAAACGCACTTCCAGAAATTACCATCTGTAGACCACAATGTATCCAGTTTCTTGAGTAAGATTTCATTTTTTGACTACGCTATATTTTAGTGTACTAATTTCAGCTGGAAAATGCTTAACAAAATTAAAAACCTCTATTAAGCTGTAGGGAAGATGGGGAATAAATGGGACATTTTGACAAAAATATTTATTTTAAATGTTTTTTAAAAGTTATTATCAATATTATGTATCACATTTCATACATTAGGTATTTGACTACATGTACGCACAATATTTAGTGTAGATTATTGTTATACAGTAAAATATTATAAAATTAAAAAAAAAAAGTTTCCCTCTGTCCCAATCATTCCTATATCAGGGATGGATGGAACACAAATATTTTCCTCCATGTATTCAATGTTACCTGAGTAAAAGTTATAATTATAAACTTATATGTAATTATATTTATAATATGTGATCTTATAATATGGCTCTTATATCTCAGCGTTTCTAATCACTTCTTTTACTGCAGTTTTAAATTGTAATGCAAACTTCGACTGTCTACCTGCTCCCTTTTACCACTTACGAGACATTTTAGATATGAAATGAAGGTGAAAAATGTCTTTGAAATACGGCATAGCTAAATTTTTCATTCACAACTTATTAATTAATACTAATTAAATGCTTCTTAGATGTCATGCACGAATGAAATTATGTTAGGTGAAGTGCGAGTGGGGATTTCTTTAAGCACAAGTTCAAAATTCAATATAATTTCCCCCATTTGATCAATAAACATATTCTATTTTGAACAATTTTATCTATTTTGATAAAGTTTCCATAGCAATTTTTTTATAAACTATTTAACATTTATTACAATACAATAATTAGGATTCAATATAATTTTAAATAATAAACAACCTATATAATAAGAGTACTGTTTAATACTAATAATTAACATGAATTATTAATTTATCAACCGATATAATATTGTTTAGTTAATAAATAATTCTTTCAACATCTCTAGGGATTAATGAGACAGTTCCATTCATCCCCGTTTGAAATGTCCCAATCATCCCTATGATGCATAGATTCAATTGTCCGCCATTTTGCCTCAGAAATTATTTTGTCACATTGGTTAATATTCATCCATTTTAATTATCAATATTGAACTTTCAAATAAATAACTACATAAATATCTTATTTGTTTATATTGTATAAAATATTTGACAATTCCAAATGTAAAAAAAAAGTTAATTTTAAGCAGAGTTTCAGAAAATCCAACTTTGCAAAAAAAAAAAAAAAAAAAAAAAAAAATGAAAACAGCCATTTGGTTTTGCTTTTGGTTCTAAAGCACACTATTATAGTACCATATATGAGAATAGAAACAAACTAAAAAAAAAAAAAAAAAAAAAAGAAAACGTTCATTGCCTGAAATCTTGAGAATGTCCCATGCATCCCGTATCCCATTTATCCCTACGTCCCCTACATGCCTATAAAGAGAAATGCTTTAATATTCCTTTCTGTAGCTCTGTCATACTTGCCAACATTCAAATTAAATTCCGCAAAATGTCCGTTAATTTGATCCAGGTTAAGACATTTATAACAAGGCAATTTATTTGATGTAAATTTATATATTTAATTTCATGTTTTGACGGAGAATCTGTCTGATTCAATTTCTTTAAAATATTTCTGGTTCAAAACATCTTTAACCTGGATCAAATTAATCGACGTTTTACGGAAGTTAAATTGAAGGTTAGCAAGTATGCTGTGTATATAATATACATAGTTTATTCATACCATGCTGAAAGCTGAAACAAAATCTTTCAAACTGTGGTGCTGGCTTTATTATCTCTTCCTCTAAAAATAAAAATAAAAAAACACGAATACAATAATTTTAATAACTAACCCAATCTGAATTTAAAAAAAATGTTTTTCTTTTCATATTTTAATCTTTATCACTTGACTACAATCATTACCAAATTTACTTTAATGAAAAGTTTTGAATTTATTTACTACTTATTTATTTGTAATGTTTTTAGCATTTTCTGATACCAATAGATGTGAATATCGATTTCTTATCATTCAGACTAATTAAAAAATATATAACATTTTTCCCATTTAAATGTAATAATTAAAATATATACTCAGCTAAAGCACACTTCAATACCTATTCTTAACGAAATTTCTAAAACTTTGAATATGGCTTTTCTATCTTTGAGGATAAAAATAAAAATAAAAGTAATCTAAGAAAGACACGAATACCTCGCATTTCTTTCCAGATAGCACGAGATAGGTCAATGGCTAGAAAACTTTTACATACAAAAGACATTAACGATATTCATCGATTATAGGTATTGAGATGTTCCAGTAAATCGATTTCCAATATTTTTTATGGGGACTTTGAAATTCCTCCTACATATATATGTATCTCTTTTAAGCCACACTTCTAATTTCAGAAGGATTTCTTTCTTTCTATTTGAAAATTCGATTTTATGTCACTTTCTTTTTAGGATATTCATGAATTGCACATTCCTTTTTAATGCATTCTTTTAGATGGATATAATTTTAAGGTAAAAATCTTAGATTCTCTATATACAGCGTCTAAATCTGTGGGTTAACGATGGCAAAAGATGCACTTAGTGTGAATAAAGCAAAAAATAATACTAAATACGGTTTTATCAAATTAAAATCTTTTTTTTTTTTTTTTTTTTTTTTTTTTTTTTTTTTTTGAATGCGAAATAATATTGACTTTAAAATATTATTAAATATACATTCATCTGTGTCAAAAAATCAGAAGTAATTACTGTTTATAACATAAAATATTAATATACTCAGTCGGTTTGAATAGGATATCTGATATCGATGTCTAACTTTATATCTGTGAACTTTTTTTTTTGTTGTTGTTTCAGTTTGATTATGAGGACATTTGCATTTTTAAAGCCAACAAAATTTCTTTTTTTTCAAAATTTAAAATGTC
This sequence comes from Maratus speciosus, assembly GCA_963932465.1. Lineage (NCBI taxonomy): Eukaryota > Metazoa > Arthropoda > Arachnida > Araneae > Salticidae > Maratus > Maratus speciosus. The sequence continues at coordinate 26,263,222 of OZ010787.1, forward strand.
GCCAGAATAAAACTGGAGCAAAAATTAAACAAATATAAAGCTACAGTCTTGAAATATAGTACACACCCACAACTATCTCTGCAACTAATTATAATAGAAACAAATGTTACAAGCATCAAACGGCTGGGACTAAAATCTACCTTTAAATGATGTATATAAAATTTGCCTAGGAGGCCGTCTACAAATCAAATGAGCCCAAATTTTGTTTTTTAAACGACAACACGCAATTTTGACCGTACATTTTAAATCCCCAGTTCAAATTATCCCTAGAAACGAAACTTCAAGTCATTTGGATGATAAGTGTTTTAATTATAAACATTCAAAATTTAGAGCTTCTAATATTAAAATACAATTTTATATTTTATTTATATCTCCTGAAATTTTGATCCTAGTGTGATAATTTTTTCTTAAGTCATAATACTAAAAACCTCAAACATAAATACACTGAATTTGCAATTTGAAAAATTTTATAACATGAATTATGAAATTAATATTCGAAAAAAATATGATTGGGAACCTACAATTTTTTTGATAGATTCATATTTATTATGTCCTACTTTATGCGAATACTAAATTTAAAATTTTTATTCCAAGTAGTTTTTGAATAACAATTATAAAACTTCAAAATTATGGTTTAAGGGGCCGTCCGTGATGCGTCCATGAGAAAAGCATAATTTGAAAAAATATATATATTTTACATATCTTATTGAAACATTTGGAATGGCAATAGTCGAAACATATTAAGCGAGTGAAATGGTCCTATTGACAAGATATAATGCATTAATAGAAGTGACATATAGTCCAGGCAATAGAGACCGTATAGGGACTCTACCTAGCAAAATTAATGGTAGTACTGGAAATCGGCTTTCTAGCTGTTTTTTGGGTCGCTGAATTTCCCCCGGCAACCCCCCAAATTTTGGTAAAAAGTCCCCAAAAAATGATTTTATTTAAAAAATCAAATTTTTTTATTGTTTTAGAGAAAAAGTATCTAGAAATTCAGAAAGTAGACAAAATTTCCAACAAATTAGGTACAGTCGAACTTGAATAATTCGAACGTATTTAATTCGAATTCGTGGATAATTCGAAGTTTTTTGTCAGTCCCTTGAAACTTGTATTCAGTTAATGCTAAAACATCTTGGTTATTTCGAAGTCCAACTTCTTTAATTCGAACTTTTTACAATTTCAAAAATGACAAAATCTAGTTTCATTGCAGTTATTTGAAAAATGTCCGCGTTATTTTCAGTTATTGTGGAAAATTCTTTAGGGAAGAGAAGGGGTGGGAGAATATGCTTATCTGTTCTAGGAAACAGAGCAGGGAAAAAGGGAGGAGAAACGAACGCACTTTCTTTTTTAAGTGACACATGCTACTCTCGCCAATGCGATAAATCGTAGATGACACGCGTTGCAATTCCTTTGAAACCAGGACTGTAGTAGCTTTAGTTTTCTTCATTGTGTTTTTAGTTTTTGTGGTGAGAGTTCAGTGAAAGCATGTCATTGAGTAATCCCCGTGTCCCGTATAAAACCCTATCTTTCGATGAAAAAAATTGCTGTGATTCGTGAGGTAGAAAAGGGTTTAAAGAAAAAATGCATCATCGCAAAAGTGTATGGAAGAGCACCTAGCACTCTTTCGACCTTTTTGAAAAATAAAGAAAAAAAAATTTGAAATCTAATCGAAATAGCAAACGAGCTAGAGAACCCGATAATTCTGATGTGGACGAGTGTGTCTTGAAGTGGTTTAAACAAGCGCGGGACAAAAACATCCCTTTCAGTGGAACTCTTGTTCGTGCAAAACCGGAAGAATTTGCTGTCAGCTTAGGAAGCAATAACATCAAAGCAAGCTCCGGATGGTTAGACGGATTTAAGGAAAGAAATGAAATTGCCTTTAAGTCTGTGTGTGGTGAAAGTTCAAGTGTGAACCAAGATGCAGCAATTGAGTGGAAAGAAAAAGTTGTTCAAATCATTGAGCATACACAGGACAGAGACATTTTTAATGTCGACGAAACTGGACTTTTTTTCAAATGTACCCCTGCAAAGACTTTGGATTTTAAAGGTGAAAAATGTAGTGGAGGAAAACGCTGTAAAGACCGAATAACTCTACTTGTGGGAGCAAACATGGATGGCACTGAAAAGTTACCTTTACTGATGATTGGAAAATCAAGAAATCCAAGGTGTTTTAACAATGTCAAAACAAAGCCTATAGAATACCGTTCTAACACGAAAGCCTGGATGACGGGGAATCTTTTTGAAGAATGGCTGCTAGATCTCAATCGGACATGCCAAAGAAAAAAAAGAAAAATCATCTTGTTTATTGATAACTGCGCGGCCCATAAATCGATACCCGCTATGGAAAATGTCACGGTTGAATTTTTTTCCAACAAATATGACCTCAGTGGTGCAACCAATGGATCAAGGCATCATTAAAAATCTGAAGCATTTCTACTGATGCCTAGTCATTCAACACCTCCTTACTGAATCTTCCCAAAAGCTTCCCATTACCCTCCTTGATGCATCAAGAATGTGTTTAAATGCATGGTCCAAAGTAAGCCAAAAAACAGTAGCAAACTGTTTCCGAAAAGCAGGATTCATCAGGAACACTGCCCCTAGCGAGCTTTTAGATGAAGAAAATTTACCTCCCCCCTTGCATGGGAAGACAGCATACCATTTGATGATTACGTCGACATTGATAAAAACTTAGACATTTGTGGAGAGCTGTCTGATACAGATATTCTATCAAAAGTTCTAAACAATAAGAACATTGCAACAGAAGACGATCAAGATATTGAAGATGAGGTAGAAGAACAGAGAACGATTCCAACTTCAAGTGAGACAGTCTTTCATCTAGCCGAATATCGTCATTATGTAGAAGGACAATCTAACGTGAGTGAAGCTGTGTTTCGAGCTGTAGATATCCTTGAAGATTTTCTTTAAAAAATCAAGTAAGCTCTTTAAAACAATCTGAAATATCTCAATATTTTAAAAAAGCTGTAGTTTTTTTATTTAAAATTAATAAACATATTTTTTTTCACAATTTCTGTTCCGATTGATTATTTTACGACATAAAAAGTAACTGTTTTTGGATAATTCGAAGTTTGGATAATTCGAAGTTTTGCATTAGTCCCTTGCACTTCGAATTATCCAAGTTCGACATGACATTATGACTTAGGATGAAGGGGAAGGGGGGAACTGCCTCGGAACATGCGCCGCAGTGCTGCGTGGACTAAGTTGCACAATTCCACTTAACCACTCACACGTTTACATTAGCCTTCCCATCTTCCCTCCGAACTTTCTCTATAAGGTTTACTTTAAGTTTTTTGGGTCGCTGAATGCGAATTTTTAACTTACCCCTAAAATTTTCCCCCCGATCCCCCCCCCGAATAGTTGTTTTTAACTTAAATTTCTTATTGTTTTAGGGGAAAAGCATTACGAAATTCAGAAACTAAACAAAATTTGCAACAAATAGGATATATGAAATTATGACGTAGGATAAACGGGGAGAGAGGGGGCTGCCTCGGAACATTCCCCGCGCGCTTTTCTCAAAATCCAACTTTTTTCAAAAAATCAATTTTTGGGGGGTTGCCTAATGAAATTTTGGTGGAAAGTTACAAATTCAGATGCAGCGACCGAAAAAACATAAAGTGAGTCGAAATCCAGAACTAGTATTAATTTTGCCAGATAAAATCCCCTATTGCCTGGACTTCATAATTTAGTGCACGCACCGCCGCAGTGCATGTTCAGAGGCAGCCCTCACCCTCCCTGTTCATCCTAATTAATAATGTCATATATCCTACTTGTTGCCAATTTTATCTAGTTTCTGAATTTCGTAATGCTTTTCCCCTAAAACAATAAGAAATTTAGGATAAAAACAACTATTTAGGGGGGTTTCGGGGGGGGGGATTTGGGGGGGAAAGTTAAAAATTTGGATTCAGCGACCCAAAAATCTTAAAGTAAACGTTATATAGAAAGTTCGGAGAGGAGATGGGAGGGCGAATGTAAACGTGTGAGTGGTTATGTGGAATTGCGTAACTTAGTTTACGCAGCACCGCGCGCATGTTCCGAGGCAGATCCTCCCTTCCCCTTCATCTTAAATCATAATGTCATATATCTAATTTGTTGGACATTTTGTCTACTTTCTGAATTTCTAGATACTTTTTCTTTAAAACAAAAAGAAATTATTTTTTTAATAAAAACCTTTTTGGGGGGGATTTTTACCAAAATTTGAGGAGGTTGCCGGGGGAAATTTTGGTGGGAAGTTACAAATTCGTATTCAGCGACCCAAAAACTTCTAAAGGGCCGATTTCCAGTACTACCATTAATTTTGCTAGGTAAAATTCCCTATTGCCTGGACTAATAATCATTTTCTATAATTTCAATAATCGAGTACCGAACTTCAATTTGAATACAACCCCTAAAATACGCTCATTTTAAAATAATTAATTTCTCTGAAACTAATCGTACGAATTTCGTGAAAATTTGTTTTTACACTAATTGAAGGATATAGAATTTATTTATGGTTTCAAACTTGGATATTACTATTGAAAAGAAGAAAGTTCAGGTTCTTTTTGATATGTAGATGGACCCCTAAGTAAATTTTGTATAAATCATTTAAAAGTAGACTATTTTTCAATCGTTTGGCACCAGTAAATTTCTTCTACAATAACTTCTTGCAGACTTAGTACGGGGTTTTTGCATTTTTTTCCCCACGATTTTACAACGTTAGATAGCAATATTAAATATCCTAAAAGTATTAATTTAAAACTAATAAAATACGTAGAAGAAATTTTGAAATGAACAATTCAATTGGTTTAATATTAGCTTGCGCGTTTATATACAGACTGATGTAGACTGTTAACAGTCTTGGATATAATCGCTGCATATCTGTAAAAAAAAAATTATATGAAGAGAGATTAAAAAAAAAAAAAAAAAAAAAAAAAAAAAAAAAAAAAAAACATTTTTCATTAAAATATTTATAAAGCACAAATATTTGTACAAAAATTACTTTCAGGTGCATAAATATAATACAAAGATATTTAACATACAAATTTAATATATGGGGCATTCTCACAATCTTTTGACTTTCATGTCCCTGAATAATAATTTTTATTTTAATGCACTTGTTTGCAATTTATTAATTTCATATACTGTGAAACATCCCTTTGCATGATTGCATAACAATATCAACGAGATAAATAAGATTTGGACGAAGTTGGGGGTCCAAATAACAGGAAAACTCATCTACCTTCCCGTGTCACTGATGCTGATTTTTAAGTTTGGGGCTGTCTGTATAAAATTGTTTCAATAAAAGAAATTCGGTGTAATTTTTTTCCGAAACTGGGACAATCGTTTTATATAAATATGTAGCAAAAAAATTAACCTGCACACATTTTTATGCTTGATATTATTTTTTGAAGTCTGCCCCTGAGTTTTTCAGCCTTACAGTCCCTCTTGCTAAACTTATACAGAAAATCACTTCAGATGCAGCCACAGAATTTTTTTCAAGTTTTTTCTCATGCAAAAGTATGCTAGAGAAAGAATGTTTAAAATTCTTTGACAGGAAATTTAATGCAGATTTTAAATCAGCATTTAAATATCAATTTCAAGATCATGCCTTTATTGGTTGTCTTGCCGTCCCCAGGGTTTCTTCCTGCACTTTTCGAGGTAAATTTAAAAAAAATCATTTAATCCAATGTCAACAACTGTTTCTAAAAATCAATTAACATTGTGGCTATCACTTAGTCTTAACATGATTTTTCTAAAGATAGGTGGTAATTTTCCTTACCGTTCCATCCTTACCGTCCCTATTTTTACCATTTCGTCCCTTTTTTCCTATACCATCCCCTTTTTTAACCTTACCGTCCCTTCTTTATCACCCCTTTAAGACAATGTTATACAAAAATTCTGTATTAAAAGAACTACATTTTTATTATTTCTTATTTGAATGTCCTGTGGGTACTATGCAAATTCATTATAAGTAAAAACTTAGAAGAAAATAAAAAGTTATAGGGGTAAAGTGGTAAGGAAAATTAAACTGGCAAGTTTAATTTAAACCTCAGTTAAATGATATTTTTCACTGCTGACCATTTTTTCATTATTTTGAATCATTAAGGCATTCTTCTATCAGATTAAAATGTTATTTTAGCAAATTTATTTTCGCCAGATTTTTTTCCCAAAAGTCAAAATATTGTCAGAATGCCCCATATCTCAAAATGCATCACAAAAACCTAGAACGTTTTCAACCATTACAAGGTCTTCAGCAGGATTTAAATGTTGCTTCTAATTTCTTTGAGCTTATTCGAGAATTGTACAGAGGAAAACTTTGTAATAAAAAGAAAATAGTAACAACATTTAAATCCTGCTGAAGACGGCATTGTAATGGTTGAAAACTTTTTAGGTTTTTCTGATGTATTTTGAGGTATTTTAAATTTGTATTTTAAATATCTTTATGTTATATTTATGAAACTAAAAGTGATTTTTGTATAATTATTTGTGCTTTATGTATATTTTAATTATTTAACTCAAGCTGAATATAGCACAGAAATTTTGATTTTCATTTATTTATCATTTCTCATGTTGAAATTAATGAAGAAAACTTACGTGCCAAACAAAGATCGTGTAATTCTTCGAAAAAATAGAGTTTCTGCTTTGTTGCACATCAGTTCTATTAATTTATATTTTTCTTACAACAAACGCTATACAATAAATTCGATATAAAATAATTATTTCAAAATTATTATTGTGGTTAAATATTATTAAAATTTTGGTACATACATTGTAGTAGTTTATGGAACTCTTCGAACAATACGAGTTCATGCGTTGGTACAAATTTTCTTGCTAATACAAATCTCTTACAGAAAAAAAAATGCTGTACAATTAATTTAATATTACTGATTTCAGTTTTTAGTTACTAATTTGATTAAAAATGTAAATTATAATCGAAATAATAAACTTTAATAGTTATTAATGAATTTACTTTAAGCGTTATTCTATTAAGTAAAATAATTACTATAAAGTAAGTCTTTTGACTTAATTTTCTGGATTTATTATTATTTTCAAATATAAAAGTTTAACGTTTCCAATATCAAATTAAAATTTAACTTTCGAAATTTAATATGCCACTCTTTTTATCGCCTCGTTGATAACTGTAAATTTTAATTTAAAATTAAGACTTAATATTCTCGATTTATTATTATTTTCAAATATAAAAGTTTAACGTTTCCAATATCAGGTTTATTCAAATTAAAATTTAACTTTCGAAATTTAATATGCCACCCTTTTTATCGCCTCGTTGATAACTGTAAATTTACTTATCATTACTCATCATATCTAAATTTTGAGTGTAATAAATATTCGTTTGAAATTTTAAAATACAGCTAAATAAATTTGAGTGAATATTCAGTAACATCGCTAGAATTTCTTTACAATCGTAAATTTAAAGAAATTATAAACTCCCAAACAAATTCATGAATATCCAAATATTTTTAATGCGAAACTCATGTCCTTAGTCCCTAAACACAATATTGTTATATACAAAAGACAATAATTAAATATCTCCATTATACATACACTGTAGAAAATTACACTAAAATGTATGACATTTTTTGTAAACTTAAGAGAACAATTTTATTTTTGTAAAAAAGAAAAAAAAAGTTACATCTCCGTAATTAGCAGGAGATTACAAATCCGTAAAAACCAGAAAATTTTACTTAAATTTTACAGAATAATTTCGTATTGTTTTCAAAAACGTACTATTTCCGTAAATGACGTTGAGAAGTTTCCGCAGGAAGGTCGCTGCCTTTGTAAGGTACCGTAATTTCCGGCGTATAATCCGCAGATCAAACCATCATTTTTCGACCCAGATTTTTTTCAAACAAAATGTTATTTATTAGATCACTGTAAATATTTAGCTTTATAATATTAATAATAATAAAATTTCTGGGTCCAAACAGAATTGTTTGATCCGCGGATTATACGCCGGAAATTACGGTAATTAATTGAATGCTGTATATACTTGATTGCCATTGTAAATATACCCAATGAAACGCCAATATTACATAAATATTGGCCTTTTATTGGAAACATTTCCAGCGGACGGAAAAACATTTCCAAATACTAGATTATGATTCCAAATAATTTTAAGATTGCCGAAACTTTTGCAAATATTGCTTTCAAAAGAAAATATTTACAATGTATCACAAATATTAGCTTTACATTGAAAACATTTCCAATGATACGCCAATATTAGCTAAATGCAGTGTTTCCAACCTCAATGGCTTTCCTTCTTAGACACCAAATCAAATTTCCCTTAATTTAACTGGAAATTCCCAAAACTGTGATGTGCTAACTATTTTAATAAAGGGGATTCTGCCTATATATATTAAATAATAAAAAAAAAAAAAACGTGCTATCTGATATTGACTTTTATTTAACATTAGTAAATTCCTTTCCAGAGTAAACAGTTTTCGTTTAAAAAATGCCAAACATAAAAATAGAATTTTTCACAGAAAAAAAAAATATATATATATTTCGTATATTTTTTGTTGTTGTTGTTGTTGTTTAAAGTTTCTTTCAGGATAATAAAAATAATTAAAAACATTCCGCACATCAACAGAGACGCATTCACATTTTTATAATAAATCGTGAATTATGGTAGGACTATTTAAGATGAGTTGTAATGGAATAGCATTTATAATTTTCATAGATGGATTATATTTTGAGTTACAATTGATAGGTGTTTTATGATGACATTTCTCGTGGCGGTGGCATCGATAATATAGAGATGAAATGCCAACATCAACATAATTTTATGAAAGATTTTTCGCATTAATTCAAATATGGTAAACATTACTTTATTTGTTTTTTTCTTTCTGAATAAAAGACCTGCAAATTTCGTGATTTTCAAAATTCAAATGTATTTGTGACTGTATCAGTAAGAAGCCAATTTGAAATTGACAAAATATTATGAAAATCGGACAAATATGAAAATCTGACTGGCTTTCGATCATTAGTAGTATTTCATTTCCCCCTACAAATATCCAATCTCCTAAAACATCCCCAGCCGCAAATTCCCCCCCCCCCCCTAAATCTTAGGTGGAAATACTCAAATTAGCAATAAAAGCTAAATGTTGGTTTTACATTGGAAATTCTTCCAATAAAGCCACAAAAAAATTAGACTGCCATCTATTTGTTAAGTCGGTACATCAAAAGAACACGCAATAATTTTGTACTTTTTCTTCTTTCTTTTATTAAATGTTCATATATTTTTACGGCACTTAAAAAAAAAAAAAAAAAAAAAAAAAATATTACTTTTTTTTTTAAGGATGAGCCAGTTGAAAGGTAATTATTACACATTTATTTTATTTATTTGTTGAATCCAAAGGTTGAATTATCTATCTCAGAGAAAAATCTATAAAATTATATTTTTTTTTATTTTAACATTTTTAATCGATTCAATTTAACAGTATCGTGCTCAAAAAATTTCAGTAATTCCAGCATTTCTGAAATATGACAATTTAGCGTATTCTAAAATTATTGTTTATTTAACCCTTTCAGGGGCAATGTACATCTGTTGCTAAAAACTCAGAAAAAAATCTATAAAATTATATATTTCTTTAACATTTTTAATCGATTCAATTTAACAGTATCGTGCTCAAAAAATTTCAGCATTTCTGGAATATGACAATTTAGCGTATTATAAAACTATTGTTTATTTAACCCTTTCAGTGGCAAAGTACATATGTTGCTAAATTGTGAAAATGATTGAATGTCACCGGAATTTATGAACAAATTTATATAAAAGTAAATAAAAGCCCCCTTTTTTTCCGCATACACTACAAAAAGCAAAATTTAATTCCTAAATTTTGGTGCCAGTGTGGCATTTGGGAATTAAAGTTAAGTGGTTATATATACAGGACTCCCAAATGGTCCGCCAACTGAATACCAATATTACTTTAGAAAATTTTTCTTTTTGGATTTTTCTTAGAAACCGCACCGGAAACACCCTTGAAAAATAATTTTAGCGCAAACCGACCATAAAATTTTCTGTAAAAAATTATTGGTATTCAGTTGGCGGACCATTTGGGAGCCCTGTATATAATATACCGATGCCTTTCAAGAAGTTATGTTATAATACGCATTAAAAGAATTTATTTTATTATCATATAGCAAGTATTACTGCTTAAGTTTAGTATCTTTATAACAGTTGATAGAGCATCACGCAAACAGTTGGGAAAGTTACATGTTTGAAATAAATAATCGTACTCTTGCAAAAGAGAAAAAATCGTACGAAGAAGAAACAATCTTACTCTCAATATAATCCTTGATGCATCTAATATATAACTAGGAAAATTAACCTTCAATTCTAATTTATTTAAAAAAAAAAAAAAAGAGTACAATATTTAAAATTTTAGAAAGAAAATGTATAAAGCATTCAGAAGGATATTCAGTTAGAAAAACATAAAAACAGCTATCTACCGATGAAACATTCCATTTTTTTGTCCCACTTTGGGTGTGCTTTATACAAAACCTCTGAAAAAATTAATGTTACTTGTTCAATAGAATAGTGAAATAGTTGCAATTTAGTAATGGATAATAGTTTCAAATAGAAATGCAATTTTTTTTTTTTTTTTTTTTTTTTTTTTGGGGGGGGGGGGGGGAACAAATAACGACGATTTCCTTATTTATTTTTTTTTTTTTCGAGAATTTCCTGGCAGAATGGGGCAGTAGAGTTTATTGACCGCCATGCTTAATTTGTCATCAAACTCATTGCCTAAAAAGGCACAAAGTTGTCTAAGGTTAAAAGTTACTGAAATAAAAAAAAATTAAACTTAGTTTAGAAGTTTGATGAATAATGCACTCTCCGGAATTATTTTTCTAATAAAACCTTTTTCAAGCGACAAGGAAAAAACGGGATTTGTTTCATTTTTTTCAAAGAAATTGGTCGTCCATAGAGGGAGTTCAACTGGGATGATCTCTGAATGGAGGTAAAATTAGTATTGATCCTATGGGAATAAATTTCGTTCCATGAAAAAATGGTCGTTCCGGGAGGTGGTCGCACAGGGAGGTGTCACTCTATTTATTTTCCAGTCAAATTTATGAATTTTTCCAGCGACACCTTTTCTTCTGCAGCTCCTCGTCCTCGTTCCTATGAGATTCTATCAGCATAATCAGCGATTCTATTTAGCACAGCCAGTGATAAAACTTTTGAAAAATATTGGGTGGGCTTAAAACCATTTTAGGATAAAATGATGCTGCCATTTTGCTTTCTTTGAAAGTTTGGAAAAGGATGATATTTCAAGTTATGATAAGTTAGAATTTTTTAGAGTATAATACAGTACTCTGTCGTTTTGTCGAGACACAAAGAATGGAAACATCCCTAGATCGAATTCCATTACGTAAGTATTAGTTGTTTACTGTACTTGCCAGAATCAAACCGAATTTCTAGCTGTGTGTTACAAAATTTTCTGTGAAACGTGATGAGCAGTATTAGTAAATGTGTTTTTGGAAAATGATATTTTGTCCTCAAAATGTCATATTTCAATGGAAACTTTTAAATACATATAAAATTAAATAAATTTTTTGTGAAAAAATTAACAGTTAACTTTACCTTTTAGTGCGCAGCTTTGCATATATGCAAACAACTGTGTTTTGAATTTAATAGATATTTTTTATTCCTATATGCCTAATTCACACCCGAAAATTAAAATAGCAATATTTTCTTTAATTAATAACAGACATTCCGTATTTAAATAAAGCGAAATTAACCATTGAAACTTTCTGGTGTGAAGTCAGATTCTCTGAACTACGTAATTTCTAGAACGTATTCTATCGTGGGAATTTAAGGGTTAAAGTTTAAGTTTTATAAAATAAATATCTATATAAAATAAAGTATTTGGAGACATACTTATTAAAATATCTACTAATTTGCAATATTTTAGCGTAAAACAGCCACGCGACAGTAGTTTTTACTTATATTGCAGATGTGGAACAGAAGAAAAGATTGACGTATTGTATGAAAAATGTATCTCTGATTTGTTTTCATTATTTTTCCTGTGCAGTGTTGCCAGATGGGCTACTTTTTTTTTTTAATCTGTTTTTCGATTGCCAGCACTTTTTTGAAATGGTAAAATGTGCCTTACTTAATGACATATTAATTAAGGCAAAAACAAAGTGAATTTTACCGTTTCAAAAATGTGGTACCAATCAAGAAATCTGAATTTAAAAAAAGTAGCCCACTGGTAACATTGTTCCTGTGTAATAAGCCTTTGAGAGAATCATATATAATTTTTTCGAAACAAAATAAAAAATTGCGCATTTAAGGGTTAAGATTTTCATATAAATTACGGAAATTTTACCACAAATTAGTGGAATAAAAATTGCAAAAAAATATAGAAGATATGTTATATAAGTATAAAATTTAAACGGATATTTCAAAAATCACGGAAAATTTTCTGCAATTTACGGGGAAAATGTTTTCGTTAAATCCGGAAACAGTACTGTCGTCACTATTCGAAGTGCAATTTTCATATTTGAAAAAAAAAAATTACTGTGTATGTATAATAATGTTAAGGTAAATTCACTTTAAATGCTTTTAAGATAACATTGAAATTAAACATTTACATTGAAAAAGCTCAGCAATGGAGAACTCGCGTGCAAAATGCTAATAGGAAGCACTTTTACAGAATACTTTTCTTCTCTTTATTTCATCTCAGAATTTATTTCATTAAGCAAGTAGAAGAATATATTTCCGAAAAAGTTCAGGCAATTGGCTTTCTGTCATGCTGGTATGCCGTCTCTGATGTATCTCATTCAGACTTGCCAAATCTCCGGCTTTTTGCACACCACTATTATCTTAGAGAAAATGATTTTCTTTTAAATCGGCCAAATGTTCTAATTAAGTGAAAGAACATTTTCTGTATTAAAATACTGGTATCGAAAAAGCCGGAGACTTGGCAGCTCTGCTCATTATGAATTCTATTATAATAAGAAATAAATAAATATAAATTCTGTTATATAAATTCTATTATAATAATTTTATAAAGAATTAGATTTTTTATCCCTAAACCGGAAACATTACAATTCCGTGCACAAACGGAAACGTGCAGTCTGTGAGACTGCTAAATTAAAAAAAATTGCTATAAAATTTTATAAGGAAAATAACTCTTAATAATTTACCAAATAGTGAACTTAAACACTTAATATTTAATAGTAATGCATTAACAGGACCAATTTTTTTTTAATATGAAAGCATAAAAATAAATTTTGAATGTCGGAGACAGAAAATATTTTGAAATTACACATTATTGTTCAAAATATAAAATTTTCGTCATGATAATTAAATAAATGCTAATATTTTTATATATTTCGGTACGATATGAATTTGAAAAAGATATTACGCAGTAAAATTAACAAAACATTTAATAGTAAATATTGCGGCATGTTCTAAATATCTGTATTTTTTATGCATTTTTGACAATGTTGAGTCATTTTCTTGTTCAGAATTTATATATTCATCATCTGAAATACTTTCAATATCGCTTATGTCACTTACTTTTTCATCAAACAACCTCAAAGCAGTTTCTTCAGTCTTTTTTAAAACTGTAGCGTACCCTCTTTGACGTTTCCTCCATATCAATATCCCAGAGCAAAAAATTACATTAACGGAAACATGCCGTCCCACACTGCGTTGAAAATAAAATAATTTTTCTTTCAATAACTAAAAATGCGCAGGTGTTGCAAATGGGTGGGGGAGGCAGAGGATCAGTAGCGTAAGGATTAGAATGTGTGATAAGATTGGGGACGCGTTCATTTTTGTGTAATGGGTAGATATGTAGACGCAGCCGTCTCACAGATGGCACGTTTCCGGTTAAGGGTTAAAAAGAATAAATACGAGCACAGATGGTTGAGATGGTTATGAGCACAGATTTGGATGTACAATTTTGATTGTTCATGAAAAATCAGAAATTACAGAAAAATTTCTACCTCTTGAATGACTCGAAAACTAAAAGCAAAATTCCTATTTCAAGACTCATTATATACATTTCAACGTTACAGAAATATATTTTAAAAAACAGAGCCAGGGGTTTATCGTGAGTTATACATAAAAAAAAAAAAATATTGTAATTTTTTACTCTTTTACTTGGAGCAAAAAATATTTTTCGAACCATAAATTTCACTTTATATGTGAACTGAAATAAAAAAACGTTCAAGATGACCTTGCATTTAACCCCTTAACGGTCGCATTAAATTACGGTTTAAAAATTCACATTGCTTATTAGCACCACTTTTTTGAAAAAGAAATGTTCACCTTCTTTAATGACAGGTAAAATGATACCATAATAAAGCCAAATACACTATTCTATAAAACTGGCGAAAATCAAACAAATCTGAATAATCTGAATAAAAGTCACAGCCCGTGAATATGACGGGAGCGAGAATTAAGGGGTTAAATAAGTACAATTCTTGTTTCAAACATGCTCATGTGATTTGAAGTTTACAGACGAGCAATTACTATGATAAAAAAAAGTTGGACATAAGATATCTGCGGTGGAGAAATAGTAAAATAAAAATTGCACATAACCCTGTAATTTCAAAATGAAATACATTTTCATATTTATACGCCTAAAATAGAGTTGAAAGCTTCTCTGATCATTTTACAAGTCATTTTTATCGAAGATTAATCAAAGTGGTCCAAACTATATGTTTTAGTCTACCTATATTTACTTCCATCCCTTATTTTAAAAAAAAAAATCGCTACACCAATAAATACTTCAAAATAATTTAAATAACAAAATAGAGTGTATATATAATAAAATATGAAATTTCTCGCAATAACTTTTTATTTATGTTAAAACGTTTTTCCCGATTTACAAGTGATTTATTGAAGAACTTTGTTAAGTAAAATCGATATTTCTCCAAAAGAAGAAAAAAAATTTCGTATACTGATTTCTTTCCTGATTCTTATCGGTCACGCAAGAAACTAAATACTAATTCAAATATTTCCCACGCAATAAGTAGAAAAGTACAAATAATGATTTTAACAAAACTTATTTTTTTTACAAGTGTTTCGTTTTTATGTCCTGCCCCTAAATAAAATATCACTGTTATAACATTTCATAAGCACTTTATATGTAACTACCAGAGCGCTCGTATATGCTTTTACTAACCTTGGTGTACATCCGGATAATATAAACTTAAATGCATAATCCTAAAAAACATAACGACCACCATAATACCCGGTAGTGTAGAGTGAAAAAGATTTTTTTTTTTTTTAACATTTCCTGACTCAACAAATGGTGCTGTTTGGCTAAAAATACAGTGTAAAACAATTTCTTTTATTTAATTTTAATTTTTACAATAGCTTTATTTTCTAACTTAAAAACAGTTCTAAAAATGAAAAAGAAACCGAAAGACATTTTACTTTAATCAGTCTTCAATTTTAGATTTCACATAAGGGCCAAAAAATTTAACTTTGATGTCAAACTTTGGAAATTCCTTTCGTTACTTGATTGCACTGCGAATGTATCCATTCCTGCCTTCTGCTCCAGTGTTACCAAGGGTGCTTGTGTTACTAGTCGTACATGACTCTCTACTGCTTGAGAATGACAAGGGAGCTTCTTTATTTCAAATTATGAACCGTTTCTAATCGTACTTGCTATGCCTTCGTCACCGAGGTTCATGTAACTGCTGGTTCCAAAGGTTTGTCTCAGTGAAACACCTCAAAATAATCCTTTGCTTCGAGATCTACATTTGTTAGGTGAAATTGGCGTATTTTCCCCTTCCAGTCAGTTTTTCTTGCTTTCAGTATGTTTCGGAGTCCCAATTTTCGAATATGTGATCGGTCTTCTAACAGTATTTCCAACAGACTGCTTTTATAGTGAGCAAAATAAGCGAGTTCCTCTGAATAATTTCGCGAAAGATTGACTTAAATATTTCTGGCAGAAAGAGCTTTTTTTATCATTCTCTGCAGGTGTCGTACTACATGAGTAGCTCCTGGGATTTTCATTATTTCAAACCAGGACGGCATGTAAACTTTCATGACATATTCTTCTAGGAGCTTAACGTTTTCTGTTGGTTCGGCAGTCGACACATACAGGCGCAGGATTCTGTTGGCTGTATGAGACATCGACTAGGGCTGTATGAGACTTTGAATGAGACATCGTTTCGTGACTTCTGCGTACTGTATCTGGAAGGCACTCGCCCGAGGATACTTCCCTAGAAATATAGAAGAAATATTCTTTGTTTGCACTGATCTTTGTTATGAAATTTGCGCAGAGCAACTGGAATAGAAACAAAACTTATCACAGCAAGGGTTTCACACGTTCCAGAGATTTTCTTATTGTTCCAGAAAACTGGTGTTACCCAAATGCAATTCCGTCAATCTTCTGGAAAAGGCGGGGTACAGGTAGTTCAATATTATGCAATAAGCATATAAACCAGTGTAATCTGTGGCCAACAAAGATTTCAAGCTGTCTAACTACGCCATTTTTTGTCGCAGCATTGACGTTCGTTCCATCACAGCCAACGGCAACCTGTTCCGAAAGTGTAATCGACGTTCTCGCCTCAGCTTGATCCATTAAATACTTTTGAATGTAGTATCTTAGGATACAATTCCTATATCATAAAGCATAGATGATGCAATGATAGCAGCTGACCTACCCGATACTCCCGTTTTATCACAAGAAACGGCTAGATTTGGCAGTGATATTCTCCTTTGGCTTGTCATGCAGGTTGAGGGAGTATCATAGGTGTTAGATTTCCGACATTTGCCTTCATGACAAACGTAATCGTCTTCATCTTCAGAGTTATCTTCCAATTCTGAATCAGATCCTAAAGCGGCGTTTTCTTCTAAATCCTTAATATTTTTATAAGCACTATTATAGGGTAGTTCGACCAGTAAGTGAACAGCCCCCAGTGAATGAACAATTTTTATATATTTTAATAGAATAAGGTTTGAAAACCTCCCCACTGGATGGGGTTACAACATTGCCTTAATTCTATTCAGTAGGAATCTATTGCATTCATTATTGATTACTGAAGTCACATATATTTACTTTTAGAACATGTTTTATTTTTCATTTCTGAGAAACACATTGTTTTTGTGCTGAAATAATAAGGTAAGTGCTATGTGTTTTCATATGTTTGATAAGAATTTACTGTTTTTATTTGCATTATGCACTAATTTTATTGTACATACATTAAATATATACATTAAAGCGATATTTCTAATTGTTTTAACCATTATAGAATATGAACAATTTGAGAATAACGATATTTAATAACTGGTTAGAGAAATGTTAAAAATCCGATGAATGAACATCATTTTTCATCAATAGTTCATTCACTGAAAGGAATACATCAGGCTACTTTACCTAGTGAATGCACTGTTTTGGGTTTTATATTTTTGTGGCTTCTTTTATACCTGTATTATGCATTATGTGATTTTTCAAGAATGACAACAAATGATAAGTTAACATACATAAAAACGTAACAAAAGAACATATACACACACATTTTTAAATATAATAATTATTGATGACTTTGAAATCTTACTTTTTCTATCTTTTTAGATGATTGATAGAAATATTTTCACTGATGACCAAGAAGATTCCTCAAAAGGAAATATGTGAGGTTCGAGTACTCTACAGAGGACCTTGAAAATACTGTACAAGCTATGAGACTCATGTCAGCTCAGTTTAAAGAAGACATCTCTTCATTTTAATATTCCAAAAGCAACGTTGTCTATGAAATTGCGAGAGAAAACAATTGAAAGTAAGCGCATGGGGCATTGCCTGTGTTGTCCTTTGAAGAAAAAAAACTCTTTGAACACTGGGTAGTTGGAAATGGAAAATTAGATTTACAATGCATAAGGATGAAGTAAAAGGTGATGTTTACAATGTCATGTAACAAACAAGGAGGAAAAATCCATTTATAGACAAACATCCAGGGTAGAAATGGGTGGCTCTTTTTTTAAAATAGCATCCAAGGTTGGAGATATGAAGTAAGCACCATGACAACATGTGGAACACAGGTCCACATGTGGCGGAATTGGAAGTGGCCGGCAGTAGCGTATAGGATCTGGTATTTTAAGGATAATATGAAAAGCATAATAAAAACAGCCGAACTTATTTCTGAAACATGCTCCCGTTCATCTGGTGTTATTGCTGAAATAGAGAAGTTCAGGGCCATTGATTTCAGGAAATAGAATTAGTTTTTTCTTTTTTTTTTTTTTTTAAATCTGTAATTTATGATTAATTTCAAAGCTAAAAAGTGACAATTTTTCAAGCTAATTAACTATCGTTCTGGGTATAAGAAGAATCGTAATTCAGTAAAAACATGTTATAAGCTATTTATACAAGTTGTAAATGAATTATGATGATAAAATTTAAGTTGTTTTAAATTGCTGCCAGTTCATTTACTGGGAAATGTTGCGTTCATTCACTGGCAACAACTGCTCATTTACTTGTTTTTTGTATCGTTTTCAATTAAGACACGCCTAGAATCCCAAACAAGTAAAATATAAAATTCCTTTTGTTATTTTTTAATCATTTGTAAACTAACAAATGTATTTGCACTGTCAAACTCCAATAGTTACGGTTTATTAAAATATTACGAATCATATTCTTTTTAAATGTGCTTAAGTGTTCATTTACTGGTCGGACTATTTTATAAGTATTATAGCAGCCCCTCTGCTTTAGAATCCCGATTTTCCCTTCTGCATTGTCTTTCTCTAACACGCTTCAATTTTGAGTTGCAGAAATGGTTATTGATCCTGTTTTTCTCTCATACCGTAGGTCTCCTAAAAATTTCGTTCCATGTTCATTTTTTGTTCATAGGAAATACTTCATTAAATCAACATACGTGGGTAACACTGTCTCTTTCAATTGTACTGAAGATCAAAAAACACTACAAAAACATTCATTTTCAGTTGAGGTCATCTTTAAATTAAACCAAGAAAGTCCAAAAAAAAAAAATTGTGTCTTCATATTAGTGGTTGAAACAAAGACAAGCATCAAACAAAGACAACCGTCGCAAAAAACGAATCATTCAACATAATAAAAGTCACGTATCAGTCACAGTTTTTAGATTGGAATACGTGCTGCCATCCATTAGATTTTTAAGCTTAATTTGTTATTTATGCACGAAATGCCCTTTCTACCACTAACATCTGAGAATAATGTTTCAAAAAAGCCATTTATTAATGAAAACGTAAGTAATTAATATTAATTTACAAATTAATTAATTATTCAGTTAATTAATTATTATTATTTCGTTAAAAATACATTAAAAACATTTTTAAAATGCTACACAAACATTCACTTGAGGTGTGGAACCTCAATATGTCAATATTTTGAGCTGAAATTTGATGGCAATTTGTTTCAGCCAGTTTGGCACCATATAATGACTCAGGCAATATTAATTTCGAGAAAAAGTTTTTTCGCTCCACCCTAACCCGCCATTGCGTTCTCATAAATCATAAAAAAGGATAATAATCATTAATAACATGTTCAAAATTGTTTCACCTGTTGGAATCATCAAGGAGCTTACTACAACTGCTTTCTATTTTAAAACATACTATTAATTATTTAAATTGGAGTCGTTATTACCATCTGGTTTAATTACAGAATTTGAAGAACTTTTCTTCTATTATGTACGATGAAAAATTGTGTTTAAAATTTATTGTAAAACAACACGCACCCTGCGTGGGCCCTGACTGTAACAGGGGCTTTTGAGCGTCGTGTCCATAAGTTGTTAATGCGGCAATCACCATGGCAAGGCACAGTGCGCTTTGCAGTGTTTCCAGATTGGGAACATTTTTGTCCCCAGAAAGTTGATTGTAACCGCTTTTTTGAAACAAAAATATTCGCCCTATTTAAAAATAGATTAAAAATTCTGAAAAATAAGGCGAATTATACTATTTTAAAAAGTGGTAACAATCACATAATCTGAATTAAAACAGTCCCCAAACTGGCAACACTGGCGCTTCGCGTCCATAAACCATTATCCCACTAATTCCCATGCTAGAATACGTTCTAGAAGTTCCGTAATTCAGAAAATCTGAATTTATACCAGAAAATTTCAGTAATAAATTTAGCTTTATTTAACGACGAAATGTATATTATTAAATAAAGCAAATATTGCTTTTTTAAATTTCTGGTATGAATGTGGAATATCTGAATTAAAAAATCCATTAAATTGGAAGTTGTGATGGTAGCATCTATGCTACCATGAGATTAGAGGGTTAATGCAGGGATGGGTAGAACGGAGCTATGTGCAGTTAATGCTGATAAATCGTTAAAATTGTGATCACAATTTAAATAATGAATCTCTTCATCAAAATAAAGTTTTTTAAAAGATGGCGAAAATGTACTATATTTTGATTAAAGATTGAAATGCGATCGCTTGAACGCGAAAGTGTAAAAACATTTTTTAAATCATTCAAAAAAAAATTAAAAACAAAAATTCATATGTTGCAGAAAAGCTCTTTATTGCCCAAATGGCATTATGTTTTTTTTTTTTTTTTTTTTTTTTTTTTTTTGGGGGGGGGGGGGAGCAAGGCAAGTGCTCGGCTGATATAAAATTCATTGAAAGAAAATGCACGTTCTATGCACTTTTCTTGAAAAAAAAAAAAAAAAAAAAAAAAAAAAAAAAAAAAAAAAAAAACATGTTAAATTAATGGTTGATATTTTCGTGACATCTGAGTGAATATAAATATGACTTCTTATTGCTTTTAAAAAATGTGCGCAAAATGTATTCCGATATACAAGCGATTAATCGAAAAAAATGTATGTTTTAAGATCAGGAAAAAAAAATAACAAAGACTTCCTTGCTGATTCGTATCAGTCATGTAGAAAAATTAAATTATAATTCAGTTTTCTCCACACAATCAGTATTAAACTGCAAATAAAAAGATTGGAATAACATTATTTTTTTCTCTATAAGTGTTACATTTGTATAGAAAACTGCTGTAAACAAAATTTACGCTACAGAAAATTCTTATAAACTTGTAAATATTATTTTTTATTTAACGTGAAGTTTTAAAATATGTTAGTTATAACTTTATTATTTTCATTTCTACCGATGTTATTTATTTTAGTGCATATGATTTTGCGTCTAATTAACCTTTTGCACTACGCACCAAAATTTCAATCACCGACTAGCAATTCAACGTCATTCTTACGTATTTGAAATAATATGTGGTTAACTTCCTAAAAGTATGTTTATTTGTTGTTTACCGTATGAGTGTCAATGGATTTGCAGTTAAACTTAGTATGACACCGTATAGGTGGCATGGCTTTGTGGTTAAACTTAGTGTGTCACGGTATAGGTGTCAGTGGTTTTGTGGTTTAACTTAGTATGTCACCGTATACGTGTCAGTGGAGTGCAAAAGGTTAAACATATCCAACGTAATAATAAAATGTTTTCAAGACGATTAATTTTCCAACACTTTGATTAAACACTACAAATAAAAACATTAGTACGCATTGTTTTGCTTAGAACTGCTTTTTTTCAATTGCTACTGAAAGTACGCTTTTAAAAGTTTATATAATTTCAAAAATTTCTTTACAGATAATTTGATATTTTTATATTAGCTATGATCTTGATTAAGTATATAGCTATGCTGATTATTTTAGCTTATCTGGCAGTGTATATTCATTATTTTTTTACTATTATTTTCGTTATGCAATTGGTAATTCCTAATCCGTTAGTAATAGAGATATAGTTCCAATTAAAAAAAAAAAAAAAAAATCAAAACTTACCAAGTTCTGATTAATTTAATTATTTTAAAGGAAAATAATAGATAAATGATATGATTGAAATAATAAAACTTTGTAAAAAATCACCATAAAATAAAACAGTACACAGGACGCGTCTTTTGTTTTTTTTTTCTTGTTTTATTCTTTTGTATTTCTTTATTTATTATTATTATTTATATATTTTTTAATTTACTCCTTTTATTTCCATTTTTTCCCTATCAATTTCTCTTCTATCTTTTTGGCAACACCTTTCTCTTCTACAGCTGCCTCTTTCAGCTAGCGCCATCTGTCGGTTTCTATGCAACATTCTTTACCTTCAGTTCATTTTTGACATTGTTCGCTTGCGGACACGTGTTTGTTGTAGATGATGACGAGCTGTTATGTTTTTAGCTCGCAACGCGTCCTGTGTATTGTTTTATTTTATGGTGATTTTTTACAAAGTTTTATTATTTCAATTACTTCAAATCGCCAATTTTCGGTGCTGTTTCGCTAGATAAATGATATGTTTCGCCCATCAGGCCGTACCACACGAAATTATCTTTTAAAGTAGTATACACCCTGGCTAATAATAAAAATATAGTTATTTGGATGAAAAATATTTTTACGAAATATTTAATAATTTAAAAATACATTGTTTATAATCACATAAATAATCGATACTAGGCCTGTTGCAGAATTCGGAAGTGGTTGTTCACTTTGCTCATTTAACTCTTTTCATTAAAATGAACAATTTATACAATATCCCACATACAACATGATGGAAGCGCAATGTGCGTAACATCCTAAAACTATTGCGCACCTATGGTCATATTTTGTCTGCTTTGCTTTTTTCCTTTGAAAATCACACCGAGATTGATAAAGATGGTGATATATAAGAGGTTCAAGGCACATGCTCGTTCTTTCTGTTTTGTGAACACTATGTAAATAGGCATTACAAAACGTGGTGAAAACCCTTGCATGTAAACAAACAGTAACTTTGGATAATGGCGCGAATAACAAGAATGGTTTTATCAAAAATCCTCCTAATCAATCATACTTTGCAGACCATATATCAGTATTTGATAAATTAAGGCACTCTATCAGAAGTTAAACATATATGGACACTAAGGGAACACCTGCAATGACTTCATTTTATCTCTCATGGAAGGGCTCTATGAACCAAATTAAACATCCATTCTTTAGAAGCTTAACCCTTTATCTACTGACGGTACTTATAAGTACCCTCACTTTAAACTTTCATCCCATAGTCAATATTACTAATATTCTAATGGTACTTTGCAAAAGTACTCTTTTAAATCCACTTTATCCGAATACATGACAGCAGTAGTTCTAGGTTTGTTATTTTAGCGAAGAAGAGGGCTATCTTTGACACAGACGATGAGTTTTGTGCCGACATTTTGAACAGATTGTCACGCTCATCTTTTTAAATTGCAAACACAGTAAAGGATATAAGATAAGTGTTACATTTTTTTTATGTGTTCATTATGATCTTAGAATACAGTTTGACTAGCTATTTCAGGTGAACGGTGTATGTATTACATTTAACAGTTTAATTACTCGATGGTACTTATACCGTCAGTACACTGGGTGTTGGAGAAAAACTTCTCGTTTACTTTTCGTCTGAGTAATTATCCATCGTTTTCATCTGCTTTAAGATGTAATTACTAAAATTTAGTGTAGTAATGATTTCCCTGGTATTTCCTTTTTGTTTCATTGTTATTTTTTATAGAAAATTGAAAACCCATTACGGTCGAAGCCGCCACAGTGGCGGCATTTAATTTTAATCCGCAAATGTCACATTGACACAAGTATTTAAAAAAAAATTGGTTTCTTATATACATGAAAGAGCTCATTTGTTTATTTACAAGTAAATTTTATCTTAAAGCCCGGTCCCATTGTGCCGTCTGAGGATTAAAAAACAAAACTTTGCCCGTGCCTGGGGAGACGCCCGTCTGACATTGGTCTAAATATATCAACAACCGGTCATTTCTCCGTTACCAAATGAAATTAATTCCAGTCGAACCTAAAATTTTTTTATAAAATAAATGATTTATTAACCACACAGAATTAAGTTAAATAAAAATTAAGTACTTTTAACTAAAAATACTGGTGCGAATGATTTTTTAAAATCTTGAGTAAAAATTCGCGGTATGTTTATTATTAAACTAATGAAATTGGGATTAGCTATTCGACATAAAAATAAGGAACATGTTTTATGTATATTAAAATATACGAAAAAAAGTTTTACCACGAATAATCTGCAAAAATTGTTACAGAAAACAGAATGCACAGGCTAACATATTTAGAAAAATGTATGTTGTTAACAGTTTTATTTGTTACAACATTTTTCCAGATTAACAGGTAATTAATCGTAGAACTTTTGTCAAGAAAAATCGATATCATTTCTAGAGCAAGAATGTATTTCAAACAATGATATCTTTTCTGATTCGTGTCCATCACGCAAGAAACCAAACACTAATTCAAATATTTCCACGCAATCAGAAAAGAACTACAAATGAAATTTTCAGTACAAAATCATTTATTTTTAAGTGTTGCGTTTTTATATTTTGCTACTGAAAATAAAGTTTAATTCAGATTAAAAAGCAAATAAATTTAAAACGTCTACAAATACAGTGCGTCTCATAAATATAAAGATACAGATGTTTTTGAAATTACATTTTATTAATTCAGTTATAAGAAAATAAATTTTATACCCCATATTAAGAAGAATGAAATGAATCTCTTATAGGGGTTTTAATTTAAATAAAATAATTTCGACTCGAATAATAAAAAAAAAATAAAAAATTACGCTGTCTCATAAATATAAAGACAAAACTGCTTCATATGCAAATTGTTTTCGAATTCTCGCGTACAGAATTAAGGCGCACGCTCAGAAATATACTTTAAGTTACCTAAACGAGCAAATTTGTTTGACTTGTTTCAATTACAAAGATGATGTGGAATATTGAAATTTCTATAGATGAGATTTGTAAAATACATGAATTTAAAGCTACTGACTTAACAGTTTGTTAAATATGTAAAAAAATGGTAGGAACAGAGCTGCACTTTATAAAATTTTATCAAAAACTTACAATTTATATTCGAGAAAACGATATGGCAGACCGAGAAAGACTAGTAAACGATTCGATCGCAAGATCATGCGACTTGTTAGGTAGCAAAAAATGTCACTCCGATAAGTTTCTCAACGAGTTTATGGTATGGTCCCAAAGGATACAGTACATCGTAGTATAAAAGAAAGAAAAAAAACATTGTATGCTAGCATATGTGCACATTTCCTTTACTGAAAAAAGAACACAAAGAACGGAGGTTAATCTGGGAGGTTAATCTAAAGATCATATACACTGGAAGGACGAATGGATGCAAGACATTTTTTTCAGATGGAAATAGATTTAACATGGATAGCCCAGATGGTTGGAATTCATACTCGCATGATTCAAGACGTAAATGGTAAATCTCGAATCCCCTTCAGTAGGCATAAAGGGGAGGTTCTGTTTTGGTTTGGGGTGCCTTCTCTTTTAATGGAACTACAGATAGTGCTTTTCTCGATGGTAAAAAGACATCTAAAGAGTATATAGAACTGCTTGATGGCCAGTTGCTGCCAATTGCTGAAACTGTTGGTGGTCCGATTTATTTGTACTATCTGGTTAAAGCATCGATTCACACATCAAGACTCACAAAAAATCGCTTTGCCGATAAAAATGTTTATGTCACGGTGTGGCCCGTACGTAACCCTGATTTAAATCCAGTTAAGAATCTTTGTGGCATTCTCGTTCGCAGTGTATATGCATCTGGATGACAATTTTCAAACGTCCCGGAGTTGTAAAAAGAAATCGAACGAAGCTGATTTGATATAAAGCCAAAATAGTTATACAACTTAATAAACAGCTTGTCAGCTAGAACATTTTCTATCATTAATAGGAATGGATCTTTTATTGGACGGTAATTCAAAAGTATGTAAAATGTCTTTATATTTATGAGACAGCAAATTTATTTACATTTATCAATTTTCGAGTTGAAATTATATAATTCTAATTTAAATTACTGTAAAATGTTTTCTTGGCGCATGCTTTTCGTTATATGCATAAATATAATTTTGAATACTGAATTAATATTATTTCGAAAATATCAGTGCCTTTATATTTATGAGACGCACTGTATATGTTAAATAAATATAAAAATCTCTATATTATCACATTACAAAAATGTCCTATATATATAACGTGAATATTTAATCGTAATCTTCATTGTTTAAGTACGTACGGATATTCTTTATTTAATCTATATATCTTTCATTTAACATATAAATCTTTATTTATATCTTTTAATGTGAAAAATGTCTTCCGCATGATTAATTAGGAAGCAATTTCTTTATAAAAAACATACAAAGGATAACAAAATTATATAGTTTCCCTAATAGTTGTTTTGTAACTTCCCCATATTTCCAGGTGATTAATATAAAAAAATTCCTCAAGCAAAATCGATATTATTCTAAGATCAGGAAAATATTAAAACAAGACTCCTTTTCGAATTCATGCTCGTCAAACAAGGCACCAAGAAATGATTCAACGTTTTTCAAACAATCAATAGAAAACAAAAAAAAGTAAACTTTATTGTAACATCACTGTTCTATAACATTTCACTTTTATATTGCTAGTACAAATAAATATTACACTTCAGAAAAAGAAAATAATTGTAAATATTTCTCAAAATATTTGTCGAATGAAGTCTGTACTGCTTTGCATTTTAAAGCATTATCAATTTCAGATATCCCTTTATATATATATATATACAGGGTGCCCCTGCTAAGATGTCACACACTTCGAGGGGAGGTAGGGTGCACCTAAAAGACTTGGAATCTCATAGGAATGCGGGGTCCGAAACGCCTTCCTGACTCAGTAAGGGTGACAGTGTTGCCAGTGGGCTACATTTTTTTATTCCAATTTCTTGATTCGCACCACTTTTTTGAAATGGTAAAATTCCCTTTCTTTTCAACTTACTTAATATGTCATTAAACACGGGGAATTTTACAATTTTCAAAATATGGTGCCAATCAAGAAATCGGAATTGAAAAAAGGTAGCCCACTGGCAACTCTACTGAGGCCAAAGATCAGCTTTGTGTTATCCATCCTTTTCAATGCGCAGTTTTGCTAGTGGTATACTTTTTTCAGATTTCTTGATTGGCACCAGATTTTTTCAAATAGTGAAATTCGCCTTATTCAATGACATATTAATTAAGGCGAAAAGAAGGGGGAGTTTACCATTTCAGGAAAGTGGTGCCAATCAAGAAATCTAAATTTAAAAAAAATGTAGCCCACTGGCAGCACTGTCAATCCCCTTACTGGGCCAGGAAAGAGTTTCCAACCCGGCATTCCTATGTGATTCCGAGTCGTCTAGATGTACTCTACCTCCCCTCGAAGTTTTCAACATCTTAGCAGGGACACCCTGTATATATAATCAGGGTTTGTAAGTCTCAAGGGTGGAATACAAGAATTTCTGTAAAGCAATGTTTACCTTATTTAATGAAACGTTTTTTTTTGTTGTTGTTGTTGTTGTTGTTGTTCAGATATGGTGACCATATTAGTTTACGAACATCATGGTGTTCAAACCCCTTAAATCCTCTTAATCTCCCGAGGCATGCAAATCATGATATATATAACGGGAATATTTTAGGAAAATATAGGAATCTAAAAAATATAACACAACTGCGAACGAAATTGTATAATGACCTCATTCGCTTTAACCATGATTCTGAAAATCATTCTTTATCATTAGAAACCTCAGAAACCAATATATATTTTTAAGATTTAAAGAATCATTTGTAAAAACAAAGATTCTTTTGGTGCCGCTGATTTTCGGATCCGTTTTCGAGTAGTTTTCATACTGTATTAAGGGTATCCGGTAAGCTAATTTCAAGCAATTTTTACATCATTAAATAGTTTAAACTTTTATCTTTTCAACGATGTATTACACATGTTTATATATATGTATAAAAAATGTTGGATTTTTTCATTCTTTCTAAGAGCACCTTACAGCAGTGGGCTACTTTTTTTAAATTCAGATTTGTTGATTGGTACCACTTTTCTCAAGTGGTAAAATTCCCATTGTTTTCGCCTTAATATGTTATTCAATAAGCCGAATTTTACTATTTAAAATAGTGGTGGCAATCAAGAAATAAGAATTTTAAAAAAGTAGCCCACTGGCAACACTGCTTCACAGCTTTAATTGACTTTTTCTTAAAACTTCGATTTTTCAGGTTTGTATTCTTTTTTTTTTCAATATCAATTAAACTTAAGGACTCAGATTTTTCTAATACATATATAATGTTATAGTGCATACTTTAACATAGGGATTTAATGATTTGTTGATAATTATTTATTTTAGGCAGTGAAATCTCACCAAAAATGCTAATTTAAAAATGTCTTTCAATAAATAATTAATAATTATTTTTTAGTTTCACTTAGAAAGAAAATGATCTGTTAAAATACGTAAAGCATGTTATTCAAAGAACTCTAAAAAAATCGTCCTCTATCTTTCACCCTTTCTGAGAAAAAGGTACATAAAGTTGGTGTATTTGTGTATTTTAACATGGCTGAGATAGAGCTTACCTGGTCCCCTTAATATGTTGTATCAACATGGAATTTAGGCTTTTCGGATGCCACGAATATCCAAGTAAACATTTTTATGTTCCACAGACATATTTTACCGTCAACTATAATACATTAACCGCATTTACATTAAAATTAAAATTAATATTACTTTGTTACTCCTGTATGTATATCTAAATTCAATAATGCTGCTAAAAATGTTTAATTGTCGATTGATAGTATCATAAAAACCTATATTCAGTCTTGAGAAAATATATTAATATGCTATAAAAACTACTTCACGTTTTTTCCAAAAATGAGTTGCATCAAAAGAAACCTATTTATTATTATAAATGCTTATTTAAATCTCGGAAATAAATTAGTTTCTGAGGTTACTAAAGATAATGGAGTTATGAATAAAGAGGAGGGGGCATACAATGTACTGACTAGCAGTTCCGAGTGAAATAACTGAGGAGGTTGTCACAAGATGGCGGCTATAATTTTAAAATCATATTAACAGTTTCTGATTATTGCCGGGGCAAAATTCCCACCAATAAATTTGAATAGAAGATTTCATCTTATTTATCCATGGAAATATTTACTTACAAATATGGAAAAAAAAATTCTGTTTGTTTTTACTGGTTTCAGTTTGCCCCGGAATTATAATCTTTTTCACTGAAACTGACAGGCGTTTGCCTAGGTTGTCGCAACATGGCGGAAACGCAGAGCCTGACTAACGCCAAAGTAAATGCCCACCAGTAAAAATGAATATCTGTTTCTGCCATTATTTATGACTGAAATTTTGCATTTAATAAGGCGTTTAAATAAGAAGAAAATTTCTATTTAAATTTACCGGTGGAAGTGTCATTCGGCAGTAATCAACCCATTCGAAAGCGGTTACAGTTGAAGCTTCAATATTTTCACGATATGTCAGTTCCTTTTTATTAATAGTTCCGTGCTAAAGATAAAGAACGCTTTACTGAATTACTGGTAACTCGAAAGGGGTATTGTATATTTTAATTCTCGGTTATATTATATTTCTCTAGATTAAGAAATATTTGTCTTCTTTTACATTGCACACAGTGAGTTGAAAGCGACAAATGAAAATTTGAATATAAGCGCTATTTCTTTCAGAAATGTTTTTTTTTTTGTTGTTGTTGTTGTTTTTTTTCAATTTGCTATTGAAAATAACGATTACACTTCTAAAAAAATGATAAATGTACAAATATGGATGATCCAATTTACTTACATATATGCGAATATTTTATAAATACAAACAATAACATCAATTTTGAAGTTTAGATTTTATAGTTTTATAGGCATACATGTTCGATTCAAAATACTATAATTTTGTCTATTTAAACACTGTTAAAAAAAATATGTAACATTATCCCATAAAATAGGAGGAAAACTTGCTTCCCCCATCTTATTGAGTAATTTAACTGATATTATTGGCGTTACAGCGCACTAATACGTTATATTACGCCAATTATATCAGTTTAAATTACACCATTATATAAGTTAAATTACTCCATAAAATTGGAGGCAGTATGTTTCCACCAGTTTTAAGGAGTAACCTTACATAAAGTTTTTACAGTGGAGAAATAATTGAATGAAAGAAGCTTTTATGTCTTTTTAACCCTAATGCAAAAAACTATACTGCAACTATATCTGTAAAAATTGCAGTTTTTCGTTAGTTAACAAGTGGTAATTAATTAACCACATTATTTCTACTATTCCCAATTTTTCACTACCACTTTTCCCGTATAAAAAAATATTTTCTCTAAACAATTGCAGATTTCTGCAATCAATTAAAATGAATATTTTTCTTATAAATTAGTGAAAGGCGAAAGTCTGGAAACTTGGGAACTGTTCAAACCTTTATTGTATATTTTTTAAAAAAAGGAAAGGAATATTACATTCGTGTACTGTGTTAAACCGGACATTATGTCATAAAATAAATGCATAGATTACAAAAAACATTCTTGTTTAATAGAGTTAGAATAGTTTTATTTTATAGCTAAAAAATTAGTGTTATTTTTACTTTTGTCATTTCGTTAAATTTCAGTATATCTAAAATATAAAAGTATCTAAAAAATACACACAGTTCATATGAATTAAACGACTCGTCTGTACATTTACTACCTACGTTTATTAGTGCATTTATTAAAATTTAATTAATTACTATATCTTATTGAGAGAAAAAGCAATATCTAAAGCCTTACAAACATTAACATTAATATATTTCAATGAGCTTGTTAGATTTACTACAGAAACTGATTAAAATTCCTCTAAGGGTTTTCATGGGATATTTATCAAATGAAATACCTTTAAGGCAACTTCTGTGAAGCTACACATATGCGATTGCATAATCGATAGCTCGTAGGAATAGTACTTTGCATCTTTTGTCTAACATGTTATCAGAAGCTTCTTAAACTTTTGCGATATTCAATGTGGTGTATGATACTTGCTCTGGAATATCGATTAAGATAATAATTTTTTACAAACGCAAAAATGCAAAAAAAAGAAAAAAATTACGCACTTTCTATTCTCATATCTTTCACATTATATGTACAATAGCAGATTTTAAAGAATTGCATTTATAGAAGAATTTTATCTAAATTATTAAAAGCAGTATAGTGGAATGATGGTTAAAAAGATATATGTAAAAATGATTTAAAATAGTTCCTTAGGCAGTCGGAATCCCTATACCTGCCATGTTAAATTAATGTACATTTTCTCATAAACTACTTAAGATATGGACTTGAAAAAAAATATGCAAAAAATAAACAATTCTTAATAATCTGAAGTTAAATTTATAATTAAATAAAGCTTAGATATATTTTTAAAAAAATCTCTGAAGTAGAAACCACATTTAAATTTAAAAAACATGCAATTTTTTCAAAGATAATGATAATAATAAAAAAAGTTCTTTTTATGAGTTTAAATAATTCACCTCAGAATAAACAGGGATATGTATAGTATGTTCAAGCAAAATTTCAAAGCATAATGTATAATAGTTTTTTCGATAAGGTACATCGGAGTTACAAAAACAAGATATTTAGAAAATCAAGTTATTTAAGTAAATAAACGCACTTACTTAAAACATTCCTGCTCCATAGTACTTATTTTTTCATTTTTGTGTTCACATTCGTCTTGGTGTTTCCATTTCAATCTTTTAAACACTTTTTCCTTTAGTTTTCAGCAAATGGTTATATTTTGCTCTTGGCATTCGCTCGCGATCAAGAGTTTATGGTGTTTTGACAATATAGCCCTAGTTCTATGCCTAATTTATGAGGCACATTAATTTCGTAGAATGTCCATTATTGGAGCAGGCTACCGCATCATATACGCCTAACTGAAGGCATTCTAATTGCGCAAATGTCTTTTTCGGTACAAGAGACCAAATAACGTTGTGTGCACATTAATTTGGATTTTGTGTTTTACCATGGAGACATTTTTTAAGTAAATCTGGATGAGGATGATCTCGAAAAATTGGTCTCATGGCTTCAATAACTGGCACAGGGAGGGTGCTACTATGTTTAAATGCTTCTGCTTCACATTTCGCCTCGGCTTGTATATATTTGCACCAGGAGTTTTCCTCTGTCGGGCAAAATCCATGTTGTGGATTTTAATCTGCTGATAATTTGACAAGAAAGATGGCCCACACAGCTTGGCGCATACTGCTTACATCACTAACATTTAGCCTTATGGCTAGCCCATAATAAGTTTGAATTTGGTCGATCAGTTTATCTGTAAGCCGCCCTTTCCCCGATAATTTTTTTTCCATCAGCTAATGTAATGGAGTTATGAATAAAGAGGAGGAGACATGTAGTGTGCTGTCTACCAGTTGCGAGTGAAGTAACTGAGGAGGTTGTCACAAGATGGCGGCGGCTTTTTTAAAATAGGATCTTCAGTTTCTGATTACCACTAGGCCGAACATCCCACCAGTAAAATTGAATAGAAAACTTCGTCATATTTCTACTTCTTATTCATGGAAATTTTTCTCAAAAATGTCGTAAAAAGTTTTATTTGTTTTTACCGGTGTCAGTATGCCTTGTAAAACTGTCAGTTTGTTTCCTTGGTTGTCACAATATGGCGAAAACGCAGTACCTATCTATTGCCAAAGTAAACTCCTACCAGTAAAAATGGAAATCTGTTTCTACGATTATTTATGACTGAAATTTTGTTATATTAAGGCGTTTAAATAAGTTGAAAATTTCTATATAAATCTACTGGTGGAAGTTTCCACCGACAGTAAACAACACCTGCGATAGCGGTTACAGTTGATGCTTCACTATTTTAAGGATATGTCAGTTCCTCTTTATTAATAGTTCCATGGCTAATGTTTCGTTCTTCATAGAAGCTTTCAGTCGACGAAGACAAGTTCCCATTCTCTTCATGACATGGCCAATACATTCAAATTTGGATATAGGATACTTAGTGCCATAAAAGTTCATGTTTTTGATGTGATTGAAACCTTTCATTTCCACATCACCCAAATATTTTATATATCGAACGCCATAGCTTTGAAGATATAGTTTGAAAATTGAAGTAGCACCCTCCACTTCCATTTTCCCACTATACCGATCAAAGTTCTTCTTGCAGGTTGGGCTATAGACCGTATCAAAATTTATGTACGCTTTAAATATAGTTAAAAATAATTTAAGAAGAAAAAATATTATGCCAATTTACAATAAATACACGATATTTAATCAAAATCAAATAAAATAAGCAGATTTTGTTGGTTAAAATAAAAATTACAATAATTTTTATTTAATTTACTTTTTTTCTTGAAGAAACACTGTCTCAAAAATTCAAGCACTTTATGCAAATGTTTTTTAAAACATGGGATTGGACGGCTTTAATGATGTTGTATGACTTCGTTTTCCAATTTTATAAAAATATAAAAGTAAAAAAATCATTTCCACTTGTTTTAAAAATGCCGAAGTATGAAAAATGACAAAAGGTGTGATTTTAAAAGTTTTTAACTTAAAATCACAAAATAAAACTGTTTCTGAAATTGCAAAAATTTTAAATTGATCAAAGAGATGTATCTATATCAAGCACTCTGTAGAAATAATAATTTCAACAGGAAAGCAAGATGTGGACGGCCACGTATGACGTTTGTTGAGACGGATCGGAGGATATGTAGATTCTTGCTTAGATAAATTATGACCATACTGGAAATTAAAAATAATCTCGCGGCGCAGGTGTCCAAAAATATTGTACATAAATTTATTAAAGAGTGTGATTACGTCATATTAAAGAAAATAGCTTGCAAACCATGTCTCAAACTACACCACTAACAGGCAAGAATGAACTGGGCTAAAAAACACATGTCCTTCCAGCGATAAGTGGCTTTCTGTTTTATTCAATGATAAGAAAAATTGGAACATAGATGACCCTGATAGGTGGGACATGTATTGACAGGATCTGCGAAAGGAACCAATGAGTCTTTCAACAGGCAGAAAGGCGGTAAGCCTGTTATGGTTTAAGAGAGGAAGGGGTGGTTTCCGGATTCAACACCCTGGACCCTCTGGATTTTCTAAAAAGAAGAAAAGATAGTTTGATTTTTCTCGAAAACCACATACACTGTAAAAAAAACGACATTTTTACAGTACAAAGTGCTGTTCATCTGGCGCACAAACTTGATCACAGTGATGTGCTGTATCTTTCTTTGGTCTCCTGACTGTATAAACATGAAAAATATAGTAGTTGCGTAAAATTAACAGCACAATGTGCTGTTAATTTAAATTAAAAGCAGTTTAAGTTAATAAAGTTAAATTAATAAAGTTAAGTTAATAAAGTTAAATAAGTTATTAAAGTTAAATTAACAGCGCAATGTGTTGTTAATTTTACGCAACTACTGTATTTTCCATGTTTATATAGTCAGGAAACCAAAGAAAGATACGGAACATTCACTGTGATCGAGTTTGTTCTGGCAAATTTACAGGGATTTTTTTACAGTGTAAGAGCCACTGAACCAACATTTCCTTTCAGACTGTGAGATTTTTTGGGGTGGGCGGGTGGGGGTGTGGGGGTCCTGAATGGATATTTGAACAAGATAATGCTTTAATCTAAATAAGACATACTACATAACTGTGACTTTCACAGAAAAAAAAAATTAAATTCTTGACTCGCCAGATTTATGTCCTGGCATAAGCCCGATTGAGAACGTCTATGGCATTTTAACCAATTAGGTTTACAGCAATGGAAAACAGCATGATTCTCTTGAAGAATTCAATGAGGCCCTAAAGAAAGTATGGTACTTTTTGCTACCAGAAACACTACAAAAACTAATAATTTCGATGGACGCGCGTTTATTTGAACTAATCCGAAATCGCGGAAAAGAAATTTGTAAGAAACAGTTTTGGAAAAATGATAAATTTAGTGGTTTTTGCCATTGTGCATAGACTTTTGAGACAGTTTTGTTTGAACTTATTTTAAAATATATTTTTCACAAATATGTAATTTATTTTTTTTTCTTCTTTTGATGTCACTTATATAAATTAAATTGCGAAATCCACAAATCAAAAGTGCTCTTTATTTTAAATTTTTATTTTTCATTAAATATCAACATTTCATGCTTGCCATACGAAACCTTGCTTGATAAACATGTATACAAATAACCATATATTACAAAATTTTGAGAACAATCTAAAAGAATAACGTAGATTCATTTAACATCCGCAATTAAAATATAAAAGAAATTTTACTGTTGCCTGTTTAATTCAAAGTATTATAATTCCCTATTTCATTTACAACCATATATATCTCAATCGAAAATGCAAAAACTCTATGTATGTTTCTGAATAATAGTTATGTCGTCTTTCTGTTTTCAGATTACGAAAGCTTCGCTTTATAACCTAAAATCTAATTAAAATTTATAACAATCCATGCCGTTCACAAATGAATGAATGTCATAATACATTTACAGTGCATAACTTTTTACTTGGACTATTCATGGTAAATAAACAACATATATACAAATGAGAAAATATGGAAAAATATTCAGCACTACCTATAGGGGAAAGTAGCCGAATTTGGACCACTTCACTTATTTTCAGGTGTAACTCACTTAATTTTTGGAATATCTGCAAAAAATACCTACACGGGCTCAATCTATTTATCTACTAACTAAATAAATCTCTAGATCAATTTCTTTTTTAAAATCTTATGTTTAATCTTAATTTGAAAAAATTGTCAAAAGTGGTCCAAATTCAGAAACTGGTCGCCTAAGTTATACCCCCAGTCTCCTAAATTGGACCACACAATATCAGGTTGTTTTTATAACTAGGGAATATAACTTATTATATTAAAGCCAAAGTTTGCGATTAATAAAACAATCAAACAAAATAACAGCAATGAAATTTAATGAAATCAAATACCTGAAAATATGAGTAATTGTTTTAAATTAAACTGTATTCAAAATGTAAATCAAAGTTGTCAGAAATTAAGAATATAAATTATGGAACTAATTGACAGTTACTTGAATATCATGTAAGAAGTGATGCAAAGCTTACACATGAATTTCGTTTATTCATTTTTTATTCCAGTTCACACAACTTGGAACCGTATTTGGCAATCTGAACATTGAATCATTTCTGCTATTTTATTTTTTTTTTACAAATTAAGCAAATCCAATCACTGCCTGGATTTTTCTTTTTAGATTCTGAATCATTAGACATTTTTTTTTTTTTTTTTTTTTTTTTTTTGCAAAAGAGGTTTTCTTTACATTATGTTTGTTGTTCTTCCCTTCCATCATTTTCTTTCCAATTG
Organism: Maratus speciosus; assembly: GCA_963932465.1. Taxonomy (NCBI): domain Eukaryota; kingdom Metazoa; phylum Arthropoda; class Arachnida; order Araneae; family Salticidae; genus Maratus; species Maratus speciosus. The sequence continues at coordinate 26,299,358 of OZ010787.1, forward strand.
CATTACACCAATTTTATAAAACTTGATTTTCGAATTGCATTTGTGCTGTGAGAGCTGCCGTTTTGTCGGGTTTTTTTTTCATTTCAAGGTTTATTTTATATGGCGATGACGTTAATTCAACTGTTTTTTTGCTCCCTCTGTACTTTGATTTAGCTTAATTTAGCAAGGGAGATAACATTTCTAATGATTCATTGGCTTTTGGGGGATTTGTAGCAGCAGCTTTCTTGCAACTCACGCCCTCTTTTTTGTTTCCTATATCTTTAACAGCTTTTGCTGTCACGTGTGTTTTCCTTCCGGACATTTTTTCTTATCTTTTTCAATATTTTTCAGTTATATTAAAAAAGTGTTAAAAAATATGCTCTATTGAAAAAAATATGCTATGATTAAACATTGATTAATCATGATTATGATTAACCTTGACATTATTATATTTTTAAAATGTTGAATTCAGTTGCTCCCCCCCCCCCCCCCGGATCCTTGAAATACCCATCCCTCGGAAGGTTTGAGATTTTATACGTTTTAATGGCAAAAAAGTGTAATTCTTTCCTCCAGAATTGTGAAAAGTCTGCCCCCCCCCCCTCATGGATCAGCAAATATTCTATAGGAAGAAAATGTTTGAATTCGACTCTGTGATTCGAGTACCCCATAGGAATAAAGAATTCAAAGAAAATACAAATACATATAAGATAAAACAAATTGCAAACAAAATTTGTAACATAAACATGTAAAAATATTTTAATGTTTATACAGGGTGATTCAGCTCGTCGCTGACAAACTTTAAGGATCGATAGAGCACACCTAGACGAACATTTTTGAATAGGGAATGTAGGGTCCCTGACGCGATGGTAAGGCGCTAGGCGCTTTCGAAAATTTGGGTGCCGAAATTCGAAACGTCATAAAAACTAGGGAAATGGTTAGATTTTCTTGCTTGTTGCGTCGAAATGATTCTGTTTGTTTAGACTTTCTTCAGTACCAATTTGATAAGCGTATCTCTTAAAACATGGATAGGGGGCGCTGCAGACTTTGGAGAGCTAGACAACAACTTTAAGCCCGTTATTTTGATAATTTAACACATGCTCGCCAAAGTTTAAACTCTAACTTAAAGTTTGAACCCAAAAGTAGAGCCCTGCAAAAAGCGTAAGAGCCGGAATAAAATGTCAAAGTACAGGGTGGTCGAAACTCGAAGGCTCCTAAGAGATAAACAAACAGATTTCTTGACTTATGGCATGCATTTTCATGATTCTGTTTGCTGGGGCTCTCTGAAACTCAGTTGAACGGTACAAAAAGAAACATCGATAGGGGGCGCTTTGGGCAAAAAACATAATTCGTTGACATTTCGGACGCTAACTGGAAACGGGGCGCTACGATCAGTTAGTAATAATGAAAACACATTTTCTACCTCTGCTCAACACTTCTGAATAAATTTAGACCAAAAACATCAATGATACTGGAAATTTATTTACAAAAAATAACACTACAGAAGATGCTCGAAATTTCGACCTTGGGCCATGATGCAGGCTTCGCACCTCCGTCGCATTGAGGAGTGTGTGTTTCCAACAATGCCAGGAGTATCTCTGATCTGCCCTGCAGCTGCCACAATGCGCGCCACAAGTTCTTCAGCACTGCTGACAGGTGTATGGTATACCTCGGCCTTCAGGTAACCCCAAAGGAAGAAATCCAAGCAGGTGAGGTCTGGTGATCGGGCAGGCCAGTGAACTGGACCCCCACGCCCGATCCACCGCTGGCCATACCTTGCGTTTAGATGGAGACGCACGTCGTTCGTGTAATGGGCCGGAGCTCCATCGTGCTGGAACCACATCTGGCGACGCGAACCTTCGGGTACGTGCGCCTCATCCAGAAGCTGCGGCAGCACTTGATCCAGGAAAATCAGGTAATTTCCACCTGTCAGCCGTTCAGGTAACAAATAAGGGCCAATGAGGCAATCCCCCAGAATGCCGGCCCACACATTTACTGAGAAACGCTCCTGGGCTGCTCGGCTTCTGGTTTCATGTGGATTTTCATCACACCACACATGACTGTTGTGGGCGTTCCACATTCCCTCCCGGCTGAAGGTGGACTCGTCCGTAAACAAAATGCTGTTTACAAAACGGGGATCCCTGGATCTCATCGCCAAGTACCATCTTGAGAATTCCACTCGAGGGCCAAAATCCTGCTCTCTGAGCAACTGCACCCGCTGGATGTGGTAGGGGTGCAGATTCCGGGAACGTAAGATGCGCCACGCAGTTGCTTGCGAAATGCCAACATGTCTGGCGATATCTCTCGTGCTAAGACCTGGGTTGTCCTCAACCAGGTTAAGCACAGCCTCTTCGTTGTCGGGGGTGCTCACTGATCGCTCCCGTTCAGGCCTGCCTCCGTCGAAAGATCCCGTTGTGGACAACCTCTGGTGTACTCGAGCGAAGAAGGCATGGCAGGGGATTTGCCTGTTGGGGTAACGCTCGGCGTACAACCGCTGAGCGGCTCGTCCATTACAACCAGCAGCGCCATACGCCAAATGCATGTCAGCCAATTCAGAGTTTGTGTACCGTTCCATCCTACTACCGATTTGCAGACAAGTAACCCGAAGCTTAAGTAGGTACCGCACGTTCAAAAGACGTGTCTGCGCATACAACTACGTCATCTCGCGTTGTCGTCTACGCATTACGTATCTTTTGCATATCGATATGGTACGATATCTTTTGCATAAATCAGCAAAAAGCACCTTATGTAAATTTTATTGCGCGCATTGTGCATGATTGAAACCAGCTATGTTTGTTAAAAAAAACAAACAAACTGCAGTTTTAATAGCTTCTTATGATAAGTAAATTACTCTCTTGTTTTGTTTCTAACTGATCGTAGCGCCCCGTTTCCAATTAGCGTCCGAAATGTCAACGAATTATGTTTTTTGCCCAAAGCGCCCCCTATCGATGTTTCTTTTTGTACCGTTCAACTGAGTTTCAGAGAGCCCCAGCAAACAGAATCATGAAAATGCATGCCATAAGTCAAGAAATCTGTTTGTTTATCTCTTAGGAGCCTTCGAGTTTCGACCACCCTGTACTTTGACATTTTATTCCGGCTCTTACGCTTTTTGCAGGGCTCTACTTTTGGGTTCAAACTTTAAGTTAGAGTATAAACTTTGGCGAGCATGTGTTAAGTTATCAAAATAACGGGCTTAAAGTTGTTGTCTAGCTCTCCAAAGTCTGCAGCGCCCCCTATCCATGTTTTAAGAGATACGCTTATCAAATTGGTACTGAAGAAAGTCTAAACAAACAGAATCATTTCGACGCAACAAGCAAGAAAATCTAACCATTTCCCTAGTTTTTATGACGTTTCGAATTTCGGCACCCAAATTTTCGAAAGCGCCTAGCGCCTTAACATCGCGTCAGGGACCCTACATTCCCTATTCAAAAATGTTCGTCTAGGTGTGCTCTATCGATCCTTAAAGTTTGTCACCGACGAGCTGAATCACCCTGTATAGGCCTAAACTTTATAAAGAAATTCATCCAAATATACAAAAAAAAAAAAAAAAAAAAAAAAAAAAAAAAACAACAACAACAACAAAAAACATTGCATGGAGATAATAATCTATTATAAAATGTTAAAAAATAAAAAAAATAGCGTACAAACCATACAGCCCTCGAAATTCATTACTTACTTATCAAATTTATGATCGTATATCTGGTCCAATTTAAGTTTCTTAAATTGGCCCAATTTAAACAACTGCGCAATTTTTTAAAACACATAATCTCATGACTAAGAACAAAAACGAAATCAAATAAATCCGCGTAAAAAATATGCGCAATAAACAGATGAATTTAGATACGCATATGAAAACATACCAACATACCTTAGTTTTAAAGTATTCACTTGCGTTTAGCAGGATAAAATTAGATCAAAGCAGCTAATTTTAGGTTTTTAAAAATTGTCTGAAAACAGCACATGGTAGGCGGCTGCTTCTTCTAATCATAAATGACGTCATTCTGATGTGTAGAATTTCAGCGGTAGATGGCATCATTTTCTGTAATTAACGGCAGAATGGCAACAGTCCATTTAAAGCGGCGGTCCAAATATTGCTACTCTCCCCTAATTGTAATTTTTTAAATACATTCTTTGAAACGTTAAGTTTCAATGGGCAAAATAATAAGTAACGTAAGTTCGTTAACTCTATGTATTTTACATTTCTAGCTTTTTATTTCATAATGACACATATGTTTATAAAAAAATGCAACTACTCTCTGTTTCTGTTTTACTGAATGTCATGCCATTTACTTCCTGTTTAAAATGTATGAAAGTTTTGTTCATTTGAAATACATTTGAAAATTTTCTTTCTCAATGGTATTTTATATTATTTTCAAAAACCTCAGATTGCTTCAAAGCTGCATAACTCAATATTTAGTTGAATATATTTTAACACACTAAAATACCTCAGTACTACAAATAAAACTTATTTATATTTCACTCAAAAAACAGCGATCTCCCAAAGCCAATAATAAAACAAACTCTATTTTTCTACGTCGTTACAAACGTTATACATGGTGAATCTGAACTCTTGGGCAGAACTTTCAGACGCGATAGTACACATCAAGACAAACAATATTAAATAGGAAACTAAAGGTCCCAAACGTCTTCCGTCATTAACGTTTAGGGTCGAAAATTTCAAATGATTATAAAAAATGGAAAAATTGGTCGATTCGTTTGCGGTTTCCGCTAAAACTTCTTTATGTCAGTATTTTCTTGAAATTAAATTTTAAAGATAAAGTTCAAAAAGTACTTCACGCCAGTGCCGGGAAGAAGAGGTAGCATTCATATTCCTTATTTTTTAAAAGCCAGCTAATATTATTCAAAGACACGGAGCTCAAATTAGTGGAACCCGATTATAGAAGATTAAATATTAATTTTTGTCAATACTGAATATGAATGAGAATTTCGCAAAATTAGTCAGCGTTATCGAAGCTGCTTTTAAAGTGATTTATATTTGGTCACAAAATTCGGTGATATATTGAAGTGCCCGCCATTTTAAAACAACATCCTGTTGGTGCAACAAAGCTAACCAATGAACTTGGTCGAGACCTTCGTAATTCCTGTGCACATGCTCACTCACATCTAAATCGGTTGATATATACGAGTGCTTCGCGGGCAAAAAATAAGCTTTTTCAAAATGTCATCCATATTAGAAATTCAAACTGCTGTATCTCAGCCATTTTTTAAGATAAAGACAAAACGAAAAACGCTCCGGGATCTTTGTATCAAGGTCAAATACACAAGTAAAAAATATTTATCAATTTCTAAATTTTTGTACCTCATTTTAAATTTTTAAATGACAGCCATTTTGAAAACTGATGGCGGATGAAGTTGCCAAACGAACACGGTCGAGAGTTTGCTATGAACTATGCGCATGCCTTGTCACATCCGAATCGGTTCATAAATACGCGTATTATCGTGTGACAAAATTCAGGCTAGAAGATCGAAGTGCTATAACTCAGCCACTTTTTAAGATGTAGATGAAACAAAAAATGCTGCGGAATCTTTGTATCAAGATCAAACACATAAGAAAAAAATCTTTTTCTATTTCTAATTTTTTTTGTACCTCATTTAAATTTTCATTTATTTTTAATTTTTAATTGAACGCCATTTTGAAACAATGTGGCAGATGAAGTTTGCCAACAAACACGATCGAGACATTGCTATGCACTATGGACAGGTTTTGACACATACAAATCGGTTCGTAAATACGCGTATTATCGCGTGACATTAATCACTAATCAGATCGGTTCAAAATATCAGCCATGCTAGAAATTCAAAGTGCTATAACTCAGCTATTTTTAAAGATATAGTCGAAACAAAAAATGCGCCGGGATTTTTGTATCAAGCTCAAACACATAAGAAAAAAATATTTTTCAATTTCAAATTTTTGTACCTCATTTTAAATTTTAAATTTTTTAAATGGCCGCCATTTTGAAACAAGATGGCGGATAAAGCTGGGAAACGAACTCGCCCGAGACACCGATACGTACTATGTACACACCAAATTATATACAAATCAGTTCATAATTACGATAGTTACAGTATGACAGCTTATAACACACATAATATATATCCACATATATATATATATATATATATATATATATATATATATATATACTAGGGGGCTCTGCCCCCTGCAAGCTACGCTCGCCAACCCCCGTTCAGACACCGCAGAATCTAAAATCACGCTAATCTGATGGATTTTAATAAAATATTAGAGAAAATATATTAAAATATTAGAGAAGATTGAATTATACTGAAAAAAAGCTGTGCAGATCTCCCTGTAAACGGGTTTCCATTCAATTCCCTTTGATTGCAAAAATTTAAAGGCGAATCTGTTGCTGTTAAGACATACAATGGTTGTTTTCGTTTTTGATTAAAGAGAATCAGTTAAACATTTGAAACGAAGCTAAAATAAAATAAATTAAGTATACAGAGTCTTTGTCTCCAGTATTTTAAAACAATCTCTATAACAATAGCGTAAGTCATGTGACTATCATCAATAGTTCCGGGCGGACCACTTCGCTTTTTATACTTTAGGTGCCTCTTTGATACTTTATGATTACCCAGGCACAGGTGATAAGTCGCCAAATATTATTCAACCGCCATCATTTAATCTATATTATAATAGTTCAAGTCATCAACTGCCATAAACAAATGCGATCTGATCCCTTCGCCGTTCATATGAAATTTTGGCACAGATGTCATATACGTCCCATATTGGCGCGATTTTTTAACGACGCCAATTTGGGGAACGCATAAACAACTTAAACAACAACATTTGGCTTATCATATCAAGCAAAATAACGATACATTGGCGCCAGTTAAGTGCTCGTTCCGTATATGACATTGACGTCAGAAAAAAATCCCGCCAATATGGGATCGTAAGTTTTTCATTTTGATTAAAAAATCAAAATTCTTTTTTCAAATAAAACTACATAAAATTTGCCATGGTTGCAAAGAATTCTTGGTACTGATACGCTACCCGAATGAAATCTCGCCAATAGCTTTTTTTCAACTCGCCAGTTAGCATTTTTCTTTTTTCTTCGAGTGGTAATATTTGGCCAGATGTCAGCAGTTTGGCGTGATTTTTTTTTACGAAAATTTGGCGAAAACCTCATTTTCAAATACCAATTACATAAGCATTTTTGGTATTACTTAGTTATCACGTCGACCAAAAATCTATCGCCAAACTATAAGATTAAATGCCAATAATGGTTGATCGTAAACGTCACATTCACTTGCCATTAAGCAAGTTACACGTGTTTAGGTCATCAAGTGATTTTTATTTCGACTTTTTATTTGTATATTTATTAATGTTATACTAATTTATTTGTTCTTTCGTTATTTAAAATAAAAATTATGTCAATTTGTATAATTTGGCGAGTGTTTTGGCGATTTATATAATTTGGCGAAATTGGTCGACGGAATAACTATGTAGTACCGTATTTTTAAATTATTTTCTATTATTTTCTAAAGGAAAGATAAAAAAGAATTAATAATTATAGAAGAAAAGAATTTATATAATTTATAAAAAGAAATAAATGTAAATAAATATTTATTATCAAATGAACAACAATAGCCGGGTTACCATGTCAACCTTTTCTGAAATATGAAATAAAAAATATCTGTTTGATTAAAATTTGAGTTGCCATCGTTATAAAAATGTATATAAAATTAGAAAAAAATTAATATTTCGAAAACTAATTCGAATTTAAAAATTCTAATACCAGTTTTGAGATCTACGGATCAATGCTGATTTTTGGTGTTAATTTCATCGCAAAGTATTCCATATTTTAGGAGAAATCGCTTGAAACATAATCAGTTGTTTAATCAGTCGATTCATATATCGGTTTCATAAATTCGTTTCATTAGGATTTTATATATATAGGGTAGATATATATATATGTATCACATTTAATCGGAGGGTGGTTTCGGGGTCTGGGAGGTCATGATCGGTGAAAATATACCAAAATTTTACAGAATAATTTTCGTCCGAAAGGCTGCAATAGGTAGCTTTTTGCAATGAAAGCTACCTAAAAATGCCGATAAGAGGCTCTTTAGATTTTGGAGTAATGTACAACTGTTTTTTACCGTTATCTTTTGTATCTCATTAAATTTTTCCAAAAGCTTAGACTTAAACTTAAATTTTGAGCTCCAAATTGGAATCGTTGGGTGTGGTTAATTAGCGCAAACTGAACTGTGTTCAGCAGGAAGGGGAGGGGTCGGGTTAAATTTCAACTCCTGAACAGAGTTCAGTTTGTGCTACTTAACCACGCCCAATGATTCAGATTTTGAACTCAAAATTTAAGTCTAAGCTTTTAAAAGCATTTAATCAGATACAAAAAATAACGGCAAAAAACTGGCGGTATTATTCTCTACAATTTATTATTATTATTTTTTTTAATTACATAACAGGGCTCCCAAATGGTCCGCCAACCGAATACCAATAAATTTTAACAGAAAAAGTTTTGGCAGGTTTGCGCTAGAATTAACTTTCAAAGGTGATTCCGGGGCAATTTGTAAGAAAAATCTAGAAAGAAAATTTTTCTAAAAAAATATTGGTATTCAGTTGGCGGACCATTCGGGAGCCCTGATATAAAGAATAGTTTTAGTGAAAACCGCATCGACCAATTTTTCCGCTTTTTATAACCATTTGAAATTTTGGACCCTAAAAATTCATTGCGCCTATCTCCTTCGGAAGGCGTTTGGGACCCTTAGTTTCTTATTTAATATTGTTTGTCTTGATGTGTACTATCACCCCTTAAAGTTCTGCCCAATAGTTTAGATTCACCCTCTATGATTAAACTTGTTTGTTTTCCCTCTACACAACTAAAACAAAAATAAACAAAGATAAAATTATAAAAAATATATAATGTCACGTTGACGCGTGCTTGAACAAGCTTCATTCTTTAAATTTGGACTGTCTCATTAAAACTGATAACAGTTTATCATGCTTACAAAAGGATTAATGCCATAATACATTTTACAAAAAAATCATTTATGAATAAAAAAGTTTTATGACGATAATTTCCAATAGTGAACGTAATAGTTAATGAAAACTCCAATTTATTTTTAACCAAATAATATGCCGAATACATTCTGTTTACATTTTATGAAACATTCAAAGTATTATTTCAATACCTAATTAACATTTATATTAATCCATGATGTTTACAAAGTAAAGAGTTTGCGAATAACGGTTTTTATTTCCATTAAAAATTTCTTTTTTCATAAACACAAATGACGACACAAATAACAGCATATAAAACACTATAAGTGTAATTGTCTAATTAGAAAAAGGACATAGCGATAAAGTTCACTATAAAGAATAACAAATAATAAAATGTCTTTAATTGTAAATATTTAGAATTATTAACTGTTTAATTAAAAACCTGATAATTCTTTACCTAAAAGGCAAGAACTCTGTATATATTCTTGAGGGGAGACTCACACAAGCAACATTTTTTTTTTTTTTTTTTTTTTTTTTTTTTTTTTTTTAACTTTCAGCTTATAAAACACATTTTTAGATGTTATGTAAAAGTAAAATACTACTAATTTATTGCAAAAAAATAAAAAATAAAAAAATCTTAAAAAATGGCTGGGTTATAGCACTTTGAATTTCTTGTGTGACTGACATTTTGAAACTATCTGATTTTTGTCACGCGATAACACGCGTATTTATGAATCGATTTGAATTTAACTTGGTGTGTACATAGAACATACCAATTTCAAAAGCGATTTTTTTTAAAGGTTAAATTTCATATTTTCTTAAAACATATTGTGGACTTTGAAATGAAAATAAACGTAAATATAGTCTGGTATTTTATTTTATATTATTATAATTATTATTGATATTTTTGTATCATCAAAAGCGTCGATATATATTTTTAACGATAATTGGATCGCGTGGAATTGGTTAGGAAAAAAAAGGAATTCGTTAAAGTGAGTATTGCAAACGAATTTTTTTGAAAGGGTTCCAGTTCGTATCTTTTGAAACGGATTGAGGATTTAGTAATGTGCTTGAAATATTTCGCATCTAATGTTACTTCTTTTCTTTTTTGTATTTTGTGCGGTTTAGCTGTAGTGCATTAAAAAAGTGTCGTATTCAAAAAGCTCTGAAATGAGCGTGCGAGGACGCGCTTGCCGATTTTCAGAAAAAAGAATCCGATCTGATGAGTTTTTAATTATTAACTCTTTTAATTATTAAAAAATTAAAAATTTGAGCCTCAGGTGCATCAGGAACAGCTTAGGACCTCATAAAAATTTCAGACTTCTGCGCTCGATAGATCTTCCTAGAAAACGGGGAAACACACACAGAGTGAAACTTTACTTTATTTGTATAGTTTTATTTTATAAAGGAATTTCTCATATTTTCATTTTGTACCGGTAAAATTGCAGGTTCTTCGTATAATGTTATTGTTAATATCCTATGCTAATAATGCTAGCTATTCAAGCCAATACACGCATAAAACCTGTGCGAGCGCTCCTTTGTTGATTCTCGCTTACATTGTAAGATTTCTAAAAGATCTTCTTCAGTATAGGATATATGTGGTCGATGTCTAAACTTTTACCTTTGACCTTTTTCACTATTTGAATGCAGTTTCTTTTTTATGTGTCTACTTTCGGTATTGGAACAGGTTACGAAAGTGACTGTACAAAACAACATCTGCAGCCAGTGTCAAACAAGAAAAAACTTACCCGGTTTGACTTCGACTTCAGTTATGCTATGCAAAAAAAAAAAAAAAAAAAAAAAAAAAAAAAAATCATTAATAAATATTTACTCCCTGCGCTCTTGCGCTGTTAGCAGATGTATGCATAGCTGCCAACCTTTACGCTTTTTTCATACCACTAAAATTTTATAGAAATATTATCTCATTCAATCGTCGAAATCTCATGATTAAACAAGGCGAAAATCTCCTTAAAATTTTAGTGGTAGCCAAAAAGCGTAAAAGGTGGCAGCTACGTGTATGTCATGGCTACCAGTGCTTCCGCCGTTTTTTTTTTTTTTTTTTTTTTTTTTTTTTTTTTTTTTAGGAATTTGAATACACACCACAAAAATTTACTTGGTAATTTTCTTTTACTTTATTTATGGAAAATCAATCATCTTGTAAAGCAAAAAAAAAGCAAAAAAAAAAAAAAAAAAAAAATGCGAAACTTTCAGGTGAAAATTCGGAATGTCTAAATAATAAAATCAACCAGATAACATGACGTACGCTGCGCACGTCATAGAGCGCAACACGTTAAAATACACTCCCTTAGGTTCACGTTAGCATGCGAGTTTCTTTGCGTGAATACTGTAGGCTCTTAATAATTGCATTTTAACAGATTGCAAATCAAGACGCAAATAAAGCAACATAAAATGTTTAAAATAATTTCATTTAAATCATTTATGAAATGTTTTAAGGTTATATTTTGAAAGTTCATTATTCGTTCTTAATGGATTTTGGTGAAATATCACATTTGCCCTACTAATAACTTAATGGTATGCTTCTAAAAACGCTTACTAATGTCATTGCTAATGGAGTTCCTCCTATATTTAACTAATGCATACATGTTTGAATATATATGGCCCCACCAGTGGCTGAGAGGTTCTGCTCTCGAAGCTGGTAGATTGGAGGTGCTGGGTTCGAACCCAATCGCGCCCGTCGGCCTAACCGTTTCGGAGTTTTCGTGGTTTTCTTCGAAACCGTGGTTTCCCATGCGTAAATACGGGTTAGGTTCCCTTAGAAAGACCCCCACGAAGGGCACTCCCCCAGGGCCTATATCCCACGTGTTGATAATCGGCCGTCATAAACACAAACAAACGATTGAATATATATATATATATATGTATATGTATATACATATTAAACAGATATAAAGTTAAAACAATTTTAAAGGGTGTTGTATATTTTTTAACAGGTTATTATCTATGAACTATTTAGAAATCGTTTATAGTTTATTACAACTAGATTTTCACAGCAGTTTTTCATAGAATATCTTAAAACTCTAACGAAATATAAATTAATTAAAATGTATATTATTTGATAAAATGAGTCAGTATAATATATTACTGATTCAGCATAAATGAATAAAGAGATTTAAAAAAAAAATTATATCTTCAAAAGTATATTACACATATTATAATACGTTATATATGCACATAAAGAAAAACAGTCCATTTTTACTTTCTTCTATATTTACTAGAAAAAAGTATTGGATTCGTGAAAATTTTTGACTTTCGGTTTTCGACGGATTTACACGCTTTAGGGGTCAGAGATTCCGAAAAACATGTTTTTACAAAATCTCTGTCTGTCTGTATATGTCACGCAAATAATGTGGATGTTCTATCTCAAGAACCCATGCACTGAATTTAATAAAAAATTATATTCAATTAGGCCCTGATATAAATTGGTGCTGATTAGCTTTTTGTGTGTATCGCTCAACAAGTGACGCTGATATGCAGCATTTTTCACGATTTCCGCAACATCTCAATCTCTAGAACTAATGCACGGATTTTTAACAAACTTCAGATTCAGTTAATCCTTGACATGAATTGAAGTTTTGTAGATTCTGGTGTAAATCGCTACACAGGTGGCGCTGTGCATTTTTTACGATTTCCGCAATATCTCTATCTCAACAACTAATGCTTGGATTTTCAACAAACTTCAGATTCAGGTATACCTTGATATAAATCAATTCTGTTTACGTTTTGGTGCAAATTGCTCAACAAGCCTGCTATACATACCTGCTACGCTGCATTTTTCAGAATTACTACTACAGCTGTTTCCCAAGAACAAATGCACGAATTTTCATCAAACTTCAGAATCAGTTCGTCCTTGACATGAATTGACATTTTGGTGTATATCGCTCAACAGGTGGCGCTGCCATACTGCATTTTTTAGAATTTCCACTCTAGGTGTATCTCAAGAACTAATGCACGAATTTTCATCCAACTTCAGAATTAGTTATTCCTTGACACGAATTGATATTTTATGCATTTTGGTGTAAATCGCTCAACAGGTGGTGCTGCTATGCTGTTTTTGTGATTTCCGTAAAAGCTCTATCTCAAGAACGGTTCTGCGTCAATTCGCCGTGCCCAATTCATCGTGGAACAATTCATCGCGCACAATTCATCGCGGCGACAATTCATCGGAGCGACAATTCGTCGCGGCGTCAATTCATCGCAGCGTCAATTCGTCGTGGTATCAATTCGTCGCAGCGTCAATTCGTCATAGCGAATTTTTTTTTAAAGGCGATGATATATATATTTTTTTTCAAACATAGCAAATTATAACTAATATGTTACAGACTGGTTTTAAATACAAGTATATTTTTTATAATTATTATTTATTACATAGAGTGTTTTTTTCTTTTTAATTGATTTTCGCCAAAAAATATCAATCGTTAAAATGGAGCGGAATTTTTTTATATGTGATTTTTGTGAAATTCCCAATCGCGAATATGCAAGTTTAATGAATAATGCAACTCATTTCTAACTTAAATTAGGGATAAAAGCGATATAGTTTCGATGACCAGAGTAAATGAATAAAACTCTAGAAAAATTATAACAAAAAGAATATATGTATGTATATTGGCATGTGCGTACGGAAGCAGGACCAGGGGTCGATGCAGGGATTTTTTCTTGGGGACCATTTTGTGGGAAGTAAAAGTTATTTTTGTGATTCTTATTATTATTTTTGTGAAATTTATTATATTTTTGTGAAATTTATTTTATTTTTGTGAAATTTATTTTATTTTTGTGAAAAGTAACTTTTCGTAATAAAATGGGAAATTCGACTGAATTTCGATTATTTTACTGATTAATTACTGAAATTCGAACCAAGCATTTATTAATAATAACTTCTTTAAGTCCTGCTAAAGTTTAACTTTCCGGTGAACTGGTTTTCTTTGCAATTTATACCTATTTAAAAATCTAACAATATAAAAATAAGTAATGGAGAGTATGTTTTTATGGAATAGCATTTTGTGAAAGGGCCTGTTTTATTAAAAGGAATTTTGTGAAGGGGCCTGCTTTATTAAGCGGAATTTTATGAAGGGGCCTGTTTTATTAAGCGGAATTTTGTGAAGGGGCCTGTTTTATTAAATGGATTTTTGTGAAGGGGCCTTTAATAGGCCCCTAATTTCGCCTGGATTGACCCCAGATGGCATTTCGGTCCCGATGCCATTGGGGGGTGGGGGTGGGGGATCTTTTGATTTGTTATAGAAACACCCATATTTTAGTGTATCATAAGTAAAACGTCCTGATAAATTAAAATAATTAAACTCGAGCTAGAATTATCGCAAACAAACTTACATTCTGTCTGGTAAACGTAATCTTTATAAAGGAAGGATATTATCGGTTTTTTATCCGAAGCCCCCTAAATTTTAGAATAGCGTAAATATAGGGATGCAAAAACAGAGATGCTTATAACTTGAATCCTAACAGTAGACTCCACGCAAATTTCGTATGATATAAGTAATCGTTTTCAGGAGGGTGAGAAAAGAGACTCTGTAATTTTTTTAAAGCACCCCACATTTTAGTGTATCATAAATATAGAGTCCTAGCAGCTTAAAACACTTATAATCCGAGCTGTAATTATCGTATAATAATCATATATTGTATGGAAAAAGTAATCTTTAAAAATGAGGGACTTTACTGGGTTTTTTAACTGAAGCTCCCCAAATTTCCATAAAGCGCGGATATAAGGGCTCGGAACCGCGAACACTTATAACTCGGATTCAAATTGCCGAAGCGCACACAAATTTAATATGTGAAACCTACGTAATCACTTTATGGGGTGCAGAGCTCTGTGGCTTTTTTACAGAAGCCCCTCATATTTTAGTCTTTTATAAATATAAGGTCCTGACAATTCAAACACTTACAAGTTGAGATTTAATTTTCTTCGCCTAGTTTTGCACATGCACATATTCAATTGTATATAATTGGACACTATGTGATAAATAATGAAAAAAAAATCTGCAAATATTTTTACAAATCTTTATTTCACCCTGTTATTTAACGACATATCAATTTTATAAGCATGGCATTTTATATTCTTAAAAAAGTGCAATTCTTAACGTGGAATTTTTATAATGAATTATTACCTTTTTAATTGAGTATCAAAGCAGGCTAAAACTTTTTATATTATTTTAATATTTATTTTATATCTATCTTTAAAAATGTAACAAAATGAAAATGAAGTTTGCATTAATAATGTACTGTCAGTTAACAATGAAACGTTTTGTCTATTTGTAAAGCTATTTAAATAGATATTGTTCTCTTTCCTTTGATCAACTTCTCTTATATTTCTTAAGCAATAGCTAAATTTCGTTTTGAATGTCTTCAGAAGTCACGGAATAAATAAAGTATAGCATTCATTTGAATTAAAGAAATTGTCTTTAAAAATATTATTAGGAATAATACTGCAAACAATTTCATATATTTAAGAAACAAGAAATAAATTACATGGCGTTAAATCTTTATAAGTTGAACGTCTATAATTCGAATTTTCAATATCTAGAACTAATTTTGTATTACCAATAGGGAAAATTATATTTTAATTACCGTATATACTCATGTATAATTCAACCCCCGAATTCTTAAGCAAATTTAAAAAAAAAATTAATTTTCGTGTTTATACACGAAAATTCAATTTTTTTCAAAATTCGACTTATGTCGAACCACATTTCTGGTGGCATATTGAAAAATGATTTGTAATCGAGGATAAAAAAAAAAAAATAATAATAATAACTTTTCATTAAATTACTAAACTTTTTTACGTTTCTAATCAGATTTTTTTTTTTATTATTCAACATTTTAAACTATATAATTGTGTATAACCGAAGAAGCTTAAACTATTTTCAAACCTATTCACATCCATTCAACGATACTTAAAAAGAAAGAAAAAAATTATTTCAAAAATCTATTCACGCGTTATTTATAAGGGTAAACAACTTCTTAGACTGCTAAAATATAGTACTTCTTTGTATCGTAGGACTTTTAAGAAAGATATCTAAAAGCATTCTCAAGTTGGACTCTTTTTAAAAAGGGGATTAAAATGTTGAAAGGAATGCCCCTGTATTGAAGGGTTTTCTGTCCCAAGAAAAAATGGGTGCAGAACAATTATAGGGACATTATTGTTGAGCTTTATCTGTCAGTCACCTGGAAATGACCATTGTCCGCTTTTATCTCTCACGTGATCACTTAAAAGACGTGCCCATTCGCCGATTAGTCTCCGATTTTTTTTTTTACTTACTTGTGTATAAGTCGACCTCCCATTTTCAACCCCCAAATTGTGTCTAAAATTCTTCGACTTATACACGAGTAAAAGCGGTATGTCTTAGCATTCTGAGAATTTTTTACCTTTTACGTTTTGAGATAAGTTTGATTGTAAAATGGTTAATTTAAAAAGCAAAAATTAATTATTAAGAGAAGATAATTAGATTGAAGAAAGAATACAATATAACAAAAATCAAAAATTTCTTAAAGATGTAATTTTCATAAATTCCGAATAGATGTATACTAACAAAATTGTTTGGAAAAGAATATCCCGTAATACACTCCCCCCCCCCCCCCTTGATATTTGAAAAGATAATATTCCACACGAATGGGCATCCACGTGATGGGTGGGAAGAGAAAGACACATTTCATAAAAGAAACAACACTATTTTTGTTCATGAGACTAATCCGTCAGACAAATATGCCATTCAGCTAAAACCATTATTCAAACGCATGACATATCTCCATGTAATAACTTAAGTTCCCCTTTAACCGTTCAAAAATGCTAGATAATTTATTAAATTTCCATAAATTTTTACAAACTAACTAATAAAGCAAATTCAATGAATTTTTTTCAATTGTTAAGTATAGCATTATTTGTTACAATAAACAAAACAAATTGATAAACGATATACAAATTATTTAGGAAAACTTAATTAAGTAACGTATTTTTTTTTCTATCGTAATTACTATATATCACTGCGCGCATGATATCTAGTGTTCGTTTAAATTTATTAACTTTAAATAGATTTTAATTAAAAGGTAACACTTCGCTTAACATAATGAAATAAAATCTTTTAATTATCTCATTTATAATTTTTATAATTAATAATAAAATTAAAAAAAAAAGAAATCTGTAAAATTTCTCACATATTTTTTTAAATAAAATTTTTATTATTTAAGAGAATTCTAAGACTTTAGTTCATTTTATGCAGAAGTATAATATTAATGCGCGCAGTGATATATAGAAATTACCAAAACAAAGAAACAACAGGTTATTTAATTACGTTTTCCTAATTAATTTAAATATTTTTCATTAAACAGTTTTGATTATTGTAACAAGTAATGCCATACTTAACAATCCAAAAAATTTCATTGAATTTGCTTTATGAGTTAGTTTGTAAAAATGTATGGAAATTGAATCAGTTTTCTAGCCTTTATAACCATTTGAAGGGGAACTGTCCCCTTAACAAATATGTTTATTAAAGATAAGTTTATTCAGTGAGTTGCAAAATTCCAATTTTCTACATAGAAATAATATCATACTTTGGATGATTTAGTGTAATAAAATGTTTCAAATGGTAGAAAGAAGAAAATTTCTTTTTATTTCTTCTAGGCCATCTTACAAAACTGTACTCCACGGAATAAATCTATGGCACACAGAGACCAGATTATGAATGAAATGAATAGCCTTTCAGAAATACCAATGCCACCCTCCTTATTAAAAGATTAGGAAAAGTTTGGAAGATTGATTACCCAAGATAGAATAAAGTCAAAATGAAAGAGTTCCGTAAATAATTCAGTAGGAAGCTTAAATTTGCAATTCTAAGAAAAAGGAAAATATTCAAAAGCAAACGTAAATGGATAGTTATTTTATTGTACTCCAAGGTTATATGAGACAAAAAGACACGATATACCTTATCAAATGTATTATAATATAACAAAAACCAGATTCTCTTAAAAAGTCCTCCAAAGCATTCCTACGCAAGATGTCTGTTGAGCCAGTTTATCGTAATAAATCAATGGAATCACGGGGGTGGATGTTAAATTTGGAATATATAAACTATTCACATGCAAAAAGCACAACGATGAATGGAATAGGAAATGCTTTCGAACAGGTTTTGGAAATAGTACATTGGTATTTCATTAAAACAAATTCTTTGAATAAAAATTGCAATTATTTATAAATTAATAACAAAATGTATCTGAAAAAGAACTCAAAGATTGCAGTTTGAAAGCTTCGCACGGAAGTCCTGGTATTCTTTAACATTCAAATATAGTTGCCTAAAACATTTGAAAAGCGAACATCTGAGGATCGTTGAATAGAAATATGTACAGGGCCATCGCTAAGACTTTTTTGAGGGGGGAGGGGGGAGAAGACCTTAAATTGCCAAGTCAAATTTCAGTATTTGCAAAGTTTTCACAATTAGAAAATATAATTTAGTTCTTATGTGCAAAAAGTTTAATAATATCCCCAATTACATTTGTAATTTTTTATGTATAATTTCTGATTGCGAAGTCAATCAGAAATAAAAAGTGTATTATAAATTTTATTAAAGTTTTAAACAAATTTGCCAACTAAGTTTGTAAATTTGCCAAGTGTGACAGTATTCATGAACGTTTGGTTCTGGGATTCTCCCCCTCGTCGCCCCCCCCCCTTTAGGGAGGGCCCTGAATATATATATATATATATAGGCCCACCAAACGATACATAGTTCAACATCATTTGGGGCTATATTTAGTGTTTTTATCAACCTCCCTCTTCCAAATTTTTTAAAAAACTGAATAAAAGAGTACGAGAAATTTAAACTTTTATAATTCATGATAATGAAATCACAGAGCGCTAGAATTTTGTGTGATAGAACATTGAACAATGTGACATAATTGCACAGGGGACATTGTCTTTTATTTTATTTTAGAGAGAGAGAATTGATGTTTTAAGTTTTTGAATTTACTGTTATTATTAGATATTTTATATATACTATAAACTACCTTAACTACACATTTTTTCCCCTGGTGAATTTTATGCATTTCATTAGAAGCTCTAAAATATCATCAGTAGAATTGTAAACAAATTTTGTGCTTATTTTTTCCCCTTCGAATTACACTACTAATAAATGTCTTCAATAATTCAAATAAGCACTTATAAGTTATTGTATGATAATATTTGCTCAAACCACTCCTCTGCACTTTCTCCTTTAATTAATCAGATTTGAGATATATTTATTGAAGCACAAATATTAAATGTTTCTTATTATTTTTATGATATTATGTCCATACAATAGCCTTTTCGCTATAATTGATTTCATTCTTTGAAAAAATATGAATGTTTTGAAAAGAACAGCATTTCTTCATGTTTTTTACTCTTGCCATTCTGTTATCTTAATTTCAGAAATAACTGAAATGATATTCTACATAAATTTAGGGCATGTATTAGGATTGTTTTTGAAATTTGTTAGAGATGAATAGAGCAGAAATGATTTATAAAAAGTCCGAGAGAAATTGCAAAAGATAATTTCAAGGAATTTGTTAAAATTCACTTTACAATAGAACAGTTATTTTTCACTTCGAAATTTAACTATTGTTTAAAAAAGAAGATAAATTGATCAAAGGAAATATTATCAAAATACTGACGTCCAATTTAAAAATTGCCATTTCTATATGACAGAAACAGTAATTATTTCATTGTATAGATATACTTTTCAAGGATATTCTGTATATTCAAAGAGTCTTTCTTTTTTTACATCTCATAGCTTAACTCTGTGCTCTAAATTAGAGGACGAACACATATAAAAGCAGTTAGACTTCTAAAATTCAAACTATTTTCTGACAGAATATTCGCGAATATCATTCGAAATATTTTTATCTTAAATGTACAAAATATAATTATATTATTATTCAGAGACTAAGAAATCGAATAACATTTTTCACTTTTAAATTATAGGACCTTTCAAAAAATGCCTTTTAAGCCAATTTTGGCACACAAGAGCTAAAAACTGGTCGTCATGAGACAGCAATATATTTCATTTGGAGATGTAAGGCCCCACCCCTTTTTTTCAATTCAAAATTCTGTTCAATTTTAAATCACTTCAGAAGTTATACCATCAAATTTCGTGATCATTTCGTAGATTATCATTTAATAATTTTAATAAATTGTATATACGAATTCTCCACACACACTACAAAAATTACTTTTATTAATAAACTTTTTCTTTATAGTTTGACATCAAAATTATCTCTCATAGTTTTATATAAACGGATTAATGTTTAATAAGAGGTTAAAAATTATTATTTTAGCATGTTTAATTGATTTAAATATTATTTTAAAATACCTGCTTCAACTAAGTTTGATAGTAAATTTACACAAAACAAATAAACATCAAAGCCATATCATCTAGTATACAAATTTTTACTTCAAACAATATAAAATCATTATCTCGAAGATTAATTTGATAGTAAAATTGCTAAAAATGCAATTACAAAAATTGCCATAAGTGTATTAAAAATCATATCAGAAAAAAACAATTATAACTTCTAACTAAAAATACATATGCAAGTTTTAATTAAACAACACTTATAGAGTGTTTCAGACAATATAAAGGATTTCAAAACTTATTTACAAGATCGATTAAATATCGATTAAAACTACCAACATCAATTTCATATATATATAGAGATAGATAGATAGATAGATTACTTTATTTCAAAAACTAGTTCCAAAATTTATTCAACTTATTTTTTAATTACATGTTCATTAAATATTCATAAACTATAAATACATATTACTACTTTTAAATTATAATATATTCACACAAAAAAGAATTAATATCGATACCTACACGTTTAAAAAATAAATTAATTCATATAACTATCATTCATATCCATCCGTATGGAAAATATGATTTTAGGAAAATTTATTACATATAAATTATTTTAATTTATCAAAATATACACTCAAAAATAAAAGATATTAATTTAAATACTAATTTAATATTCATTAATTATCCAGAAATTATAAATACATTTTTCTATTTTTAAATTAAAAAACTATTAACAAGTAAAATAATTAATATCGATAATTACACGTTTTAAAAATTTTTAATTTTGTATCCTTCCCTAAGAAAATGATAAAATTTCTAGAAAATTTATTAATCGCAAAGTTATTATCTATTAAAATCATTATCAAACAAAATAACCATAAAAAAATATTTTTGTTGCGACGAATTGACGCCGCGACGAATTGACACCGCGACGAATTGACCCCGCGACAACTTGACGCCGCGACGAATTGACCCCGCGACGAATTGCCGCTGCAATGAATTGTGGCTGCGACGAATTGTCGCCACGAGGAATTGTGCGCGATGAGTTGTTCCGCGATGAATTGTGCGCGACGAATTAACGCGACACCCTCAAGAACTAATGCTTGGATTATCAATGAACTTCAGATTCAGGTATACCTGGATATAAATTAATGCTGTTTATCTTTTGGTGTAAATCGCTCAAAAGGTGGCGCTGCTATGATACATTTTTCAGAATTTCTGCTATAGCTCTATCTCAAGAACTAATGCACGAATTTTCATCAAACTTCAAATTCAGATATACTTTGATATGAATTGGTGCTAAATTGATGTAATTATTGTACAATTTAAAGCATTTAATTGACATGATTTATATAGAAGAAAGTTTTGTGATGGCCACAACATACTAGTTTTTCTTTTAGCCAGCGCTCAACGATGAATTGGACGAACAGGTAACAATGATTCATCCTTATACAAGATACCCAAATTTTACGCCGTGGGATTTCTTTTTATGGGAGTTACATCAAATATCTTGTATATGAACCACCAGAGCTGAAAACACTCTTAGAACTTAAGTAAAGCTTCTGTACTGCATTGCTGAACCTTTGACAATAAAAAACAGTAAAATGTGTGAAACGAGCTTTATCTTTGCTTTATCCAGATTTTATCTTTGTGTGTTAGGAAAGGTTCATACGTCGAACATTTTATAACGGAAAACTTTATTGAGTGTGTTTCGTTATTTTAATATATTCCTTATTATATTATGTGTGACAGTTTTGTAAATATAGATTTTTCAATTTCATTGACCCTAACATTGTACATTGATGCCACTTGAAATTCAATTTTGAAACTCCGTAAATTATTAGTAAAATTCCAAATTTTATGGTAGAAATAAATATGATTTTATTTTACAACAAATATCTCTTTGTCTTGGGCATTTATATGTTCATCTACAGGGTGATTATAATTAAAGTTACACTTTCAAAAGGCTGTAAACAAAAAACCATTGGTCAGAATCACCTGATATTTCATCTGCATACATGCAGAGCTGCCAAGTCTCCTGCTTTTTGGATATCAGTATTTCAATACAGAAAATTTTCTTTTATTTAAGTGGAACATTTGGTCGATTTAAAAGAACAACATTTTCTGCAAGATAATACTGGTGTGCAAAAAGCCGGAGATTTGGCATGTCTGATATACTTGAAGCAATGAGCATTTGTTTTGCGAAAGTAAAAAATATTCAAAAATTGACCGATAGATAGCACTATACTCTTCATAAGATGCTAATTAAAAGAATTTACATGCTGTTGTTTCACTCTTTGTACAAAACCTATCCACCACGACAAGGCGATGCCACAGCGGATAGAAAAAAATCGGGTTTTAACTGTCCCTAGGCAAAACAGTTGAAAAAGCAAAAACAAAATCGGTTTTTAATTGTCTCTAGGCCAAAAATTGTCGGAAAAATAAAAACGAAGTCGGTTTTTAGTTGTCCGTAAGCCAAAAACCGTAGGAAAAGCAAGAAAGAAATTAGCTTTCAATTGTTCCTAGAGAAAACACCGTAGGAAAAGCAAAAACGGAACCGGTTTTTAATTGACCTTAGTTCAAAAATCGTAGAAAAAGCAAAAACTGATGAAACCACGAAGAAATTAAAGTCGGCTACGACTTGCTTAATAAATGCTTAATATGCTATCTACCGTTTTCACCTACGAGCTTAAAGCGCAAAACAGTATGTTTCACTAAAGATCGGAGTGTTTCATGGATGATATTGTGAATTTGTTGCATAAAGCGTGTTTTCAATTCACCTAAGTTCGCAATTGGACCCCATACACAACATCTTTAAAGTAACCCAATAGCTAGAAGTCTCAAGAGTTCAGGTCAGGTGATCGTGGCACCCTATCTGTTCGGAAATGGCGACTGATAATTCAGTCATTTCCAAAATGTAGATTCAACATAGCTGCTTCACTGGTGTGGCAATGTTCAGAGGAGCGCCATCTCACATAAAAATTGTGCTATCCACACATCCGCGCTTTTGAAGTGCTGGAATGTGGTGTTTATATAAAACAGATTCATAGCGTGTCACTTTGACTGTAAAGGTGACAGGACCCAAAGGATCAATCTCCTTGGAAAAAAAGGTCCAACGATAAATGCTGCCGTAAACCTGCACCACACAGCGATCTTTGCAGAAGTAGCAGGCAATGGTTGCATTCTCACTAGCCTATATTCTGTAATTTTGAGTATTGACAGAACCTTGGAGTTGAAAATGGGCTGTGTCTGTCTAGAAAATGCTCCAAAGGCATGCATTGTTCGAGCAATAAATAGCAGGGCGAAAGCTTCTCGTTTTGGAAGGTCAGCAGGAAGAAATCTCGTGAATATGCGTAATTTTGTATGCATAGCATTGCAGGATGTTTCGTAAAATTTTACAAACCGTACTACCAGGCATGTCTAAAGTTGGACAAATTCCCCACGCACTACACGTTCCTAAAGCACTGCTTGACACTTCCTGCAATACTGTAACCCCATCCTCCACTGACGTCGAAGCAATTTCTTTCCTCCCTATGCCACAATTCACGTCCAATGAACCCATCTCTTTAAATTTATCAATCATTTCTTCAAACCGAATGCAGTCATCGTGCCAGAGCCGCTTCTTCACCGGAATTTTTGTTTGGAATTTCTTCAATACAATTGTTGCACAGTCACCGATCTTGTAAAAAATATTTACAAGCAGAGCCCGATCCTTCAGTGGTAGAGCCATGACTAGTGTTGCCAGGAATCCCGCTTAAATCAGGGCTCCAAATGCTCCGTACACCACTAATTTTTTACAGTTCAGTTCGCCATTTTTAATCGTAGATAATTATGCCATTAAATAAGGCGAAGAATTTTTTCAATACTGTTGTCCAGAGAATCTGAAGCCCCAATTTATGCGGGACACCTAGCAACACTAGTCATGACTTCCTTTTCAGACGCAGAATAACAGGTTATGCATGTTCCTCGCTTTTTTATCACAAGTGTAATATGCCGTGCGTAAGTGTAATATGTCAAGTTTTTTAATTAGCATCTTATGACAAGTTCAGCGCAATCTATCAAGTTTAGAACTTTTTTCTTTTGAAAAACAAATTCCCATTGCTTCATGTATACTCAGATGAAATATCTGATCACTCTGACCAGTGATTCTTTTTTTTTTGCAGCCTTTTGAAAGCGCAACTTTAATTATAGTCACCCTGTACATAGACAGAGTGAAAGAGAGTTGATAGGATATGAAAATAAAACCTTTTTTAAATACAAAATTTCAACTCAAAATGTAAAGTAATTTCTAAGTTTCTTTTACAACTTTTAAAATGTAATACTCAAAACTCACTTGCTTCTATTAGCTTTATTTCTGAGGCCACCAGTAATTATTGACAGACCTCAAAACTCGAATTAACTTTTAGATAAAAAGTGATGAGCTAAACGCAGTTTTCCTTTTCTGTGGTTTGTGATGCACCTGGGCTTGAACTGGGATCGTGTTTTGCCACGCCTTGTATTTTCATTAATCTTTATTTAGATAAATTTATTTACAATTATTTGGTATAATTTTACCATGAAATAAATACAAAGACAATTTTTCACATTAATGAGCTGGGTGCGTGCCTGTTTACTTAAACATATAAAATTAAATACTCGATGACTCTTTGATACTACAGATTATGAATATTCTGGGATGAATATTTGGTACTCTTTAGAACTTCTTCAGTGTTTTGGAAACTGACCAGGTAAATCATTACCCCAACAGTCACATTACAATCTAGTAAAACTTTTATTTTCTGCCAATATGTTTGAAGAATGTGTAATATTGTTGACGAAAAGGCAAAGAAACAAAGTATCCCGATTAGTTTAACAGTTATAAATTTGAGTCATCAGCTGTAATAAATAAAATATGTTAGAAGTGAGTAAATGTTTATCCGTTTGAAAATCATTTTTCCCCAATGAGATAAAACGAATAGACCAACGGATGTCCCATTCATTTTTGCAATTCAAAAATATATTTTTAACCTAATTATTGCTCGGATTTTTTTTTTTAATTATTATTCATATGAAATAAGGTATTTGAATCCCATTATTGTTTACGTAAAACGAGCCTTAATCGTCAGGTAAATGGGAATGTCAGTTAATAGATCATTAAAATCACTGTTATTAGAATAAGTTCTACTTTCTGATGGTCTAAAGGGACCACCTACTGGTATCAAAATATTAGCAGAAAAGAAATTCCCAGAAAGTGTTTTAAAGAGTCTCCGATCTTTGAGAATATTGAATTTTGAATTGGACTGATAAAACATCAGAATTGAATCTATGACTTCCATGAATTATTTCTATGATGAATAAAAATAAATGGATTTTTTAAATGAAATATTTCAAAGTACTTAGCAAGTACAGGCATTTTATAAGATATTCAAATCGAAAAACTATGATTTTATATTTTCTTAAAATATAAAATTGAATTTAGTTACAACAAAATAATAATTTTTTAAAACGAACTCAAGAAATTTCAAGAAAAATATTTATATTGGTCCAAACTTTTTTTTTTTTTTTGTAATATTTTTCTTTAAAGAAAATGGTGCTTTTTAGCTCACAGGCTATCAAAGCCTGAGAGCTAATGTGCCCGCCCGTTCTGTATGTATGTATGTATGTATGTATGTATGTACGTACGTATGTACGTAACGCGATAAATCTTGATAGAAACATCCGATTTGCTTCAAAATTTTTTTATAGGTTCACTGTGATAAGGCGCTTCCCTGATTAGTTTTTGGAGTTCATTGGTTAAGGATAAAGGGGGGAAAAACGGGGTTAGTCCACCCCACCCCCACCCCCTTAATTCAGATAAATCGGTTTTACATGCAGAATGATGCGATTTGCTCCGAATTTGATATACCGGTTTATTATGTTAAGGAACTTCCCTGATTAGTTTTGGGAGTTCATTGGTTAAGGATAAAGGGGGAAAAACGGTGTTAGTCCACCCCCCTTAATTCAGATAAATGTGTTTTTCATGCAGAATGATTCGATTTGCTCCGAATTTGGTATAGCGGTTTATTATGTTAAGGAACTTCCCTGATTAGTTTTGGGGGTTCATTGGTTAAGGGTAAAGGTGGAAAAACGGGGTTAGTCCACTCCCCTTAATTCAGATAAATGGGTTTTTCATGCAGAATCATTCAATTTGCTCCGAATTTGGTATACCTGTTTATTATGTTAAGGAACTTTGCTGATTAGTTTTGGGGGTTCATTGGTTAAGGATAAAGGGGGAAAAGGGGGGTTAGTCCACCCCCTTAATTCAGATAAATGGGTTTTTCATGCAGAATAATTCGATTTGCTCCGAATTTGGTATACCGGTTTATTATGTTAAGGAACTTCCCTGATTAGTTTTGGGAGTTCATTGGTTAAGGATAAAGGAGGAAAAACGGGGTTAGTCCACCCCCCTTAATTCAGATAAATGTGTTTTTCATGCAGAATGATACGATTTGCTCCAAATTTGGTATACCGGTTTATTATGTTAAGGAACTTCCCTGATTAGTTTTGGGGGTTCACTGGTTAAGGATACAGGGGGAAAACAATCAGAAAACTATGATTTTATATTTTCTTAAAATATAAAATTGAATTTAGTTACAACAAAATAATAATTTTTTAAAACGAACTCAAGAAATTTCAAGAAAAATATTTATATTGGTCAAACTTTTTTTTTTTTGTAATATTTTTCTTTAAAGAAAATGGTGCTTTTTAGCTCACAGGCTATCAAAGCCTGAGAGCTAATGTGCCCGCCCGTTCTGTATGTATGTATGTATGTATGTATGTACGTACGTATGTACGTAACGCGATAACTCTTGATAGAAACATCCGATTCGCTTCAAAATTTTTTCCTAGGTTCACTGTGATAAGGCGCTTCCATGATTAGTTTTTGGAGTTCATTGGTTAAGGATAAAGGGGGAAAAACGGGGTTAGTCCACCCCCACCCCCCACCCCCCCTTAATTCAGTTAAATGGGTTTTTCATGCAGAATGATTCGATTTGCTCCGAATTTGATATACCGGTTTATTATGTTAAGGAACTTCCCTGATTAGTTTTGGGAGTTCATTGGTTAAGGATAAAGGGGGAAAAACGGGGTTAGTCCACCCCCCTTAATTCAGATAAATGTGTTTTTCATGCAGAATGATTCGATTTGCTCCGAATTAGGTATAGCGGTTTATTATGTTAAGGAACTTCCCTGATTAGTTTTGGGGGTTCATTGGTTAAGGGTAAAGGTGTAAAAACGGGGTTAGTCCACTCCCCTTAATTCAGATAAATGGGTTTTTCATGCAGAATCATTCAATTTGCTCCGAATTTGGTATACCTGTTTATTATGTTAAGAAACTTTGCTGATTAGTTTTGGGGGTTCATTGGTTAAGTATAAAGGGGGAAAAGGGGGGTTAGTCCACCCCCCCCCCCTTAATTCAGATAAATGGGTTTTCCATGCAGAATCATTCGATTTGCTCCGAATTTGGTATACCGGTTTATTATGTTAAGGAACTTCCCTGATTAGTTTTGGGAGTTCATTGGTTAAGGATAAAGGGGGAAAAACGGGGTTAGTCCACCCCCCCTTAATTCAGATAAATGGGTTTTTCATGCAGAATGATTCGATTTGCTCCGAATTTTGTATACCGGTTTATTATGTTAAGGAACTTCCCTGATTAGTTTTGGGAGTTCATTGGTTAAGGATAAAGGGGAAAAAACGGGGTTAGTCCACCTCCCCTTAATTCAGATAAATGTGTTTTTCATGCAGAATGATTCGATTTACTCCGAATTTGGTATACCGGTTTATTATGTTAAGGAACTTTAGTTTTGGGGGTTCATTGGATAAGGATAAAGGAGGAAAAACGGGGTTAGTCCACCCCCCTTAATTCAGATAAATGTGTTTTTCATGCAGAATGATTCGATTTGCTCCGAATTTGGTATACCGGTTTAGTATGTTAAGGAACTTCCCTGATTAGTTTTGGGGGTTCATTGGTTAAGGATACAGGGGGAAAACTGGGTTTGTCCACCCCCCTTAATTCAGATTAATGTGTTTTTCATGCAGAATGATTCGATTTGCTCCGAATTTGGTATAGCGGTTTATTATGTTAAGGAACTTCCCTGATTAGTTTTGGGGGTTCATTGGTTAAGCGTAAAGGTGGAAAAACGGTGTTAGTCCACTCCCCTTAATTCAGATAAATGGGTTTTTCATGCAGAATCATTCAATTTGCTCCGAATTTGGTATACCTGTTTATTATGTTAAGGAACTTTGCTTATTAGTTTTGGGGGTTCATTGGTTAAAGATAAAGGGGGAAAGGGGGGTTAGTCCACCCCCTTAATTCAGATAAATGGGTTTTTCATGCAGAATCATTCGATTTGCTCCGAATTTGGTATACCGGTTTATTATGTTAAGGAACTTCCCTGATTAGTTTTGGGAGTTCATTGGTTAAGGATAAAGGGGGAAAACGGGGTTAGTCCACCCCCCCTTAATTCAGATAAATGGGTTTTTCATGCAGAATGATTCGATTTGCTCCGAATTTGGTATACCGGTTTATTATGTTAAGGAACTTGCCTGATTAGTTTTGGGAGTTCATTGGTTAAGGATAAAGGGGAAAAAACGGGGTTAGTCCGAATCCCCTTAATTCAGATAAATGTGTTTTTCATGCAGAATGATTCGATTTGCTCCGAATTTCGTATACCGGTTTATTATGTTAAGGAACTTCCCTGATTAGTTTTGGGGGTTCAATGGTTAAGGATAAAGGAGGAAAAACGGGGTTAGTCCACCCCCCTTAATTCAGATAAATGTGTTTTTCATGCAGAATGATTCGATTTGCTCCGAATTTGGTATACCGGTTTATTATGTTAAGGAACTTCCCTGATTAGTTTTGGGGGTTCATTGGTTAAGGATACAGGGGGAAAACAGGGTTAGTCCACCCCCCTTAATTCAGATAAATGTGTTTTTCATGCAGAATGATTCGATTTGCTCCGAATTTGGTATACCGGTTTATTATGTTAAGGAACTTCCCTGATTAGTTTTGGGAGTTCATTGGTTAAAGATAAAGGGGGGAAAGGGAGGTTAGCCCGCCACTTTTAATTTAGATAAATGGGTTTTTCATTCAGAATGATTCGATTTGCTCCGAAGTTGGTATACCGGTTTATTATGTTAAAGAGCTTCCCTGATTCGTTTTGGCGATTAATTGGTTAAGGATAAAGGGGGTTAGTCCACCCCCTTAATTTAGATAAATGTTTCTTTTTTGCAAGATTATTCGATTTGCTCCAAATTTGGTATACCGGTTTATTATGATAAGGAGCTTCGCTGATTAGATTTGGAGGTTCACTGGTTAAGTATAAAGGGGGAAACGGGGGCTAATTCCCCTTCACTTATTTTTTTGAGTGACATTATTCTTTAAAATAAGAGTATAATATACAATTAGTGTGAATAGTCTGTGAGCTCAATGCCATCAGTTTAGTTGGGCACTTTTCTTTTTTATTCGATTAATTAGCAAAGAAATCGGTTAAACGTGGCTAGAATTAATGTTTATTTTTTTTTATGTTTATCTGTTTTTTTTTCAGCGATACAGTGAAGTTCGTCATAAGAAATTTAGAATAAGTTCACGTGCTTATGCATACTTGTATGCCTCACAGTTGAAGGGATTGCGATGTGGTTTTAGTACTTCAAATGTTTAGGTGCTTAGAAATTCAAATCACTTCTTTTTAAATTATAGACATTTAAATTTTAAATGTATTATATCTTACTTAAAAACATCATATCTTTTTAGAGAAGATAAAAACACGTTCCGTGATCATTTTGTCTCAGAAATGTTTAGTTTTATTCAAATTTCTGCTACCCCTAAATTTATTTACGGAAACTTTGGGAAATGTGTCTCGATAATACTTTTAGAAGATTTTCTGTAAACTGTAAGGGAATATGTGAGGAGGTCAATGTCGCCACCTCTCCTCTCAAAAGGGGAGATGAAAGAGATAGCGAAAAATTCTAGAAAATTGGTCAAAAAAATTTACATATTAATAAAAAAATTGGTAAACTAAAAAATTATTTTAGAATGATTTTTTAAGGTAATAAAAAATAAGTGTAGGAAGAATAAAGGGGGGATATGGAAATTAAAAAAAAAATATGATATGGGTTGTATTGATTAGAAAATAACAAAAAATAAGGTTATTTTTAAATTATTGATTTTAACTTCCGAAACATAACAGTGCTTTGATATTAAGAATTAATTATACAATCCTAACAAATTTAATTTTAAATATAAATTTATTAATATAAAATATAAAATGTAATTTAATTTAAAATTTTAGGTGAACAATGCGCAAAATGATTATTTCGGGGATATGTTAACCCTTTCAGGGGCAAGTAATTGATTTGCCACCGGAATTTTAGAAAACTTTTGTTTCAAAATAGGAAAAAGCAAATTTCGACTTTTTTCCTACCAAAGTTATAAAAGTAAAATTTAATTAAAAGTTTCTGTTGCAGATCTTAATTAAATTTAGGTGGGATATAATACATCCCACCGTTCCTCAAGGGGTTTTATGCTCATATGTGACAACAACTAATTTCGAATAGTATTTTCTGCCTTATTAAATTACAGATTTCTGCGGTTAAATAAAGCGTAAATTAATATTCCGAAAAGTAATTGTCAGATATGAACTGCCCTATACAACCAGATTATCCGTGTTCTATTCTTTCTTCGTTTCATTGCAAGTATTTTACTTTAAATTTTATTAGTTTTTTTTATTTAAAAAGTTTCGTCATTCCTAAAATTAGCATTTGCCTTTCTTTGTAATTTGACACTTAAAGAAAAATCTGCTAATTTAAAGAAAACATAGTTTAATAACGATATGTTATTGGAAGTCTTTTTGTTCGCTTATTTCGTGATTTTTAACAAATGCCGTATACATTAAATATGAAGCAATTTCGAGATAACTAATGGCTGTCACTGGTCTGGAAATTCTTTCTATAAAATAATTATACAAATAGTCATAAAAAAAATACAAATAACAATACTAACTTTTAAACGAGCACATTTGAGCTTGTGATTTCAATTATAAGTGTTTTTATGCGAAAAATTCGATATTTACTAGTAATATACATAATTCTTCATTAAACATTTTTAAAACAGCTTAATTACACAAGCCTGCATAATTTGGGCTGCGTCATATTGCTTAGCTTTTGATAATTGATTCTTAAATATTTTATAGCGCTGAATCCGAAAATGGCCTTCATTTTTCACCATCACGTCAGGACTTTTTGCAAAATCTTTACCTTTTAACTTTGAAATTCCCGATTTGCGAAAAATTTCGACGTTATGGTTAAAAATGAACGTTATTTTCAGATTTAGTTCTAAAAAGTACATAAAAATCAATTATAAAAAGTTAAAAAACACAACCATCACATCTATTTTATAGTATCAGAATTTCGCTATTTTTTTACTTTGAAATTTACGATTTGCAAAAAATCCTGCTTTGGTGGTTAAAAATGAAAGTCCTTTTCGAATTCAGCGCTAAAAATATATATAAAAATCAGTTACCAAAAGTTGAGAAACACAACCATTTCCTATATCTTTCAGTATCGGATGTTTGTATTTTTTTTTTTTTTTTTTTTTTTTACTTTTTACCATTAAAATTTACGATTTGCAAAAAATAATGACGTGATGGTTAAAAATGAAGGTAATCTTTGGATTAAGCACTAAAAAATACATAAAAAATAATTATCAAAAGTTAAACAACACAACCATCGCAGGCGTGTGTTATCGATTGCGTAAAACTCTTACATCTGTAACTATTGTGCACGCAGTGATATACATATATTATGCGATATCAAAATACATGACCGTATGAACCGAAATTGACCGTATTTGAACACCTCTTTTGTTCATAGAAATATCTTTTTTAAAAAATTTCCTAGAAACGTACCTGGAAAGACGTTCTACTTGCTACTGTTCCAAAAACCAGCAATTTTTTTTTTTTTTTTTAAATACGACTTTAAAAAAAAAACGGACTAGTGGGAGCTCTGAAAATAGAGCAATTTTAAAAGCGAAGAACGAAAGCGATTTTAGAAACGAAAAAACAAATGATAATATCGCACTCTTGCTTCAAAAGTGTCATAACCATAGCTGCCAACTTTCCACTAATCTTCCGTACTATCTGGATTAACTGACCCAGGTTAAAACCTGGTTAAACGTTTCGAACCAGATAATTTATTTCATGAATCTTTATTTATATAATTTAAGGTTACTACGTGGAACATGTTTAATTTTATTTCTTTGAAAAAATTCTGGTTCGAAACGCAATAAACCAGGGTCAAATTAACGCACGTATTACGGAAGATTAGTTTGAGGTTGGCACCTATGCATAAGTTTAAAAACTCCGTTTTTTAGTAAAAGGCGAAAACTGTTTACGGGGTGTAGAAGAGTCAGTGGCCATCTTGTAAACACAACTGCTACCTGGTGGCTAGATTTTCAGTACACTATCTGGTAATTTAGGTGCTTAGTAGAGGCGTAAAACCCAGTGGAATAGCAGCCATTACTCAAAACACTCAGTTTTTGAGTTGTGGTACATTTGAAACAAGGATGCGGTACGTTAAATGCAAAGAGATCGTGAAGTAAAAGCAACAACAATCTTAAGTTATGTTTGACACGTTTCAGAAAATTATACTTTTCTTAAGAGCTGAAATAAAATGATACGTTAACTCTTTCCGACGCAGTATTCCCAGTGCGGGACCACCTAAATTTAATTCGAAAATTGCAAACGGCACCGAAAGTATTTTAGTAAAGTTTTACTTTTACAATGAAAGTTTAGAACAACAACTTTATATTGTGTAGGAAGTTCGTTTGTAAATTCTGGTGTCAGTCAGTCATTTCGCCATTTTACGAACAGAATTTTTCTGTGCCGAAAAGGGTTAATTGATTTTGCAACAATCAAATTCGCAAATTCCCATAACGCAATACATTTTCACAAACAAAATTTCTACATAATAAATACATTCATTATTTGAATTTTTGACATAATTACAACAATCCCGGGTAGCAGTTTTTCGACACATTAGGTAAATTCCTAACAAAATATCTCTATTCCATATAACGTTATTCCATGTTAAGCATTGCTGACAGTACTATCGTTTGAAGGGAATATCAAAGGCAAGGGATTGTTCAAAATGACATGATAATCTATTAGTTAGAGATTAGAAACGGTAGTCATTTTAGCGAATATAATTGATATGGAAATACAGTTTTCCCTTTCATAGAGATAGACATATCAAATTTGTTTTGGTATAAGAGCCATTGCATATAACTTGAAAAGATACTTCAATTTTACGGCTATTTAGTCAGATTTAAAGTGTTGAAATTGGTCGCTGATAAGAGAAATTAAATTTCATTTACCCATTGAAAATGAGAGACGGCTATACAGATAGTAAAAACCATTATTCATTCGGTTAAGGTGAAATAAGGTTAGTTTCATTACTGAAGTACAATGTAAAATGTCATAAAAAAGTAATGAAACAAACGATAATAGATCATGTTTAATAAGTACTATAAAAAATGAAATATTTGAAAATATATATATATTATTCTTTAAAAAGAATTTTTAACATAAAGGGTATTTTACTGTATTAAACGTTAATGTCAGACGTATTGAATTTTAAATAATTAAAACATTCAAGTCCTTCGAATTGAGAATAATATATATGACAAATAAATCTATTTTTAATGATTGCATGTTCGGAAAAATGGTTTACGTGTCGTTTTTATCATTATAAACATGATTATTGTAGACGGAATATTGTGTTTAATCATAGACAAAGTATAGATTACAAAATATTGATCTACTACATATAAAAAATATTTCATAATAAACAAGATATGGGCATTCTCACAA
Organism: Maratus speciosus; assembly: GCA_963932465.1. Taxonomy (NCBI): domain Eukaryota; kingdom Metazoa; phylum Arthropoda; class Arachnida; order Araneae; family Salticidae; genus Maratus; species Maratus speciosus. The sequence goes on from OZ010787.1 coordinate 26,333,569, forward strand.
TCTTTTGACTTTCATGTCCCTGAACAATATTTTTTTATTTAATACACTTTTTTGTGTTTTTTTTAATTTCATATACTGGGGGACATCCCATTTCATGATTGCATAACAATATCAACGAGATAAATAAGTTTTGGACGATGTTGGGGGTCCAAATACCAGGAAAACACATCCCGTGTCCCTGGTGCTGATTTTTAAGTTTGGAGCTGTCTGTATAAAGTTGTTTCAATAAAAGTAATTCGATGCAATTTTTTTTCCGAAACTGGGACAATTTTTTTATATAAATATGTAGCAAAATTTAACCTGCACACAATTTTACGGTTGATATTATTTTTTTAACACTGTCCTTGGGTTTTAGATTCCTTACCATCCCTCTTCTAAAATTATACAGAAAATCACTTCAGATGCAGCGACAGAATTTTTTTCAAGTTTTTTTTTTCATGCAGAAGTATGCTAGAGAAAGAATGTCTAAAATTCTTTGACATGATATTTACTGCAGAATATAAATCCGCATTTAAATATCAATTTCAAGCATTGTGGCTTAAATGAAGTCTTACCGTCCCCAAGGTTTATTCCTGCACTTTTCGAGGTAAATAAAAAAAAAATAATTTAATCCAATGTTAACAACTGTTTCTAAAAACCAATGAACATTGTGGCTTAGTCTTAACATGATTTTCCTAAAAATGGGTGGTAATATTTCTTACCCTTACATCCTTACCGTCCCTTTTTTTACCATTTCGTCCCATTTTTTCTATACCGTCCCCTTTTTTTACCTTACCGTTCCTTCTTTAACACCCCTTTAAGACAATGTTATACAAAAATTCTGTATTAAAAGTACTACATTTGTACTATTTCTTATTTGAATGCAAATTCATTATAAGTAAAAATTTAGAAGAAAATAAAAAGTTATAGGGGTAAAATTGTAAAGAAAATTAAGCTCGCAAATTTAACTTAAACCTAAGTTAAATAAAAAAAAATTTCGCTGCTGAACATTGTTTCTTTATTTTGAATCATTAAGGCATTCGTCTATCAGATTAAAATGTTATTTTAGCAAGTTTAATTTCGCCAGATTTTTTTCCCCAAAAGTCAAAAGATTGTGAGTATGCCCAATATACAATTTTGTAAGAAAATAAATTGTTATCATTAAAATAAAATTATATATGCTAAAATTGATAACAGTACACTTAACGTCTTATAAATATACAGGGTGTCTACAAATTAGTTGCGCCATTTCGCAAGTTAAGAACTTCCGAAATATTACATGAAATTAATTATTTGATAGTCAGACTAGTAGTAATATTGCCGAAGTTTATTCACAGGTGGCGCTAGGTGTTATAACTGACGCTATCGCTTAGCGAGTGGTATTCATTCTCATTCGGCATTACGATAATGGAGGCGTACAACGGAGCTGAAAAGGCTAAATGTTGTCTTTGGTTTCATGAAACTCATTCTGTTGTGCAAGTACGATGTGATAATGGTAAACTTGAATTATTTTTCTATCTTACAACAATATGTACTTTATTTTTTTTTCCTGTCAATTCAATTCAATAAATGATTCTTTTTACCTAACTAATTTGTAGACACCCTGTATTTAAAAAAAGATGAACTAGATTCCTACACTATTGGCGACATTCAAAACATCAGTAAAAAACTATTTTACAAAAAATTTTAAAATCTGAATTTCATGAACAAAAACATTGAGATTACAAGTGTAAATAAAGAAGTGTTTTAGTAAAAGAGATATTCTGTGAACGTGAATCATCTTATCCTACTGTTTTTAATTTATAAAACACCTCACGCCGAATTCCAGGTAACTCAAAGTAGTATGAGTCATTGCATATGTTCTCGCTGGGCATATAAATTTCTACGGATTCGCGGATAATGGACGGAGTATATAATCTTGACTGTAACTTGTTTTACTCTTTTAAACTTAATCTGTAAAAGCTCTGTGTTACGAAGTTTCTCTCAATCTATAGTTCTCTTGTTCTATTTGAAATCTTCTTTTAATTTCATCCTAGTTTTAAATTTTATATTTGTCATTCCTATATAATGTAGCAAAGTTCCATCTGCTTTCATGAACGGTATTTGATATAAACCCCATCGTTGGTCAGTTTCCATTAGATCAAATATTTTCTTACAATACATTGGACAAATATTTTTATTACAGACTATGTTTTTAAATTTGAAATCTTGAATGTTGAACAGAATTGTACACCCCTTTAATTGAATGTATATTTAACTAAAACCCATCATGGAATAGTGCATATTAAAAACAAACAGCCATTCACGCACAATCCTAAATAATGCTAAAGCACCCTTTTTCCATAAAGTTTCTGCATTTAAATATTTCATTAAGAGCAATCGGAATCCCTATACCTGCCATATTAAAATAATGTACCTTTTCTCATAAACTACTTAAGATATGGATTTGAAATTTTTTTTATGCGTAAAATGAACAATTCTTAATAATCTGAAGTTAAATTTATAATTAAATAAAGCTTAGATATTTAAAAAAAATCTGAAGTACCACATTCAAATTTTTAAAAAGACATACATTGTTTTCAAAGATAATGATAATATTAAAAATGTTCTTTTGATGAGTTTAAACAATTCACCTCAAATTAAACAGGGATATGTATAGAATGTTCCAGCAAAATTTCAAAGCATAATGTATAATAGTTTTTTTTTTCAAAAAGGTACATCGAAGTTAAAAAAACAACATTTTGAGAAAGTCAAGTTTAAAGTAAATAAACCCACTAGTAGTAAAGTAGATAAACAAATAGAATTACTAAAAATTTTCCAACTTCTGGTTGCCGTAGAAGCAAAAGTAATATATCAGTAGAAAGAGAAGCAATGATAGATTCAAATATTAAAAAATTGAAAATTCGATATATTTTAGGTTTTGACCTTCCAACTGCCATTAAGAGCACTTCCACGGTCTGTAACTCTGAACAGTTAACCAATGAACTAAAACTGATATAATGATATCGAAAGAAATGATATAAAGGAAGCACCACAAATAGACTAATTATAAACATGGATAAGAAGAAAAAAACAAACTTGAATCAGCAAAATTTCTGTTTATCTATTATAGAATATTTCCCTGAATTCTTTGAAAGATTGAAATATACATAGCAGCAACAGGCGATTATTTTTCTATTTTATTCGCACAACTATTGAAAAAACAGATTTTGTAGTATATTTCTCTTGCAAATGTTCTCGAACAGTATGTCAACAATTCTTGTTTTGAGAAAGTGGTGTGAGTTAGAATTAAAAAATAGTCACGTGTGGCAGCCCTAAATATAAACTCAACAAATCCAATAACTTCTTATTGCAAAACCTTCTACAAAATTATAAAACATAGTCTGTAAGAAAATACATTCAATGGAACATCATGAACTATCAATGTAAGGTTAGTTGGGGGCAACTGGGCCATGATCTTACAATGTGACTCTGGAGCTTCTGACAATTCAGCTTCGAAAAGCTAATGTTCATTTGAATTAAAGTCTGAACTTCTGTAAATGTGTTCAGTTAAGTTCCCTCTATCAGACAGAAATGCTCAAAATTACATTTTAATATTTAAAACTATAAAAATATGCATATTTAATCTTTCTTTCCTCATGGGTCCAGTTGCCCCATAAAAATGGGGTAACAGGGCCAGGAGGATCTATGTTCCACACGCGTTTATTTTTTTTTCATATGGGATATCAGGTCCTGTTCGAAAAAAGGTAAACAACTTAAAAAAATTTAAACTAAGCAGATCATGTAAATTATATATCAACTAAAGAGCGTTGTAAGAGAAACGTTTGCTGTCAATGTTTCTAAAAAAAGCACTAAAAGTGAAAATATTAGATTATTTATACCAAAAACATAAAAATTAAGTAAGTACTTATGTACTCTAGTATAGGTACCATGTATGAAAGTCACATGGGTATTTTAAGGAAAAAAATAGCAAGGTAAATCTATGAACAAACGGCTATGTAAGTACTTAAGTATTTTATGAGTATCCAGGGGTCGCATTATATAGGAAAAATTTTAATTTTCGTACCAGAACCCTGAATGAGTTACCTTTGTGCTAATTTTATTTAACATATTTTAAAGAAAGGTGCGATGAAGATATTATTTTCAAAATAGTGGTAGGAACAATAAAATTTCCCTATAGAATGCGACTCCGTATCATGCAATTTCAAGATTTGGCTATTTCGCTTTCAGGGGCAAGGTACTTGCATTCGTAAAATGTTGAAATAATTTATTGACACAAGGATTTACAAGAGAATCTATTTGTATAGAAGTAAAAGTATATTTTCGCGTACTTAATAAAGGTGAAATTTTCATTATAAAACTCCGGTGCCAATGTGGCGATTAGGAATTAAAATTATGTGATGCCATAACGGCATCAGCGCCTCACAAGGGGTCAAAAAATTTGGTTTGATACCACACAATATGCTTTTTAAAATTTTTATTACATAATTTTAATAAGGCATTCTATAATTTTCTTTATTGTGAGCAAAAAACAATGGAGAATTTTCTTTCTCGTAGTAAGAGAAACTCAAATAATTATTTATAACTATTGGGGTAACTGGATCCAGCATGGTCCAGTTACCCCAGATACATGTCCCAGTTACCCCCATTCTTGAAAAATTTATGGGGTAACTGGGACACCGGGTTTACATTTGAAACATGAAGTAAATATGTATAGATACCTAATAATATTAATGTAGTTATATGTCTAATCTTTAAAAAAAAAAGATTGTTTAATAAAAGTACTTACTGTATTTTAATAAAAAGCCGAGGAAGTTCAACCATATTGACGTTGTTTTTTAAAAAAAGAAATATTTTGACAACCTATCACAGCAAATTGAGAGTTATGATTGAGTTGACACATGTTGCTTTAGGAAGTAGAGATTAAGGTGCATTGTTCACAAAAGCTAAAACTTAAAAAAACATCAACAGTTTTTTATAAAATAGCCTATGGCCCAGTTACCTCGTGGGTTCAGTTATCCCAACTAACCTTATATGAAAACTGTTTACCAAAGCAGATGGAACATTTCAGTATTATTTATGAATGATAAAAAAAAAAGTTTAAAACTAGGCTGAAAGAACATAACAGATATCAAATACAACAAGAAAACTTACTGGTTTAGCAAGACTGCATAACATAGAATAGTACCGGTTAATTTAAAAAATATTAAAATAATATATCCGTTAATATTTTGTTTTCCACACATTATCCGGGAGTCAAAAGAAATGTATATACACAGGGAGAACATATGTAATCAATCAACGTCTTTGACTTAGAAAGAATTTGGTGGAAGATACTTTATAAATTGAAAAACAATCGGATAAAATAATTCATGTTTACCGATAACCATTTTTATAAAAGCGCCCTCTGTCATTATACCTGCATCCTCGCGGTTTTGGTTCATCAAGTTAAGTTTTCGAAACAGAAAAACTATAATATGAAAATATATTATTCAATGATCCTATGAATTTTGGCGATTGTGTGCGCGAAACTAGTTGACCTGTTTATTAAAATGTATTTATAAGACGTTAGGTGTACTGTTATCACATTTAGCTTATATAATTTAATTTCAAAATGATATTCAAATTACAGGATAGGAAGTAATGAAAAAAATTATATTACATGGCTATGCTCTTAAGCTATGTTATAAAATTTTATGAATTGTTACTATTTGTACAGTTGGTATAAAAAAATCTTTACTCACATTTAGCAGAGTATGTGTGTAAAATTTTTCATTTATATCACTTTGAAAAGAATTACGTTAATAAAATCATTATGCCTTCCATTATTTCGAATTTGTTTTAAATATAAGATGATTATATACAGTAATACGAAACATTAAGAAACTTTTTAACAAAAGTCTCCTTTACTTATAGATTTAATAAACATTAAGCGTTGATGTTATTACCACCAATTCAAGAGAGTATTTAAAGGGATTGATGAAACTAACATTGTAATCAGATATCAAAGACAGTACTCATTTTAATGGATGTAGATGATATTGAATAACAGCCACTCCGTTTCTCTTTGATAAAGGTATAATATTCGGTTTGGAATTAAATGCATTGTATTTAAGTTGAAAATATGCATAAGTTTTATGGTAACTAGGGGATTCAACCCGGTGTACCGGGCTGAATATAGGTAAAAATCAGACTTTTTAATTGAAAAGTGCAACAATTGTTTATATTTAATTTGTTTTATCGATTGAGTTTTAATTTTCCCACTGGTCGAAAAATGCACGGGCTAGGATTTGATTCAGGTTTATCTTGGCTGAATCTGCCAATGCTTTGCGAACTGAGCTATCCCGGGCGAATCTGGAGGACCTAATTCATCCAGCCCATCTTATTCTGTTGAGCTGATTCATTTATCAGACGCTAATCTTATTCTGTTGAGCTGATTCATTTATCAGACGCTAATCTTATTCTGTTGAGCTGATTCATATATCAGACTAGGTGCTATGTTCAATAAGATTAGCTGGGTGAATTAATTCCTTCAGATTCGTCCGGTATTGCTCAGTTGGCACAGCATTGGCAGCTTCAGGCAAGAGATCCCTGGTTTGAATCCTTGCTCGGACATATTTCGCCCAGTTGTTAAATTACAACTCGTATGAATTATTCACCAATTAGAATAATTGTGTTAAAATTAATATAGTATTTTTTAGATTTCCCACTAACTACACACACAAAAAAAAAAAATCATTTTTGTAAAAACAATTATCAATTACTTCTTCAAGAAAAGTTTTAATCCCTTCAGGGGCATAGTACTTCTGTTGCTATAATGTTGAAATGATTAAGTTACAGCGGGATTTATGTACAAGATTATATGAAAGTAAGTAAAAGCTTTTCTTCGCGTACATTATACAAGGAAATTTTAATTCCCAAATTCTGGTGTCAATGTGGCATTTGGAATTAAAGTTAAGTGGTGTATATAATATACCGGTGCCCTTCAAGGGGTTAAATATTTTAAAGGCGATACGTTTGTATTAGCCTCATACCAGAAGTTAACCCATTAACGCCCAAATTATTATCTTCGTTAAAATGTAAATTTTGGATTTCCCACCACTTTTAAAAGAAGAGTAATTTTTATCATATTTTATCAAAGAATTTGTCTCGTGAAAGAAAGTATATATTTATCTTCATATATACCGGGGGAAAAGCGCTTTCTTGCTATTAAGTCTAGCATCCTCAAATGATGACACTGGACGTTAATGGGTTAATATTGATTGAAAAATGAGCTATTCTAATATTCGAATGAATCACTTGTGCAAAAGCAATTCTCTTTTTATTTACAAAATTTTTCGCTGTAATTGATTAAAAAAAAAAAAAAAACGAAGGTTTGCAGCTATGATTTTGAACATGCCTGGAAGGATTTATTCTAATATAAAAATAACACCGTACGACCGTCACTATTAGTTAATGTCCGACGAAATTGCAAAAGATTACTACTTACAGCAACCTTTTTGATTCCGATAATATCTGTTGATTAAGCTCGAAGTTTGGTTACGTATCTGATAAATTTATTTTTTATTTGTGTTAAATTATTGTTTTATTTACTTATTGGTGATGTATTAATTTCTTTACAGACTATTGGAAAGAAGTACTGAGCTATTTATATTGTTTAATAGCAAAAGTATAAACATTTCGTAGTCGTAACGCACGCGAAAAGGGGAGATTTTTAAAAATCAGTCTCGAATTTTTTCTAAAAACCATAGAAATGAATAAATTGCGATACAGATTTTTAAAAAATTGTACTTGAAAGAATATTTTCTACCCTGTTCAACGGTGTTAAAATTGAAATTCTGCGAAGTTTAGAAGTTAAAATAATTTCCGGGAAAGCAAAATTTATTCTTCAAGTGTTTCCCCCTTCAATATGACGTCAGCGTTACTCAAGGCCGTTTTTGCTTTACAATATTGATATATTCGAGTGACTTTTAAACTTTCTAAGCCTATAGCTGATACTGAATTTTAAAATTAAACAGCCCCAGATAATTATTTCAATAGTATAGATAACAAATAAAATTAGATATTATGTTCAATGGAAATAACATACATCATTTCCTTGCCGATGTAAACTATAATTTGTGATAAAAAGCAAACAAATATTAAAAATGAAAACAATAATAATAAATTGATCAAAAACGAAAATAGTAAATATTCCTTCAAATATTTTTTTTTTCAGTCTATTAACACGTTGAGTGTCACGGTGACTGACACTGAAGCTGAAAAACTTACAGTTTTAAGTAATTATTAAGAAAGTATAATCCTATAATAAAGTAAAGGTAAGTACATTTTAAATAATTTCTCAGTAGTTACTTAAAACAATATATGTATTTTTAGTTTTATATCATATTTTAGACCGTCAGTGATCGTTGAATGTCGCGTTTTAAACGGAATGTTCAGTGTTAGTCACCGGTGACTGACGTGGCGCTTAACGTGTTAAATAAAGACTGTTAATTTTTAAGGAAAGATAACTAATAAACTATTAATTAAGTTTGAAGTCGTAAAACATTAAATAATGTAAACTTTTCACTCTTATATTTTCATAAAATGAAGGTAAGTCGGAATTGTTCCATTAAAAAAAAAAAAAAAAGGTTTAAATGTACTTTTCTCACTAGACGCAAGATAAATAAATATAGCGTGTTTATTTATGCGACAAGTTATAATTCTTAAAATATATTTGTGATATAAAAGATTTATTTCTCATTTAAATCTTAGACCAGTAATATCCTCTTTAACCTTAAAATATGTTTTACACTTTTCAGGAACTGATATTATTTGTTTTATTTCTGTAAATACAGCCATCACTTGCATTTTGCAACATTGAAAATTTCATCATACTAGGTAATTATGTGTTTTCACAAAGTAGATATTCTCATTAAATATGTAATAAATTAATTGTTTCCATCATACTTTAAAACCATCGGAGTGAAGTACTTTTTTGACACGCTAAGTAAACGCGTAAAAAAAAAAAAATTAATTAATTAAAGTTATTTCACATTAATCGTTCCTAAGTCCTAAAACATTAAATAATTTAAACTTCTCACTCTTATTTTTTCGTAACAAAGAAGGGAAGACAGAATTGTAGCTTAAAAGAAATAATTTTTGAGATTTATTTGTAATTTTAGACGCAAGATAAATTAATATTAAATAACGTGTTTTTTATACAACACGTTGTAAATCCTAAAATATGTCTCTGATATAACATAATTATTTCTCACATAAAGCGTATATAAAGTAATATCATCTTTAAACCTAAAATATTTTATCACTTTTCAGGAATTGATATTATTTGTATAATTACAGAAAATACAGCCAATATTTGCATTTTACAACATTAAAAATTTTTCCTAATATTGATAAATAATTTCCTTTCACAAAATAACTATTTTCATTAAATATGCAAAACATTCATTATTTGCAATTTTTACTCTACTTTAAAACCACCAGAGTGCAGTAATATTTTGATACGTTAGGTAAACGTGTTAAAAAAATATCAACAATATATAAAGTTATTTCACATTAAACGTTTCTATCATCTAAAGAGAATATAAAAAACAAACGGTTGATCAAAATGATCAGCTAAAGATGAACCCTCATAGCATGCATGGTCACAGTGACGTCTTTGTGACGTCATTGTAAGTCACTGTGGTCACGTCACACCTGTGACCAAAATGTCACCACTCTGTGATGACACATTGTGACTGAGATGTGAACTTCTCAGAAAACTTAAGAAAATTACAAAAAATATTTACAACATGTTATTTATGTAAAATTATATTTTCTGGCAATTTAAAAAATATTGTGACGTCACTGTTATGTCACTGCATGTAACGTACATCACGTCACATACGTGACGAAAAAAACACCATATTGTAAATCACAGTGTGGCAAAAATATGAACTACAAAAATCTCTGAAAATGAACAGAAATATTTTAAACAGGCCCGAGTTACAGCGGCATAAGGAATGAAAATATATTAGTGGATAGCAAATAGTAAATTCACGAAAAAAAGGGGGGGGGGCATAAAAAGGAAAATGCACGGTGCAAGTATCAACAAACTAGATTTTCATGCTATATTTTATCAATTTGTTATCTAAGACAGTGAAAGTATACTTTTTTCATTAATTTCAATTTTATCTACCATTGCAATTTAATATAATAATCATTCACTGATTGTTATTATTATAAAAGTGTTTCTCGGAAAAATGGTACGTGCTGGAGCAATTTAAATAGCATATTTAGAATTAGGAATATTAAATCTGTACACTTTACATATTGAGTTTGCAGGGAGGAAGTTGTTTTATATTTTTTTGTCGACTAGTGGTATTCGAAACTCTTCTGTGGTTTCACACTAAAAATTTTCTATTAGAGTTAAGTCTGCAGCTTTTAATAAGCGCGTAGAAAGAGTCTTCAGAGTTTAGTCATATATGCATTTCTTGCTTTAGAATTTGCATTCAAATCATATTTTTTCCTGTTAGTGTTTAACTATTTTAAGTAGCTATTTTAAAAAATATTCTAATTCTTTCAGACATTTTAAATAAAATTAGCATTTTCAGAAAACATATATATACGAAATTTATACAAAACTCATGATATAATTATTCGATTTTCAAATTTGTGTTTTAGAGATATGACTTTAAAAAAGTTATTTTACAAATTGTTTTATTCTACAGAAAATGAATATGAAAAGAATGACAGATTGACAAAGAAAATGTTTTTATCCTCTATTCTCCGTTTTCATTTGTTAAGAAGATACGTATTTTGTATTTATTACGTGTAAAACAAATTTTACTTTAAAAAAAAAGAATTAAAAAGGGAAGTGTTTCACTCAAATAGAAAAGTTTAATTATAAACACTCTCAAAAAGATAAAAATTATTGTGCATTTAAACTTTAAATCTGTTGTATACGAAAAAAAAAAAAATTATAATAATACATTAGAAACACCTGCTTTCTCGAAATCGTCTACCCGAATTTGACCGCAGATAAGGATCATAGAACTTTTGACGCGGGAAGTTAGCTCAACTCTTTTATTTTAAAATAACAGAAAGATGTCTGACAGTTTAAGATAAAAGACGGATATTATAACAGTATTTAGGATAAAAAGGTATGTCTTATTTAATTTAAATTTTTTATTCCTGTTTTATACATTATTATCACGAGTTAAATAGTTTTACGTTATATGCAATGAGACTGATCTGGATTTGTTTTCAGAAGCAATATTTTCCGCTTCGATACTGTAAAATATCTTAATCTGCCATCGCTAGAAAAAAAAAGGGCTGACGCAGAGAATGATTCTAACATAGTATTTATCGTCATTATTATTTTGGAGTTAAATATGATATTCGATTATAATGATATTACGAAACTGTTTCAATTTAGAAATTAACATTATACTGGGAAAATGTCTTTTTACATATTATAGTAGTGAAACTTTTGAAAGATTTTTTTTCATTGCTAATAATATTTTAAATTAGTATTTAAAATCCTAAATCTTCATACCAATGATTTCAGATTTAACAATTGCCAAAATTATAAAATAATAGGAATTACTTATAACATATGGAAAAATTTTTGAGAAATTGTTAAATCTAATAATGCATTTAATTCATCTATTTTAGTTTGTTTTTGTTTAATAGATTATAAATACTAATAATTGATATATTTATTTTTTAAATTGAAAGATTGTAAGCATTTTTTTTTCTGTTTGTTATTTTAATCAAACATTTAATTGTAGACATTCAGAATCAGTTATTAAATTTTCTTCGATTGTAAAATCATTTTCTACGTTTCCGATACACGTAATTATTGGCATTAAAAATAAAACATAATATTTAAGCATTGAAATAAAGTGTTTTTCATGACTGATAAAGTTGAAAAGTGTTTATGACTTCGGTTTGTCTGGTCGTCTGTCCGAGCTCTAACTGCCTAAATACACTCGGATTACCCTGTAATTTTTGGAAGTTACTGACGTTTACAGTCCCTATTTGTAATAAAGTTTGTAACATGTTTAGTTCATTTACAGGGACAATCCAAAGTATTCCGTTTCATTGGGGAAAAAATCGCCAGTGGGGAAAAAATCGTTTCAAATGATTTTTAATGATTTTACACGCTTTCAAACAGAATAAAATTGATATGCATCTAACAAGCGCACTAAAATGTGCATTCTGTAGAATAGAATATGCGATGCAAAGAATAGTTATTGTTCATTTACAGGGCTGAAAAAGGAATTTCAATACATAATGATATAGGGGTGGATGAAATTGTTTGTGGCGTACTTTAATAATGTTAATATATTTGATATATAATGAAACTCATATACGTCGTTGAGGTTTACATACTATGAATTATTTCATGTGTAATACGAAGTATAGATAGCATTTACAGGGACACACACAATATTTCAGATACTACCCAAGCAGCAAATAATCCCTGGCCGAGCTTCCGCCGAATGTCCTAATTTTACTATGTTTCGCCCGAACGATGTCACCCCCTGAGGTTGGCGGGAAAGGCTTTTTGTCCGCCCGGCAAAGCAGATAAGGAGCATAGCATCCCGATTATTATTGAATCAGTTTTGAAGCTTTTGCCTATTTATTTTCGATCATTTAGTCAGTAGGTAATCTTATACCAACAACATTCCAATATCATATGATATTTTGCCGATTAGTTAGTGATATCATACAGCAAAATTTGTAAGATGCAAAATAAGTATTTAAATTAACACAATTTGCATAACTATAGACATACACACATTAAAATTTTATTAAAAACAATTAAAATATAATTAAATATATATATAAAAGTTTCAGCTGCTTTCATTGTCCTCATTAGTAAACGAGCAGAGTCACAAAACAGCAAGAGCCACAGCAAACGAAAAAACAGTTAAAATCACGGTCTTAACTGTTTTAACTGTTTTTTCGTTTGCTGTCGCTCTTGCTGTTTTGTGACTCTGCTCGTTTACTGATGAGGGCTATGAAAATAGCCGAAACGTTTATATATTTTTTTAATTATATTTTAACTGTTTTTAATAAAATTTTAATGTGTGTATGTCTGTTATGTCTGTAGTTATGCAAATTGTGTTAATTATTAAGTAATCCAGACGCAGTTATTTATGTATTTTTAAATAGTATTTAAAAGTAAGAAAGCCCGTTTAAATTCAAAGGATAAGTATTGCTAATTGGCATTATTCTCACAAATAAAATGCAAAAATATTTACACGTCGACTACATAATGAATTAAAACGATTTTTAAAAAAGGTTTTTGTTTAAAGCTTAAAAATTGCTGTTAAAGGCATTCGATATAAGAATTGTACTTAATTACAATTAAATTTTAAATGGCAATAATTTTATAGCTTAAAAAGCAAACAAAATTATTTTTTTAAGGTAAAAATTACGTTCTTACCAATTATTAATACTATTGATGTATAAATATTTTTAAATCTTAGAAAGAAAAATTAATTGTAATTTAATTTGTGATTGTCATTATTTGTAATTTTTATTGTAACATCTTCTAACAGCAATGTTTAGACTTTAAACAATACTAAATTTCTTACATTTTAATTAGTTACACCAGCGATAGGTAAATATTTTTGCATTTTATAATGGAAAATCTTGCCATTTAGCAAAATATATTATTTGAATTAAAACTTCATATTTCATTCATTTAAATTAATTATACAATATACGCATCTTACAATGAAAATTATTCCCACTTAACATTGTTTCCCAACTATAAAAATCACATTCTTTAGCACTTCTAATTTTATTATGGTTATGCATAAATATATATATATATATATATTTTTTCAAAATCTCAATAATTATTTTAATGAATACTTTATTCCGTTTTTTTTTTTTTTTTTTTTTTTTTTTAACTTTTAAAAATATCATAAAATTAGATTTTGCATTATGTGGAACAAAAAATATGTTTTACTTCTCTGTAAGACAATTTAAATCATAACATTTTGAAAAAAAATCTCCAAAACTTTCTCAAATTTTTTATGTGTCATTACAATCACCTTTCATTTTATTACAGTTCTAGAGTTGTATTTTCCTAATTCCAAATATAAACTTCTAAATAATTAACTTCTAAAGAAATACCTTTATTTACTCAGAATTTTTAAACTCATAATTTAAAAAATACATTTAGAGCAAATAGTTTGCAGTTTTTAATTTAAGATATTTTCTCGTATTTATCTAAATAATAATTAAAAAAGGCAAGTCTTAATATCAACATTTAACAAATATATGAGTTTAATTCATTTAATTTATTAATCAGTTTAAGTTATAATACTTATCAAAGTATATTTTTAAGTATGAATGACTATACGTAACTATAAAGAAGAAAAAGAAGAGAAAATTAGAATTTTGTAAAAAGTTGTTAGATTTCGATTACAGTCTATTATCCAAATATCGTGGAGAATCTGCAAACTTTAAACAGGTTAAGGTTTATTGATTTGTGCATAAGGAATTTATTCTCACCAAAAAACAATTCTTCCGAAGTATTTTTGACTTCTATTCCCTTCGTTTATTCGCTTAAAAGTGGTGTCTGGTCTGTCCTTGAAACGTGAACAGAGGATTTTGAGGGGATACGAGATAAAGATCTCAAAAGATATTGGTGTGTTTATGTCCGTGACTTCCTTACTAGCCGAAAAGATTTTAGCCGAAACCAACAGGGGACTGTTAAAAATTAAAATACTGAAGTGAGATAAGGAGTCCAGTTTCTTCTTATTTCCTTTTCACCCTCCCTTTCAACCCTCTCTCATTACTGTTCTTCGCATCCCAGTCAAAGCCTTAACCCCGGGGTCACGAAGGGTCACTATTTCTTTCTTCTTTAACAGTACTGAAATGCAAAAGATACAGACGGGTTTTTTTCTTTTCGAATAACTATTACTTTATGGAAGATTATTAGATTTGATTCATAAAAGTAGCTAACGTAATTAATTAGTGATTCACATAACCGGTATTTTTTGTGTGTGTCTGTTGGAGGGGGGAGGAGGGAAGGCAAATATGTGTAAAAGACAAGAAGCAGTGGCATATGCAAACGAGATACTTTATAAAATTCTTAGCGAGCGAGTATTTAGGTTAATTTAAAAAAAAAATGTCAGAATAAAAATGTATCAGATGCTCCTTAGATGCGCACAATAAAATCAAAAGACCTCCCCCCCCCCCCATTCAAGAAAGTTTTTAAAAGGTGCCACTGCCCTATTTAACTAAGCAATAATGCGTAAAATTTGTTTTTATCGTCAATTTGAACGTACCTAAGTAAAAAGAGGGGGCGGTGCATTTTTAGTGAACTGTTATTCAAAATTCAGTTAAGTCTCAGTCATAAAATTTACAATTTAACTGTATAGTACAAAGATGTTTATTATCCTAAGTTTTCAGAATTTCGTAGTCAGTCCTTTTTTGAGATATTAATTAGTGAAAATTACCAAAAGCAGACTGAACACAATTTTTGATGAGCTGTACAAAAAAAAAAAAAAAAAAAAAAAAAAAAAAGGAAACGGTTTTCAGAATTGAAATTTATAAAAATGAATAGTTCTATAAGAGATCTTAAAAAAAAAATATTTAAGGCGAGTCTCATTTCCTTCATAAAAAGCAATGGCAGCGTAATACGCTGTTTGACCTTTTATTTATTCGATTTTTAAGCATGTTTTTGGTCTAGATCAGGGTTGGCGAACCTTTTTATAGTGGCGTGCCAATTTTTTTCAAAAAATATTTTACATGATCTTGACGTGCCAACTAAAAAACAAATTTAGTGGACTGAAAAATAAAGAATCAAAACTACTTGAAAATTACTTATTAAGATTTTATCTAAAATGGATAACATACATGTAAGTATTACACTGTAATACACTGTAGTAACAATTATATTTTAGAAATTAATTTAAAAAATAGTGCCATTAATTGAGTGGTCTCTTTGACGAAAAATAATTAATATCATGTTCATGCTCAGCTAATTTTAACAGAATACAAACTAAAATGGATTTATCTGGCAACTGCTTTCTATTTGATTTTTTATGTTATTCATTTGACTCGCATGTATAAATACTAGTAGGAATTTTTTTAAAAATTGAATAAAGGCAGTTTATTTAAATATTTCCGAAATTAATTTCCAAGTTGCCATAATTTACCGTCGGCAATTTTATTAATATATAATAATCTTTCTTTTTTGATAGTTTTCAAATATTTTCTTTTTTTGATAAATTTTCGAAACCATATTGAATAAGATTAAAATTCTTCAACATCTAATTAATCGAATTTAGAATCGAATCAGATCTAAGTTTGTATTTTGTATGAAATAACTGTATCCTTATTTAGACACAGTCGTTCCCGTTTAAACGAGTATTGACGATTCCAGAAATAATATTCGATTAAGCGGGTTATTTGATTAAACGGGGAATCATAACTGTAGTATTTAATGCGTAATAAAATAGCAAAATAACCATCTACGGTATATTAAATTAACAGCATAATAAATCGTTAATAAAATAACATAAACTAAAATAAATAGAAATGCTAATATAAATACGTATTAATTTAATGTCAGTACATACATTTAAATAGCTTACATCACACTTAATGCAACTCGTTTGAATTTCGTCAAGACTTTGCTACTTCTAATTTACATTACTTATACTGCCTTAAAAAAATCGTTTAAAGGGGTTTGTTTAAGTGGAATTTTAAAGAAGTAAATATCAAGTTATTTTTCAAATGAGTGCAAAATATCACAACTAACATCTCGAGTCTCGAAGTGGCGGCACGTTGCCAAGTGATGGTGGAGAGATCAAGGTGGGGAAATCATTTGACCTGTCCATTATACACCTGCCGGCCACCATTGCAGGAAGAACTGAAAATGTGTTTTCAGCGCAAAGGAACCGAAAATGACAAAAGGTGGAAGGAAATTCCAGCTAAAACGTGCTTTCCACGCCTATTTCCAAACGTCGGTCACACAGTTGTTATTCGATTAAGCGAGGACGTTCGTAAAATGTATCTGGTATAAGCGGGGAAAAATAACATATAACCAATAGGAATAAATTCGGTTCCGGAGGATTCTATTCGAATAAGCGGTGCATTCGATTATCCGTGACCCAATTAAGTGGGGAGGACTTACATAATCAAAGGCGTGCCAAAGTTATTCTTTCGCGTGCCAAAAGTGGCACGCGTGCCACAGGTTCGCCGACCCTGGTCTAGATCCTTATGAAAATTTTATAATTACATAAAATGTCGACAATTTTAAGACTAATGAAAATTTTATAATTACATAAAATGTTGACAATTTTATGCTGGATATTTTGGTTTTTGATTCCTCTTGATAGGTAGAAAAATAAAGCAGTTACAGCATTTTCCGTAAAACACTTTTTTCTCCCAAAAATGGCTGTGTAGTTTGTTAAAAATGGTCCCTCCAAAAAACAATATGATGAAAAAAAAATTAGTCATGTTTTTAAACTCAGAAAACTATGAAGAAGTCTTTGTTAAAAGATTAGGGAAATTAAAAATGACGAGCGACACCACCTGGTGGTTTGAACTGGATTGCCCCTAATATGTAAATGGTTATTTTGCGTCATTAGTATCTAAATTAAGTTAAATGTATGCGAATGGATAATATGACGCAATGAAATAATTTACATAATTTTTTGTTAAGGTTTCGGATAACATGGCGCAAAAGATAAACTACATTATTCAATAAATACATTTCAATGCATAACATAGATTTAGTGAAAGTGATATACTTATCAGTGTATTGAAAAAATAAACGTATAGTTTGGTTGTCTAAATATACTTTAGAAGACAAATCAAAAATAATTTAAATTGAAACTTAATTTATGATTTTATCAAAATTTCATTTTTTATTTCCCCTTACATGAATAAAAAGTTTAAACGGCTGCATACGTATAAAGGCTTTAGAATAACTTTCAAAGATTTTTTTATGATTATTTTGATTTATTAAATTACATATATTTATTCTCTTTTTTAATTTTCTTAATGTTTCTCTTTTGTAAATAAAAAAAAAAAATAAATGTTAAACATTTTGGAACTATATGTGCAATGAACATGCATCTCTAATGCTCTTATGTATATATATATATATATATATATATTATATATAACCATTAATAAAACATTACCGACCACCATCAAAAACCGCAATATTGTGAATGAAATGACTATAAAATGGATATCACAAACCAGTAATATACAACTGTATATATAGTCAAACTTTTTGTAAAAATGAGCCATTTTAACAAATGGATTCAATATAACAAAATAGTAAATAATTTAATAATTTATAAATACTTGCGGTTATTCCTTGAAAAACAAAAAATTAAAGTGCTTGAAAAAGTGCTTTGATATTTTTTTCAAACAAAAAAACGTATATGCACACGCAAGGATAAAAATATATGCTTTTGTAAAGTGTATTTATAAATAACTGCATTAATAATGTTTTTGTGTATAGACACTGACACAGCGAAGAAAGAAGAGGGGGGGGGGGGATTAAAACTCTTCCCGTGTAAATTAAAACTGTATAAACTAAATGTAAAAACTTCTGTGGTATGATGAACAATCGATTTGTGAAAATAAACAACCAAAGTAAAAACAAAAATAGTTTTACTTTTTTTATGTACAATATTGTTTAATATATCAATTGTCTGAAGGCTCCACAAAAAGTACACTAACTAGGCTTAAACTGGTATTTATGTGTATTAGTATTTTCTGGGATCGAAATCTGGACAATAATCTAGAATATTAATTTTTCTTAAAAGTAAATGAATCCAATTGCGCCCGTCGGCCTAACCGTTCGGAGTTTTCGTGGTTTTCTTCGAATCTTGGATTTCCTTGCATAAATACGGGTTAGGTTCCCTTAGAAAGACCCGCACGGAGGGCCACCCCCCCCCCTCTTTAGGGCCCATATCTCTCGAGTTGGTAATTGGCCGTAATAAATACAACCAACTTTAAAAGTAAATGAAGAAAAATATATCATTTATATTACAGAATATAATTCAAAGTAGCGCAATAGGATATAGGTTCCTTTTTAATTTCTTTATCATTTTCATAAATTTCAATATTTCAAATGATATATTTAATTTAAAATTGTCTTCCATTTTCTTTTTTGTTGCCATAGCTTAAATAAGAAAAATAAAAATGTTTCGATAAGTATATAAAATTAGAATCTTTAACGCATGCTTTTATATGCAAAAGTGATGTGATATTCAATAGAGAATAAATATATTTTCTTTTTTTAAACCCGAATTTTAAACACATGCAAAAATATTATAGTCATATTTTTTCACATACATTGAAATATATGTATATGTAGATAATGCAAATAAATGCCGGTTAAATAAGTTAAATAAGATTAAATATTAGATTAAATTTAATGTACACAGAAAGCTTCTCAACATGATTGTGTTATTAGTGGCATAATTTTCGCCTATTTTCTTTAATAATTGTATATTTAAATATAATATATTTAAAAATTTACTTCTGTGCATATTTTCATAAAATTAAAACAGTAGAATTTTAATCTTAGACCATAAAAAGAAAAAAACAAATGTATTCAATGAATTTAATTAATTTACTTTAAATTTATGAATGAAAATCTATATTTTCCTTTAAACATAGTGTCACTTTCACTGCCCTATACTTTTCAATCAATTCCAGCAAACTTTGAAAGACTAAACAAGTAAAGTATTATTACATGGAATCCTTTCTTAGCAAGATTTTATTTTTTCAGCCAAAAATCAATTTCATTGTCAAAGCATTTAAAATAATAAAGTATTACTCAAATGATTTTCATGTGAAAATTGGCAAACAAAACAAAAGGAAACAAATCAGTAAATAAGGAAACAGTACAAAAAAAATTAACATTTTTTTAATTATTAAAAAGAGCTAAAGCGCCCACAAAATTTGTGTAACGCATAGAGAGACGCCAGAAAAACAGATAAATATTTTCCAAAAATAGCCACATGGCATTCAGGAAAAAAAATAATAATAATAAACTTTATGAAAATAATTTAAAACAATAAAAGAAACAGGAGTAGGAGCAGAGCACACGTACTTTGTTGCTGTTGCTTATAATTCTCTCTTTATCGTCGACACTAATTATGAATTTGTAAATTAGTTATGCCTAAAAATTAAGAATTCAAAAAATAATTCGTACAAATTAGTAATTCGACATAGATTTCATTCAGTAGAAATTTTTTATAGTTTCACGAATCATTGATTATAAAGTTAAATTATATTTTCTTTTTTTTTTTAATTGTGAGGAGACAATTCTGACAGAATTTTCTAGACCTTTTTGTCTAGTTACCCTTTTATTGGTTAGATGATACAATGCATAGTAAAACACTACTGGGGTAAGTTGAAAAAAAGCAATAAAACCGTAACATGATCCGCAACAGCAAATCGCACAGGGTTCTTTTCTAGAATGGAGTAACTTTTCGTGATTTCGTTCGGATTCAGAGGGATTCAGAACTAAACGTTGACACTATGCAACTCCTGTACGATACCTTACATTCCCCCTCTTAATGATTTTCGGCTAGAATTTTTTCGGCTATAAGCGAACAAACCGTTTATGGGTTGTTTATGTCACGTAAAACATTTCACTACGGGGGTTAGAGTTACCGCTGACGCTCTTAGTAAAATGATTAAATTTTGGTTGGCTGACAAGATCGGCCGATTTTATATTTGCAGTATGTGCCAATCAATTTCTTTCATACATCAATTGGATATTCTGCCGACGTTAGCATTTGACCTATAACTAGAGGAATCGTCTGTTATTGCCGAAAAAACATCGCGTTAATCTCTCTATTTGACTACCGTTTATTTGCCGACAATTCTTATAACAGGCCGTATTTTAGCCGATTTCTCTTGCTGTTGGGGTATATTGTATCCAAAGTACTGTTCATTGGCGATGATTGCTGGAAATGTATTTTTAATTATGATATGCGCTTTTATGTTTCACTATATTTATGCATAGTATATGGTGTATATATAATCCTATAATTCATATACAGGACTACATAAAAGTACTCGTAAGGGTTATTGGGTATGGGCGCAAATTGCTTAAAGGTGGTTTTTAAATGAGTTAAGCATTTTTATACTGAACTGCATTTAATTTACTAAGAACCGTTTGTAGAATATAGATAAAATGATATACAGGGTCACGCAAAGAATTGTATACGTTGCCGTCTATAAATTATAATTATGTCTCCATATATTAGTATAAATTGCTGAAAGAGAATTTCAACCTATTATGCGCTTTCTTGATAAACTAAATTTTTCCATTATATACTGTAGATATCAATCTACAGATCAAATACAGGACTGTTCAAAAGAATTGGAAAACATATTTGGCTATGGATGGTAACTGGTGAAATCAGTTTTTCAAATATTTTATGCTTGTCCATGTTTACTTAGTTATCTTATTTACGTTATTTCCCTAAATTACGATGTCTTGTTAAAGCATTCAGGAAGGGTTAGAAAGTGTTTTACAATCTATGCTTAACACATAATTTTTCTTACTTGTTTTTTTTCTATTTCCTAGATCAGTCTTTTCCTATAAAACATACCAAATCTATTTAGCTCATATTCACAAAATACAATATACACAGGAATAAAAAAATTAAATAAATAGTACTTATCATGTCGTTCTATAAACAAGAGTTGTATTAATATCCATTAGACTCCATGTTTGTATTTAATAAAGCAATGACAAATCGCAACGCATTAAAAAACGTACACATTCCTAATATCAAGCTTGAATTGAAGATCAAGCTTAGAATTTAATTAAAAAAAAAAAAGATGTCAGTTGATAAGCATTGTTTTTTAAATGGAAAAATTAAAAATATTTTAGCAGAATAGGACTCCAAAATAGCGATATTTTGCTAAAAAGTACGGTACAATATAAGATTTTATATTTCAAACAAAACTTTACTTTAAAATTCATCACAGTGTTTGTGACAAGAGTCATCACAGTATTAATACTTGGAAATTTTTCCAGGGAGAAACATTCGCCTTGCATACAATATTTCAAATGAAAATCAAATTTCAAATTAATTGCTTAAAATGCGCAAAGGACAACATAGTGAAAAATATTCCATGCCAGGACTCGAACCCGGGCCATCAGTATAGCGCACTGACATTCTACCGACTAAACCGAATGGAACGATATCCAGCCTGGAAAATTTCTCCCTATTACATGTTGGCAAGACTACAAACGTATCACAAGAGGGAATATTTATATTGAGCCAACGACATGGGCCAAACACGAAACTTAATTAAATCCAGCATCGATTGAAACTATATTAATACTTGGAAATTTTTCCAGAGAGAACCATTCGCCTTGCATACAATATTTCAAATGAAAATCAAATTTCAAATTAATTGCTTAAAAGGCAAATTTTAATTTGAAATTTGATTTTCATTTGAAATACTGTATGCAAGGCGAATGGTTCGCTCTGGAAAAATTTCCAAAGTATTAATATAGTTTCAATCGTTGCTGGATTTAATTAAGTTTTGTGTTTGCTCCATGTTGGTGGCTCACGATAAATATTCCATCTTGTGCTGCGTTTGTCGCCTTGCCAACATGTAATAGTGAGAAATTTTCCAGGCTGGGTATCGTTCCATGTGGTTTAGTCGGTAGAATGCCAGTGCACTATACTGATGGTCCGGGATCGAGTCCCGGCATGGAATCTTTTTCACTATGTTGTCCTTTGCGCCTTTTAAGCAATTAATTTGAAATTTGAGTTTCATTTGAAATCATCACAGTGTTTATGACAAGTTCGTCACAAATGATATATATTTCACAAATTGGTCACAATCTGACTTCAAAACATTGTCGCTTTCGTCACATGTTCGTCACAAAACAATGCCAAAGTTGTCACAAATGACACACTTTTCACAAATTCTTCACACCGTGACTTCACAGAGTGGTCACAATGTAGCGTCACAAACGACCTCTAAAACGGCCATAAAGACTTCGCATTCCAGTCACTATGACATCAAATCGACGTCACGTGACGTCACAGTGTGATTTCACGACGACGTCGCCGTGACGTTACCATGCCTTACGGGAAAGGAAGTAAATGTTTCACTTTATATAAATTATATGGAAATACAGCCAATCATGGTGTTAGCGATACCATAATACATAACTTTCATGGTATTAGAGATATGCATGTTTCAGATTCGAAGGTTTTGTATTTAACATAAAAAGATTCTTGAAATTTGTGATAATTTAATGAAATTGAAATAATTGAAATGTGTCTTGAATATTGGAAATAAAATTTTATTTGGCCTCAGAAAAGGAAATGCAACTAAAACATAGTAAATAATCTTTAAAATTTTTGCATAAGTGACGCCATTTATACAGAATTTACATGCCTAAATAAATTGCGCATTATTTCGTCGATGAAGTAATCTGCAAAGTGTAAAAAAAATATGTAACTCCAAATGATAATAAATTGACGTCTATAAATTATGACATTAATAACGAACTTAATATGTAAACTAATATTTAGAAGTGTACATTTATAAAACTGAATAATTAAAAAAAATAATTATTGTATATATTATTTCCTCTATTATTTAAGAAAAAGAAATACAGTAGATGTTCCGAAAATTACGTAAATATTTAACAAAATGTTTCTAAACCATGTAATTTTATTGATCATTGATGATACAAATGTGCCAAACTTGATGATTGTGCCATAAATGATAATTTAGATATATTTCGATTTTCCAAATGCAAGTTTAGATTGCGATTTGTTTTTTCAAAAAATTAAAATCAACAATAATTTTCCTTTATTTATTGTTTGCAATTTTCTCTGCAATTTAAGAGTATTCAATGCGATACTTTTTCGACTCTTAAAGAAAAAAAATTAAAAAGATTTCTGTACCATATAACTGAGGTATTAATGTATTATGTTCCATGGCAGCACGGTCATTTGAAGGTAGTATCAAAGCAAAGGATTGATCAAAATGACATGATAATCTATTAATTCGAAATCAAAGATAGTGCACTGTTAGTGACTATAATAGACGTGGAAATTCAGCCTCCCTGTTTCATGTTTATGGAAATATACATTCTGCCTTAGAATTAAAATTCTTGCACATAACATAAAAAAAAAAATCAAATTTACAACGATTTAATTAATTTAGGTAGTTTAAAATTTTCATTGATTAAAGAAATTAAATTTCAATAGAATCATAAAATGATTGTGCATAGTTGTTGTGTCTCGACATTTATAACTACCTTTTTTTCCGTACAGAAACTTTAAATACATAATCAGTTTTCTGTGATCAAATAAAGCAAATATTTCTGTTGCAAATTAGTTGTAGTTAAAAATGAATAAACGTAAAAACTATGGAATAGCAAAAACATGTATATTAAATAAATATTTATTCTAGTCAGGTTAATTAATTCACAATATATTATATTAGACAGAGTAAACTGTAAGTTTAATGAAATAAACTGCAAAGGACCATAAACTGAAGTTAACTAATTTCACATGAATAACGTATTTTTAAAAGATTTTCTGTATAATTTCTATGAAAGATGTATTTGGTTTAAACGTAATCCCCGAAAATAATTATTGTATTAATTGTAATTTTCTATTTAATTTAAGACGGAACACGTTATCTTTTTCACTTTAAGTACATTTTTAACAAAATTCTTCTATACCATATACATTTTTCAAACAAATTACTCAGTTAATTAACAAATTAGCAACAAATTTGTCCATCAATATCTGTGCTGTTATAATTTTTTTGAAAGTGTTTCATGTTTTAAGATAACATGAATATTCACTTTTTAAAATTTATTTTGATACAACAATTGTAGAATAATATATATTGCATTATTTGCATTTTCCGCTCACATTATTTGCATTTTTCACTCACATTATTTGCATTCACATTTAAAAATAAATATTTAAGACATATGAAGTTATTAAAGAATATTCTTTTTTGATCCAATGGATTGCTATGCTGTAAATTTTTTTGAATAAGATTCATGTTTTGATGAGCTAATTCAAATTTTTTAAATGCATTTCGACAAAGCAATAAATGTATGAAATAACTGATGAATTTCTTGTTTCCAATTTTCTGTGTAATTTAACACGATCCATTGCAGTAATTTTTCGACTATTTGAGTAATTTTTTGTTATATAACTTCAATAAAATATAGTTATTAAACATTACGCTTTCCTTACAGTATTAACATTTGAAGAGAGTAGCATAGGCAAAGGATAGATCAAAATGACACTATAATCAATTAGAGATCAAAGACAGTAGTAATTTTAGTGCAAATTATTGATATGGAAATAGAGCCTTTCCATTTCATGGTGATAGAGATATGCCATCTGTTTTGGAATTAGATGTATTGCATTTAACTTAAATAGGTATTTCAAATTTATGATGATTTAATCAAATTTAAAGTGACAAAAATTGTCACCATTATAGATTGGGTAAGTTCATTTAGCGTGATGAAATAAATAGCAAATACATAGATAGTAAATAAATATAATTTATTAAATTCAAGGGAAACACGATACTTTTACGCTAAAAAAATAACAGTACAATGTGATAAATTTAAGTAATTTCAGTCAAAG
This sequence comes from Maratus speciosus, assembly GCA_963932465.1. Taxonomy (NCBI): domain Eukaryota; kingdom Metazoa; phylum Arthropoda; class Arachnida; order Araneae; family Salticidae; genus Maratus; species Maratus speciosus. The sequence goes on from OZ010787.1 coordinate 26,359,197, forward strand.
CCAATGAGAATAAATTAAGGTTTATTAACATAGACATTAATAATTAATTGTATGAAATGTTTTCAGAATATTAGAAAAAACTTTCATTTTTTACTGCAAAGTTACTTTATCAGATATTAATAAAATTTAATGCAGCGGACTTTTAAATAATTAAAACTTTTTACGCTTTCTTACTCAGAAAAAAAAATTTTGCTAATATTTTTTTTTCCGAAATACATGTAAGTAAGAGGAAAATGTGTAGTCGCGAGAAAAAAGGTTTTTTTAAGCTTTCCTGAATATTGTTTTTCAACTAGAAAGAAATAACACCATATGCAATATAATGTTTTGATGTGTTATCTAAAAGCATTCCAATAAAATTTCATATATTAGTGTAACCAATTATTTAAGCTTATTGCTTTAAACAAAGCCTAAATTTATTGTTTGTACACACATATCTTTCAAGAAATATTTAATTTATAAATTATAAGAAAACAGACAGAAGAAATTACAGTCAATTAAAGTTCTAACAAATAGAAGTGAAAAATATTTTTAATTAACGTGTGTGCAAGAATATTGGAAAATTATGCAGAATTCAAAAGTAAAATATCATATTTTAGCTGCAAAGTGAAATTGAAGAAACAGAGAAATATTGAGTTCCATGTATAAGTACAGCCTCCCTAACTAGCACTCCTCAGATATAAATTAGAAGTTGCCAAAGTACAGAAACATTACAAGTGCATCAAAAAATTCATCTATTAAAGATTTCGACATTGTTTTCAATTCTCGTCCACGTATACAGCGGCATTTGAGTCGTCTAGAGTTTTAGTCATGCAAGAGTGCTGTAAATTTGTGTGTATTTAACATAATGTAAAAACAGATGCAATTAAGCCACATTGCGTGGTGTATACGTATTACAACATGGGAAATTTATTGACCTAAAAATCTTTTTTAAAAGTAGATATATGCATAGCTGCCAACTTTTACACTTTTTTCTTACCACTGTTTTTGATCAGAAAAATTTGCCTTATTTAATCAGATGTTTTCGATGATTAAACAAGAAAAAAATTTCTGTGAAAAAATAGTTGTAGGAAAACAGCGTAAAACTTGACAGTTATGCATATATATATATTTCTGTGTACACATATACACTCATGTCCAAAATTAAGGTAATAATTTTTGATAACTGGTGGACAATTCACTGTGTTGCCAAGAAATTTGGAACAGAGTAGGACAATAGGAGAAAGAATATAGCAACATAACAATATGAAAAGGAATTTAATTGTGAATTCAGAAACAGGGTATATCAAAAAGTGTGAAATCGTGAATCACTGATAACGCATTTATCTCGGGAAAAGTCTGTCTATTACGGAGTTTGACAACCGTGCACTGCTATACAAGCCTCACAACGAGCTCTCATACTGTATATGAGATTGTCAATAAATGTTTGTGACAACAAATCCCATTTTTCCAAAAGCGCGGCTTTTAACTTCTGGCAGGTCCTGGGAGGGAGGTTACGCTCTGTAATGGCTCTTCCTAGACCATCAGAAACTTGATCAATAGGATTCAGCTCCGGAGAGCTCGAGAGCCATTTATACGGCGAATATCCTCTTCTTCAAGAGAATCATCAACAATGTGAGCTGTGTGTGGCTTCGCATTATCGTCCATAAACATGAAGTCCGGGCCTACAGCACACCGGAACTACCTCACAGAGGCTTCAAGGACCTCATCCCTAACTTCCGTCGTCCAGTCGTGTGTGCCCTTTTCACTGCATCCAACAGGAGAGCCCGGTTGCTGTGTAGCCGAAGACATCAGTCTTGTACACAACAAGAATGGGGGTGTGTTCTTTTCAGTGATGAGTCGAGATTCCCCACGCAGAGTTATTCTCGTCGGACCTTCATTTGGAAAGAATATGGAGCTCGCTATCATTCCTTCTACGTAAAAGAAATCGACAGATTTCGTGGCAAAGGAATCCTTATCTGCGGCGGTATAATGTTGGGCAGTCGTACAACACTGCATGTCTTCAATGCACGTCAGTGCACGTGGTAGTAGGAAACCTTCCATGATTTAACAATAATATTTTATTCGTTTGGTGAATTTCTCGCCTCTTTGACTTATTATGATACCAGATTATACATATATTATATATGATATATTATTATATATGATAGATTAAGAATGTTGTGTTATCCGCATTTGTATAGTAATTTATATGCGTATTGTATACGTCTATTCTATGAGTAACTAATGCTTCTTCTTCAGTAATTTATTGTGAATTTTTTACTTCCTCTCGGATTTTCCTGCAAAAGCTATTACATATAAAATAATGAGTTTTAAAGATAAACATATGATAAGCACGTTGAAGCAGACAGTTTTTAAATGAAAGATTTTCTTAAACAGATATTTAATGTCAGAGTAAGAGGAATCGGTGAAGGAATCGATCCATTAGGAATCGAAGAGGAATCGATCCATTTAAATAAAAGTTTTAGAATAAAAATCTATTCATAACAATTTAGCCATCTTTTCAAATGAAAAATGATTTTATGTTTCTGTAACGAATTAAAGTATTAAAGGAAGTGAATGGAGAAAAAATATGTAACGAAATAACCCGAGCAACTGTTGACAATAGATGGCGCCAGATCATAAATGAACAACAGGGAAAACAGAAAAACGCGCCCAGAAACATAAAATCTTTCTTCATTTACACTGAAGATGCCTCAGTGAAGGCGAAAACGTTATTCAAGCAGAAGGAAAGTGGTAGAGAATGCTGTCTGAGGGAGTCTGATGAACCAAATTAAATATGTGTTTTTATGGAATTGTATGTACTTATAAAGACTTTTGTTCTTAAATGAATCTTTAGTTTTCTACTGAACTAACCTGTATGTGAATACTGTGTGTAACTTTAAGATTGAAGACAAATAGTTTTCTTTTTCACATTTTTATATCACACAGCACACAAATGTTACAAACAATCACAAACACTGAAAAACATGTAGAATGATGAGGTGACTTTGGGGTAATAACCCGCTGTTAGAACAAGTGACGTTCATAAAACATCTTTTGGGGAATACTCCCGCTATAAGCAACAGAATAATTGGGGATAAGACCCGCTATAGCATAATGTGCCACAATGGCAGCTCAAGAACAACATACTATACTTGGGGATAACACCCGCTCGAATACACAATGTGCCGAAATGGCAGCTAAAGAACAACTATATACTTGGGGATAAGACCCGCTCGAATACACAACGTGCCGCAATGGCAGCTAAGCAACAACTATATACTTGGGGATAAGACCCGCTCGAATACACAACGTGCCGCAATGGCAGCTAAGCAACAACTATATACTTGGGGATAAGACCCGCTCGAATACACAACGTGCCGCAATGGCAGCTAAGCAACAACTGAACTGGGTCACATGACCGCAAAGCTACGGAGCTCGTTCGGCATGCGCACAAGGTCCGAACATGCCGCCCCGCGTTGCAATGTGCGTAGCACATTCAAAATATTAAAATACACTATAAATACAAGAACTAAATAAAATACCAATACCACAAAATAATATTACAATACAAATACAATAATAATAAGTAGCAACAATAAGAACTATACAATACAATAAAATTAAATTCTTTGTTACAAAATTTAAGCTATTTTCTAAAAATAGTTCGATGTATTCTTAAGAAAAGTTGAATGTAAAATAACATGTAAATCTTAGGTGCACTTTAAAATACATAAACAATGAGAAATAAGTATATACATTAGATTTCATTAAATTTCTGAAGAAATAATTTGTTACTAAGCTAACGAAAATCGCGATATAAACCTTATGAAAAATCCCTTTTCCTTTGATTTTTATTTTTTAATCTCTCAAAAAGGCTGGAAAATCAGCTCCTGTATAGTTAAAAGAAAAATTTGGAGTTAATCTTTCCGCTGGGAGGTCACCCATGATCTGTTTAGCAGTAACTGGGTTGTTCCTAAAACAGACAACGTAATCATGCACTACTTTTCGCGCTAAATTTTTTCCACTTACGGGCCAAAACCGCATACGTACGTAATGGATTAAAGTTTGGGGACCAATATGAAAATACTTCCTGTGAAAATGCTCAAATATGAGTTTTGTGAGCTTATGGCCTTTCGGCAAAATGATTTGATGCTTCTTATCAAAGTTTAAATCTGAATTTTCCAACCTACCGCCAACTCTTAAGATATTATCTTGATCCAAAAAGGGGGATAAACATTTAATTTTACTGGAAGGGGGAACCCTTGATTCCCGTTTTAAACCCTTAATCTCTTCCTGAAATTCTGCATTTTGTACTAATCTAATTAGAGAAACTTCTGAATTTTTTATTTCTGGGGTTGTGAGGCTGCCTCTGCGCCGGTCTGCTAACTTACATTTGCAATTGTGAAAAAACCTATAAACATATGCCAGTATGCGAAGAATACTATAGTATTTACCACTTATGTTGAGAAAAAAATTTACTTCTTCAGGATTCCTGAAAAGAGAAAGAGAAATATTAGAATTGAAATCATTACAGTTATTTTTATATTTTGATTTAGTCTCGGGAAAATAATCTGTTTCTGGCACAGAAATAGTTTCTTGCTCAGTCACTAAGTCATCAGCTGCTAGGAATTTTGGTCCCCTAAACCACATTGGATTCTCTACAAGAGAATTAACACTCGCACCTCTGGTCAAGAGATCGGCAGGATTGTCCTTGCTAGAGCAGTGATACCAAGAGTTCGAATCTGAAAGTGCATTAATCTCTATGACACGGTTTGCCACAAACTGCTTCCATCGCTTTGATGATCCTTTGATCCAGAATAAGGTTATTTTGGAATCTGTCCAATAGTACACCTTCGATGTGATTTTTTGATCTAGGATGGGTTTTACTTTATTGGTCAGTCTTGCACTTAGTAAGGCTCCGAGAAGTTCTAGCCGAGGCAGAGTTATCTCCTTTATCGGTGCAACACGACTCTTTGAAGTCACGAGATTGACTTCCACACCACTCTCTCTTTTTATTCTCAGATAAATTGCAGATCCATACGCTATTTTACTAGCATCAGAAAAGGCGTGTATTTCTACAGCTATTACTTGATTCAAGCAACCAAGAATTTTCCTCGGAATTTTTAATTCTGCTAAATTTGGAAGTTCTTCGAGCCACTTTAACCATTTTTCGTGCACATTAGTTGGTAACTGTTCATCCCATGCTGTCTTCTTTAGCCATAGTTCTTGGAACAGGCATTTTATTCTAATGGTGAATGGCGTCAGCATGCCTAACGGATCGAAGATTTTACCAACTGCTTGCAATAGTAGACGCTTTGAGCTTTTTTGCGATGACAAGAATTCTATTAAACTTTTGACTTCGAATGTCAGACAATCTTCTTCTGTTTTCCAGGACATTCCTAATACCTTCCTTAGATTGCTTCCTAGGCTTATTGCAGCATGTTCTGCTTGAATATTTAAACCTTCCTTTTGCCAGCACTGCAGTAACGCTTCATCATTGGTTATCCATTTTCGAAGAATCATTCCTGCTTCAGACATTATTTTGTTAGCATTCAGGGAAACATCAAGAGCTTCTTGCAGCGTACCTTCGCCAGATATAAAATCGTCCACATAAATATATTTATCGAGTAGGTGAACAGTTCTTGGGTGTAGGTTCGTAAACCGCTTGATGTGCTCCTTTATGGTAGCAGATAGGAGGAATGGAGAGGCATTGACTCCAAAAATAACACGTTTGAATCTGAAGACCTTGAAAGATTTTAAACCATCATCATACCACAGAAAACGGACAGAATCCCGATCTTTTTCAGCTAGTGAGATTTGAAGGAACGCCTTCTCGATATCAGAAGAAAAGGCAATTTCGTATAATCTGAAGTGGATTAAAATATCAAATAGAAGTGGATTTAAGTTGGTGCCGGGCCATAAACAATCATTAAGGGACAAATCATTGTTATCATGAGAGCTGGCATCGAAGACGATTCTGACCTTTGCAGTAAGTTTATCTTCTTTACAGACCGCATGATGGGGCAAATAATAAACTGCCCTGTCTAAAACAGGTTCATTTTCTTGCACCTGCTCTATAATTCCTTGCTTTAAATATTCCGTGATTATTTCAGAATATTGTCGAAAAAGCTCTGGGTTTCGATAAAATTTTCCTTTTAGACCTTCCAAACGCTGTTTCGCAACATTAAAATTATCATTTAAATCCTTCCAGTCCTTTTTCCACGGTAACTGAACTTCATAACGATCGCCTACAAATTTGACAGTTTTATCGAATATTTGTTGTGCTTGATCAGTTTCCGATATTTTCGGATTATCATGTTTAATGCCTATAGACTCAAGATCCCAAAATTGTTTTAAATTATCATTTATTTCATCGAAATCTCTAACGAAACTGCACATAGTAATATTGTTTGTTTGCGTGTTCTCCTCTAGCGCCCCAGTTGGGATCCATCCAAAAACAGTGTCTTGCAGAAAAAGTTTATCATTTATCTTAATTGAATTATGTTTTAAAATTCTATAAAATAATTCAGCGCCAACCAATGCGTGAACTTTTCCCGGTTTGAAAAATGTGGGGTCTGCCAATTCCACAATATTCGGTAAATTAATGTCCGATACATTTAATTGCCTTGATGGAATTACATCCGTGATTTTGGGAACTATTAAGAAATCTATATTCTCCCTGAAAGAGCCATCTTCGTTTGTAATTACACTCGAAATTTTATTTTTTACATTATAAGTATAACCGTTTAATCCTGTAACGGGTACATTAATTATCCTTTTTTTAAATTTCAGCATGTCAGCGCAATCCTTAGTTAAAATATTGACATTGCTAGCATTATCCAAAATGACTCTAAACCTTCGTTTATTTCCGAAATTATCTTCTATAAAAACAAAGCATGTACTCAATAAAATTGATTTTCTTTCTTTACTTATATTATTCAAGGTCTTTAAAGATACGTCATTATTTACCGAAATGTTTTTCATTTCTCTATTTACCGCACCTGCAAGAGGGGAGGAAATTTGGGGGGAAGCCAATTCATTTTTGGATTTATTTTCTTTTTCTCGATGAAGCGATGAGCTGTGTCGCAATCCACAGGTATTACAATTATATTTTGAAATGCAAGAATTTACGCAATGAGAATTATTCAAACAATTAATACACAGCTTATTTTTCTTCACAAAATCGTATCGTTCAGAAACATTCATTTTTCGAAACTGAGAACATTTGTTCAAATTATGAAAAGCCAATTTACACAGAATACAAGTTTTTCCATTCGATTTATCATTCGAATTTAGCATAAAATTTTTTTGTTTGTTCGAAAGAGGAATGTTTTTGTTTAAGGGTTTTGAAGCAGAGTATCTATTTACGCTTTCTAACGTAGAACTGCGGTTTTCCAAAAATGACATTAATTCATTAAATTGCGGGTATTCTGATTTTTTAATCGAATATTCAAATAATTTTCGAGATTCCTTATCTACCTTTTGCAATATAATATTGATAAGGATAGCATCAGACAGATTGTTTTGTTCATATTGTAATACTTTTAAGGCCCTCAAATTTTTATTTACACAATCAATAAAGGATCTCAATTCTTTAGAAGACTCGTAATGTATTTTTTCATAATTAATTATAGCTGATAAATGAGTGTCAATGAGCAAACGTTGATTTTCGAATCTTTCAGTAAGTGCTGTAAACAATGACTCTAAGGAATCGTCTGGGCTCTCTAGTTGTTTTGCTTCATTTTTTAGCGATGCTCGCAAATAAAACAGCTTCTGAGCGTCATTTAACTGAGCATTATTGATAATTAAATTTGTAAATTGTACTTTAAAGATTGACCACTCTTCATATTTACCATTGAATGTTGGTAGTGGGATTTCAGGTAACTTAACTTTAATATTATTCGAACTTATAGATTCAATACTATCAGCATGCACATTTATTTCAGAAACTTTAAGATTTTTAAGAAATATGTTGAGACTTACCTCAAGTTTCTCGAGACGATCTTCGAGTTCATCTAACTCGTTTTCGATTTCTGGTAAGTCCTTAATCTTAGGGATATCATAATATTTATCCCGTATTTCCGATACTTTTGCTTGAAGCTCGGGTAATTTTCGAATCTTTATTTCGAGCTCGGTACTCGAGTAATTAATTTCGTCTGTATTATCTTTTACGAAATTTTCTAATTTCGTTATAGCACCTTTTAGAGCACCTTTTGTTCTATTTAATTTTTCCATAGCAGCTATTTCGCTGCGAAATCGACGGACCACAAAAATGTATGTGAATACTGTGTGTAACTTTAAGATTGAAGACAAATAGTTTTCTTTTTCACATTTTTATATCACACAGCACACAAATGTTACAAACAATCACAAACACTGAAAAACATGTAGAATGATGAGGTGACTTTGGGGTAATAACCCGCTGTTAGAACAAGTGACGTTCATAAAACATCTTTTGGGGAATACTCCCGCTATAAGCAACAGAATAATTGGGGATAAGACCCGCTATAGCATAATGTGCCACAATGGCAGCTCAAGAACAACATACTATACTTGGGGATAACACCCGCTCGAATACACAATGTGCCGAAATGGCAGCTAAAGAACAACTATATACTTGGGGATAAGACCCGCTCGAATACACAACGTGCCGCAATGGCAGCTAAGCAACAACTATATACTTGGGGATAAGACCCGCTCGAATACACAACGTGCCGCAATGGCAGCTAAGCAACAACTATATACTTGGGGATAAGACCCGCTCGAATACACAACGTGCCGCAATGGCAGCTAAGCAACAACTGAACTGGGTCACATGACCGCAAAGCTACGGAGCTCGTTCGGCATGCGCACAAGGTCCGAACATAACCAATTAGTATTTTTTTTTAGAACGTGAAAGATTTTAAGAAGAACGTATTTTTAGAAATAAAAGTAAAACTTTGCTATTTTATTATATCAATGCAGAATACTGTTTGTATAGATAAATTGTAGAAGAAATGTTTGTTGAAAAACAACAGTAAATGTATTTACAAATGATGAATTAAAAACATTTTATGACTATATTTAGAGATAAGTATATAACACAAACATGTATAAAGGACCCCATTGTTTGAAATAATACCTGAGAAAAATTGGTAATAAATAGAAGTATAACACTTAATTTTAATTCCCAAACGCCGCAGTCTCACCAGAATTTTTCTAGAATATATTCCATTTAATATGTATGTGAAATATAGCCTTTTCCTATTTCCAAATAAATTTATTTCTAAATTCTGGTGCAAGTCATTTATTTCAACATTTTAGTACTGAAAGTACTTTGCCCCTGAAAGGGTTAAAAGATGTTAATGATAAGTTAAGTGATCATGCGGCTGCAAAAGAACATACCATTGATCGAAAAACTTTAGGTAGGTATGTAGGCCACCAGGATGACTGCAGTGAGATTAAGCCATAATATGTGACAACTAGAATTGTCAGGTCGAGTATCACAAAAAGTAGGACAAGGAGACAAAAAAAAAGCGGGACAGTGGCTCCTAAATCCGGATATAGTAATACATGAAACCCTATTAAAACGGAACCTGTTTCTAACGGAATACTGTCTTAAATGTTAAAATTTCATTTTCCCTGCTCTAAAATTATACCTGTTCAGACAAAATCCTGTTTAAAGCAAAATTTTTCTCCTCTGATTTGCGATTGTGTCTAAACAGGTTTGTTTAGGCATCATATTTTCAAAAATATTTTCTTTTATCAGAATTAAAGTTATTTTACTTTTCTTAAACTGATTCTTTTTCTCCTCACAAATATTTGTCGAAGTCACCCAGTCTTTATTAACATCGACTCATTCCAGTTCATCCGCAGACGATTCTTGATAAATGTATGACGTATATAATACATAATATATGATTTATAAAAGAAATTTGCAAACTGTAGTCATCGAGAAAAAATTTACACAATCGAAAAATATCGAGATGTCCATACAATCGAGAAAATCGAGAAAAACATCTCGTTATCGCCCATCACTACTTTTTATTAATAGTTCCATGATAGGTTGCAACCGAACGAACCACCCTACGCCACCTGAATATTTAGTGTTTCACTTTCGGAACGTATATGTCTGAACTGTAGCTATTGTTAATGACATCTTTTACGATCGTTACGTTGTGGTATAATAAGCCGAAACGTCGACTTTTTTAATATGTGTTTTAATGTTTTCAAGTAAATTGTCTGAATTTAAATTGTTTTTATTTTGTAAAATTAAAATATATATGGAGAGAAGAAATGGAACTTCTTAAAAATTTAAATTCAGGTATTTAATTAGATTTAAAAATTTTCTCTTACATTAAGTTCTTAATAATAATAATATTTTTGTTTCCATAAAATATATACTTAATAGTTCCATTGGAAGTCCGATTCTTTCACTCTTAAAGAGTTAATTAAGATAAAGCATCCTGCGAAATTTAAAAAATGAAATAAAAATAATTAAGAAACAATTTCCGTAAATTTATTCTAGAGAAAAATTACATAAGGAGACTACAAATAATTTTTCGAGTTGCACCCAATCTTTCAAAATTAAGCTGTACATGTACATTCTTGTAGTTTTGAGCACCTTGTATATTAAAATATGTTCACTTTAGGTTTCATAATATAATGCAAGATTTTTCATTAATGAATCTCACGAAACAAAGTTTACATAAGGAGACGGGTGGATGGGATATAAGTGAAAATATGTGGATATGTTTAACGAATAAACATTTAGAAGAAATATTCCAGTCTACTGTTTCGTAAAATGTGGGAAATGAAGTAGCATTTCCTGTCTTTCGTTTCGTACTGTTTCGTACACTTATTTCATACATTAACTTTTAAACATTTTAAAATAAATTATTAAATATCAAGTACACGCAAAAACATCATATCCGTTATTTTAAAATCGATATATTTTTTGTAATTTTTTCTATTTCACAGACATAGCCGAGATTATATAAATGTGGTTCAACCGGGTGCAAAGTTTTCATATTCAGACATTCCAAAGATTTATTTTTTCCTTAATTACTTGCAAGATTCTCTGAGGATTATTATTTTTCAGAAATTATGGTATTCAAAAGTAAGTCATTTTTCGAACCATAAAGAAATATCAATAAGTATATAATTTGATTTTGATTTTATTCAATTTGCAATGCCGGTTTTTTTTTTTAAATTCACGAAAAGGTTTTATTGCTCTATCCTGAAAAACATATAAACCCTTAACTGGAGTGTCAAGAATTGTCGCATAACTACTCTAAGCGGTCGCTGAGACCGCTTCCTTGAAACATGGGTAGGAGTTTCAATTCACACATTGGATACTGCTTCTGTGCTGCACACGGTTATTATGATTAAAATTCTCTATCGATAGCACTAGAACTCTAAAAAAGATTCGCTGGTATCTCAAGTTAAAATGAAGGTTACAAGTTAAACAATGAAACCTAAAAAAAAAAAAAAAAAAAAAAAAAAAAAAAAATGCTGCGGTCTGTGAAACCATCAAAACAAGTTAAAGGGACCGTGGAACTTCCGTTGAGCAAAAAGCGTCCCCAAAATAGAAAATTAGTTTTGTGTATATAATAGTTCGTCCTTTTAATACACTTTAAATCTGTTTTTCTCAAAATTGATTTTTCAACGTTTTAAGCTTTTTGAAATTCTCCAGGCGTCGTAATTTTTTATCAAAATTCATGAAATCCGGATGTATCCTGATATTGTTTACAAAGGAACTAAGCATGCATTTTGAAATTCGACGTCATTAAGATAACTAAATTTGATTTTTAACGTATTAAAAAGGCTAAATTTTCTTGAAAATCGATATGAAATTAAGAAAAAAAATTCTAAAAAATTAGCTATACAACAGATTAAAAAATCGATGCTTAGATTTGTTTGTGATAGTGTTTTAAGTGATTAAAACGCAAAAGCAAGGACGTATCTGAAAAATTATGACACCCGGAGCATTTTAAAATTTCATTTTAAAATTTTAAGTTTTTTTAAATCTTAAAATTATAATAAGATTGAAAATTTCTTTTAAGGTGTTTTATATACTTATATGGTGAAATGTATATATGCACAAAATTTTATACTTCTATGATAAAAAAAAAAAAAAAAATAACGTCCACCGTCCCCTTAAAGATTAAAAATATGATGATCTGATATGATAAACGTGTTAAGTGTCACAATTATTATTTTGAGAAAATGAGGTGTAGATTTTCAAATCTTTATTTGCGTGCATTGTCAAATGCCTCCTTTATGAATTAAAATCTCTGTGAATATTAGGTTTTTTCATATAGTAATTTACCAGAAGGTAGAGGACCATTAATTACTTTCAATCATATGATTAAGTGAATTTGTTTTTGATTTTTTTTGTCACATGCCTCCTATTTCATTTTTGCTCTTCATATTTTAAAATATGTCTGGGGGACTGCGTTATTGTTGAGAAACCTGTTATGAAAATTCGATGATATTGCGATCAATATTATTTAAAAAAATAACAAAAGGAACATTTTTTACGAATGTACTGATGAGCATATGGAAGGGAAGTATTCATTCAGTAGATGTGACAAGGTCGTAGATTTTCTATTATTGACGGTATAGGCAATGAGAGCAAGTAATTTTAAATTAAATTCTAAATTGGCAGTCGGTTATATTTGTCGAAAATGTACAATTGTTTATAATCTTACTACTGTAACACAAGAAAAAAGTCCTTCCGGCCAGTGCCGGGAGGAAGAGGTAGATTTCATATTCCTTATTTTTAAAAAGCAAGCTTATATTATTCAAACACACGAAGCTCAATTTAGTGGAAACCGATTATAGGAGATTCAGTACTAATTCTTATCAATACTAAATCATTATGAACGAGAATTTCGCGAAATTAGACAGCTTTATTCAAGTTGCTTTTATTTAAAGTAACTTATGTTTGGCTGCCAAATTCGGAGATATATTAAAGTTCCTGCAATTTTAAGACAACATGGTGGATGAGGCTAACAAGTAAACTTGGTCGAGACCTTAGTAATTCCTGTGCACATGCTCACTCACATCGGAATCGGTTGATATATACAAGTGCTGTCGCAGGCAAAAAATCAGATTTTTCAAAATATCACCCACATTAGAAATTGATACTGCTATATCTGAGCCATTTTTTATGATAAAGACGAAACAAAAAATGCTCCTGAATCCTTATATCAAGCTCAAATACTTAAGAAAGAAACCTTTTTCAATTTCTAATTTTTTTGCACATCACTTTAAATATAATTTTTTATTTAATTTAATGGCCTCCATTTTGGAACAAGATGGCTGATGAAGCTGGCCAGCGAACTTGGTCGAGACATTACGATATACTATCCACATGCCTTCTTACATCAAAATAGGTTAATAAATACGCGTGATATCACGTGACAAATATAAGATCGTTTCAAAATGTCAGCCATACTAGAAATTCAAAGTGCTATAATTCAACCATTTTTTAAGATATATACGAAACAAAAACTGCTCCGTACTCTTTGTATCACGGTCAAACACATAAAACAAATCTTTTTCATTTTTAAATTTTTTGATAACTTATTTTAAATTTAAAATTTATTATTTTTTAAATGGCAGCCCTTTGAAAACAAGATGGCGAATGAAGCTGGTCAACGAACTCGGTCGAGACATTGGTATGTACTATGTACACACCAAGTTAAATCCAAATCGGTTCATAAATACGCCTGTTATCGCGTGAAAAATATCAGGTCGTTTCAAAATGTCAGCAACAATAGAAATTCAAAATGCTATAACTCAGCCATTTTTTTAGATATAGACGAAAAAAAAACTGTTCCGGAATCTTTGTATTAAGGCCAAACACATATATAAAAATCTTTTTCATTTTCCAATTTTTTAGTACCTCATTTTAAATTTAAATGGCCGCCATTTTGAAACAAGATGGCGGATGAAGCTGGCCAACGAACTCGGTCGAGACATTGGTAGGTATTATGTATACACGAAGGTACATCCAAATCTGTTCATAAATACGAGAGTTACAGTGTGACAAAGATCATATATATATATATATATATATATATATATATATATATATATATCAGCTTTTGAACGGAGGGTGGTTTCAGGGTCTGGGGTTCATGATCGATGAAAATATACCAAAATTTTTTGAAATCGCTTTCCTCCGAACGGCTGCAATAGGTAGCTTTTTGTAATGAAAGCTACCTAATACGTGAGGGTAGTAGTAGAGAAAATGAGAAAGAGCGAGTATATATATATATATATATAAAAGATATATTACAGTACACCCACTCTTACATAAAATGAAAAAGAAATGAAGCTGATGTTTCTCCAGTGTTGCCAGAGTGGGGCCTTTTTTAATTCAGATTGTTTGACTGTCACCGCTTTTTTAAAATAGTATAGTCCACCTTAATTTTCAGAATTTTTAATCTATTTTAAATAGACTGAATATTTCTACTTCAAAAAAAAAAAAAAAAAGTGACAATCCACAATCTGGGGCAAAAAAGTCCCCAATCTGTCAACACTGGGTTACTCTTTCGATACATTCTTTGTTTCGTGCGTTTATTTCATATAGGAATTTTTATATATTCTGAATTATATTAATTATATTATTTCTTATGAATATATGCAAATTATTCTCATTATTTCAAAAGCAAAAATACCCTATTAATACTTGGACATTTTTCCAGAGAGAAGCATTCGCCTTGCATAAAATATTTCAAATAAAAACCAAATTTCAAATCAATGTTTCATGTTTGCTCCATGTCTGTGTCTCACGGGAAATATTCCATCTTGTGCTGCGTTTGTACCCTTCCCAACCTGTAATAGTGAGAAGTTTCAGGCTGGGTATCCTTCCATGTGGTTTATTCGGTAGAACGTCAGTGCGCTATACTGATGGCCCGGGTTCGAGTTCCGGCAAGGAATATTTTTCACTAGGTTGGTCTTTGCGCCTTTTAAGCATGTGATTTGAAATTTGCAATATTATCCTTTTTCACATGGAATCGGTTCTGTAGAAATAGGTAGGGTAATATAATGAATAGTATTAGACCAACGAAAGTATAAATTTTAACACATATTGCGCCATTCACTTAAAAAATAAAACAATTAATATTCTCAATGGGATGGTGGACATTCAATTTATTTTTTCCCATTTTCATTTAATAACTCTATTGATTGATTGATATCAAACAAGTGCTATATGCATATAGTATGTTTTAAAATAGAATACATTATTTTCTGTCCAAACAAAGACTTTTTATAACAAATAGTACATAAGAAATAATTATGTACTATTAAAACTATATTTGAAAACGTTCTATGCGATTTCTATGTCAATTAAAAAGCAAAGATTTTTTTCAGATTAAGTCTCAGTTTCTCTTAAAAATACAAATACATTTTTCTGAACATTTAGTAATATTTTTTTCATATATTACCAAAGCTTTCTAGAGTTTACCCCCATAATATTATTTTGGAACGAATATACATTAAATGTAACTTTATGCGTTCCAATTTTTCAACGTTCATTATTCATAAACTATTTGACTGCATGACCTCTCGTTAGGTATCCTGTGGAATCTTTTTCCGAAATATCTAAAATAATGTAAAATTACGTATTCGTGTTGAAATTTTCAGTGATAATATTTCCGTATGAGGTCCTTAAACATATTTTTTTAGGAAAATGAAAGGAAACTTAATTTACCATAAAATGGCTATTTTGTTTTTTTTTCCCCTTGCAGTGTGTGAATTTATTTATTTATTTTAATTGATTATAATTTTTATTTTTACCAATTGCACTTCGGTTTAATGGGATTACCATGTTTCAAAGAAAACAACGGTCTGACGTGTGTAGCTTAACTGTTTACCTGGATTCTCACAATACGTTTAGTTTTACTATTACTAGCACTTTTGTCATATACGCATAAATAAAAATGTATAATCTATTTTCATAGCAATTAATAGAAATATCCGTCTGTTTTTTTAATTCGACTGGTACAATTTTTTCGTTTTTCCATCTATTGTTTTTCACATAATTGTTACTTATATGCCTTTAAATTTCAAATTCAGTATTAACTAATTGTATCTGCATATGCCTCCGAATAGCGAAATTTAATTTACAACCGCACTGAAATTATTTTTTACGTGGCGCAAGGATTTTATTTAAATCTTGTTATCATTTTTTAATAAAATATGTCATACATTTTTAAAACAATTCACTGCAGCCAAAAATTGAAGAATAAATTTACAGAACTACACCGCAAATATCTAAAGCACAGTTCTTAATCAAACTGAATAAATGCAATTAATTTCAAAGTCCTCTATTTCACTTTTACTTCGTGGAACAACCTTACTTTTATTTAGCTAACTTTCTCTGGAGAAGAGCAACTATTACAGACTAAGATAAATCTTAGAAGCAGGAAATGTAGATTCTAACTTTCTAAACGCAACATTGTAAGATAAATAGAAAGAAGCTCAAATAATGAATAATGTATATTAAAATTCTTGCTCCAATGAATGCTGCCTACACTTGTGGATGTTTTCACGCTCTGGTTACAGTTAACAAGAAAACAAAGGAAATTGAAAGTCGGCGAAATTTATTTGCTGGATGTACAAAGTAAAAATACCTTTAAAGTTTCAAGTTTTTCTTCTTTTAACGTTAAATAATTGAATCTTGCCGTGGTCTGTGATGCAAAGTATATAACATAGAATAATTCGATTTTCAAGCAAAGTTATTTTTTCCTTTTCTTTTCGTATTTTAATCTAGTAAATCTACCTCATAATAATTTTCCGCATTCATGTTTGATGTTCTTGCATTGATTTTCTATGTTTTTATAATCTTACATTTTTTATATTTGCTAGTTTTATCGCGGATACTGCAGAGTGATATTGTTTTTAAATGTTTAAATAGGTAAATTGACAATATTTCCAGTTTGTTCTATTCTTTAGTCTAACCCAATAAACATTTAATTTGAAAATATTTTACCATATGTACTCTCTAAAAGACTTAACCGAATTTTTCTGTACTGTAACTTTTTTAGAGTATAATATAAGTAAGTATGATGCAACAGAATTTTTTAATCCCTGTTGACTTTATCTATTGTATGTGATAAATGAATACGTAAGATATTCAAATATAAATCCTCATATTGATGATTTACATATTGTTACATATTGACATACTTATTGTTTTATGAATTATATCGAAATGCAAAATTTCCCACAAGATTACAAGGACAGGCTTGGAACTCGGCAAACAGAGAATTTGATTAGCACTTATGTATTAAAAAGTACAGACAGTAGAACAATACGTAGGTTAAACTTCGAAGACTTAAATTTACGACCCCACAGCATTCGGCAGCGTACACCGTAAAATTTGTTGGATTCCAGATTTTTAAATGAAAATCTCTCCAAACAAAGTAAGGGATCACTCCCCAATCCATTTATTGCCTTTTTAATTTGTGACGATTAGATATATTAACCCCCCACCTACCAGAAGGGTTGAAGACAATAATAAGCTAAATATTTTTAAACGAATATTCTGGTGTAAAATATTTTTTTTAAACTTGAGTTAAATTTCCGGTAGTTCTAGGGTTAAACTTTCCTTCTGGACAACGGTTCCAAACGCCCCCTACTTCTTAACATATGGAATGATATCTGAGTCATTCCATGTCAATTCAACCAGACCTTGTAACCCGACCCCCAGGGATTTGGATGAAACTCGGTGTATATACTAATTCTATCATGATATGAATACAACAGAAAAATTTCCTTCCTATACCTCATAGTTTGTGAGATATGGGGGGTTAAATTTTTGGATTTTTCTCAAATCGCACATTTCTGAGTCTGTATTTTTAGACTGCAGTTCCATTTTCAAAAAATTGTTTCTCTGGATCTAAAATCCGAATCATCTTAAAAATATCACCGTAAGTACATCAAAAGATGCAGATTCAAAAAAAAAAATATTTAAAAAATTAATTTTAAATATTTAGGGCCAAAAAATTAAACCAAAGTTGAAAGTTATGGTTAATTTTCCAAATATTTGTGACTTTACGAAAAAGGTTCTACACAAAAAGGCAAATGAAATTTCAGATTTCTTTTTGTTTTAAATAAAAGTTCACATTTTGGGCTTTCTATTTATGAAATAAAAATGATGTCTTTCTCATGGCTTATGCAAAATTTTTGACTTATTTTGGGATGCTGTACCTATCAAGAGATAAATATTTTAACTTTGGTTATGGTACCTAAATAATTGCAGCACATTTTAAATATAAATTTATTAATCATTTTGATTTATTTCCTAAAATGAACCCTTAAAATTAGACTGATTTATTTATGTTTATAACAGTAGAAAATTTGTATGTTATTGGTACATATCACACATTATCTGAAATTGTGTTGTTCTCAATCTTATCGCATATGTTTGTCACATAAATGTACATCTATCATTGGATTCAGTGGTATAGCATTTCTATAAATACTTTCACAAAGGTAGTATGTAATAAATGTGTACAATATTTAATGGAGGGGTATGCATATTGAAAGCATAGATTTTTTTCTCATTTTACTAGGAAAAAACAAAGCAAAATCTTTACTTTGTAAATAAAAAGAGAAGCACTTATATTAAATAAATTCAACGAGTCATAAGAACCCCTGTAATTATTTAAGTACCACAGTTTAAATTAGACATATTAGAGATTTTTTTTTTTTTTTGAATGGTGCTATTTCCCAAAACAGGGCAAAATTTTTACATAAGCTAGGAGAAAGACTTCATTTTTATTAACATTGAATTAATCATTAATTAAATCTGATACATTAAATAAAATTGCTTATAAATATTTTAAAGATTTAGATTGTTGTAATTTTTTTTTATATAACAAATAAAGAATTTGTTAAATTATATGCAAATTTTCAAAGCTAAAAAATCAGAATAAACATTATATTTAAAAGATTGAGATTCAAAAATATATCTGAGATAAATATAAATATAGAAATAAATGACGTACTTTTGCAGTATCACTTAGACTTATTTTGCAACATTCTTTCTTTGTGCAATTTAAAATTTATATTTATTATGAATAAGCAACATTAAGAACCTTCTAATATATATGTCAATTTTCCTATCTTACTGCAACTCCAAACATAATAACGTAACAAAACATCAGTATATTAGAAGATATTCGTAATTTTGTATCTAAAACACTAAATCGGTGGCAATCTCCCCTCCTTCCCCCCACCCCCCAGAAAAGAATTTAAATATCTTAAGGGGAAATTCTCTTCATTTTGGTAAAGGTTTATGAAAAATTGCAATTTTTATATTGTCAGAGCACCCATCACAAAAGTCAAGGACTTTCTTTACATCAAGAAATATATCTTTTACAAATGATATCACTTCCTTCTTTGTTAAACACGCAAGAGTGACATCATGTTGCATATCGTAAGATAAAATGTGTATATTGCTTGCTGATAATCTAATACTGAGAGATAGAGTGTACATAACAGTTGGATCAAGAGTGCAGCTTCTTTGGTCCAATGGTAACTTTAAGCCTCATCTTGAATAAGAAAAGTAAAATTTTTGCTGAAATCCTACAAAACGATAGCTTTTTGAAGGCCAAGGTTTGCTTTAGTTTCTTTTAGGAAAATAGATTTAGCTTTCGTTATAAAAGAGTGGGATAACATTCTCCAAATATTTTACTTAGCTTGTCACAAATTCATTTAAAGGAACAGTGCTGCTAATACTGGATTGAATACCTAGAGTTATAATTCTCAAGTTTTTTTTAATTCCTGTTTAAAAAGAGAATACAACTCATGTAGATACACATAATATCAATCGCTTTTGTGCATAGTACATTCTTAGCAATGCAAAATACATTTTTTTCCAGTCATGATTCTTCAATATTCATTACAATTATAAAACTTTTCAATTAGTTCAATTGTGTCTGGACCTGTAGCTGTGGCTTTAACTTTTCTTATTTCTGGCATAAATAAGATTATCTTTTCTCTCAGAAGTTGTCATGACGGTCTTGCAGCAGAATCAGTTACTTCAAATTCATCTATTATTTTCTTTTGCAGCACAAGGAAAAATAGATCACCCTTCTATTATGAGAACCAGCAGACTAATAATAAGTTGATTAACAGATTCGAAAATACCTGCCTTAACTAAAACATTTTATCCTGCCTTTGTCAGAATTTGTTTATACAAGGCAGGTGTAAAAATATGTTTCATACTGTAGAAATGAACTAGGCTTGGTAAATATAAGGTATTTAAACTATAAAAAACGTATTTAAAATGATTAAAATTATCCAAGATAATAAGATAGAATGTTTTAAAAAAATGTTAAATATAAATAAAATATTTTCATTGAAACACACATACGTGTCAAGTACCATTTTTGGCAAAATGGCACTTGACACGTGTCTGGCATAGATTTTGGGCCGACTAAAGTGTCTGTCATTTTTAAAATATTTTTTTCTAAGTATAAATATTATTCTGTCTCCATCTCAGCGTGCCTCAAATACCTTTTTTGGGTAGTCAAAAAATGGCACTTGACACGTGTCTGGCACGGTTTTTGGGCCACGATCCTTCAGCCAGACATTCGATTTTGTATTCAGCCATTACAAAAGAAGTGTTGCACAAATTTTCAGGGTGCCTCAAATACCTTCCCTAAAATGTTTAACAGCTCTTGGACTATATATACACCAAGTTTCATCGAAATCCCTGTCGGCCGTGTTACAAACCATAAAACAATTGGTTGAATTGACATGGAATGACCCATCTTCCACTTCTCATCCGAAAATTTCCAAAACACAATTATTGTGTTCAAACGCGAAAGGCGTTCTGGGAAGGTACTAAAAAAGGACAGACTCGTAAACTCTTGAAATGTCTTCTCGAAAATAATTCTTTAGTAACAGTAAATACTAATACTATTTTTAATTGAAAGTGTCATCTGAAACAAAATTGTACGCAAATTGTACAACAATTGACAAGGGTGTCTTGTACAGATGCCAAAGAAAAAAAACATGAATTACACGTTCTATTTTTTTTTTCTTTTTGAATTGGTAACTTTTAATATTTTTTTAGCGGTTAACATCTTGTAGAATGTTAATGCATAACGTTGAGATTAGATTGGTATTTTTTTGGTTTGACCTATTTTGACTTATTAAGCCGAAGCGGACTTTTACAAATTAGACAAAAGGAATCTTTTCCTCCATTCTTTCTTCTGTGATTTCAGAATTTCCTAATGAGTTGGAAACCTCGACGATTGTGGGCTCTGCATACCATTTTCAGATTTTGATTATGGTTTTCAATTAACATATCCGTTACTTAACAAAAAAAAAAAAAAAAAAAAAAAAAAAAAAAAAAAAAAAAAGCAGCCTAAGTTACGTTGGGACGTGGCTTGACTATCCTCATCCAAACTTCTACACCTCTACATATGGTAGATTTTCTTAGTCTTCGTCAATACGCAAATTGTACGACATACACACGGACAAAAATATTTTGTTTTTATAAATTAAAATTTTCGCGGTGCAAGATTGGCATGGCGACAGACTAAATTTTCGCTATCATAGCGGCCAACTTTTACGCTATTTTCCTATCACTAAAATGTAATAGAAATTTCCCCCTTATTTTATCATCGAAATCTGCAATTTAAATAAGACAAAAATTTGTGTTAAATTTTAGTGGTAAGAAAAAAAACATAAAAGCTGGCAGCTATGCACTGTGCACTCAATTGTCCATCAAACTATATTAGGTAAAAAAAAAAAAAAAATCAGTTATTTGCGAACCACAATACAAAATAAAAATCTTTAAATTTAAGACATACATTCGTGGAAAGAAAAAGTAAACACCCCTACTAACTTCTCAACAAATTATCGTAGAAGAAAGTTACTGCTGCCAAACGACAGGTAATAAAGTCTACTTTTAAATTAGTTAAATAAAATTTGCTTAGGGGGCCATCTACATATTAAAACGAACCAAACTTCTTTTTTTTTCAATGACAATACCCAATTTTAACAAGATATTTAAAATCCTCGGTTCAAACTATGCCTATACACCAAATTTCAAGTTATTTGAATGATACGTTTTTGAATTATAAACATTCAAAATTTAGTGCTTCTAATGTTAAAATACATTTTCATATTTTTATTAATATCTTCTGAAATTATACTCCTAATGCTCTATTTTTTTGTAGAAATAATAATAAAATACATGAATACGTTGAATTTGCAACTTTTAAAATTTTATGATATGAATTATGAATTTTGAAATTAATATTCGAAAAAATTATGAATTGCAACATACAATTTTTTGATGGATTTAAATTTATTAAGTTCTGCTTTACGGAAATCCAAAATTTCACATTTTTCTTTCAAGTAGTTTTAAATTTATGCTTAAAAAACGGCAAAATAATGGTTTAAGATAGTCTATGATAGAAGTGACTAGATATTTTGAAATTTCTTATGCTATCCTCTAATCTAACAGTCTTCAATGACTGATTAAGGGGTGCCATGGTCAAGAAGGGGGCTATCTCCGTTAACAATGGAGTACCGAACATAAATTTGGATGCAACCCCTAAAATACGCTCGTTTTCAAACAATTAATCTTTCGGATACTTATCGTACGGATTGCATAAAAATTTGTTTTTAAGCTAATTGAAGGGTGTAGAGTTCATTTATGCTGTCAGAATTGGGTACGGCTATTGAAAAAAGAAAACAAAATTATGGTTCGTTTTAATATGTAGATGGTCACCTAAACAAATTTTACACACATCATTTAAAAGTAAACTTTATTACCAATCGTGTGGTACAAGTAAATTTTTCTACGATAATCTTTTGCAGAGTTAGTAAGGGGTGTTTACTTTTTTTCCCCACAACTGTACCTGGAATATATCTCGTCATTTAGCATTAATTTCACATTTGTACATCAGTGTTCATTATAAATGAGCTGAAAATTTTCTCATGATATTCATGGTTAAATTGTAGCTAATACATGAGCATATTTTTTAAATTGAAACATCAATGTACGTTTCATTTAGGAAAATAAATACTTTCAAGCATAATTTTATTCATGGTTTATAATCCGTACACTTTCTTTCTATATTTAATTTAATAACAATAAGAAAATATGCATAGATAACAAAAATGAATTACTATTAAATTTGTGACATTGTATAAAAATTGAATTCATTTTACTTATGCAATTTGAGCATCTGTAGAAAAAAAACTTGTGTAAAATTAAATATTAAATTAAATTGCTATTTAATTGAATTAAATTCCTGTAATTAATAATGGATTTTTAATTAAAGAAAATATGTTTTCTGTATTGATAGAACATACGAAGTTTTTAAGAAATATAGAAAATTTTCTGGAACGAGTGCATAGCTCAAAAATGGGCAGCTGTAGGAGAAATCAAATGGGTAATTTTCGGTTATATTTTAAATATACAGTGCAAAAGAATGTTATCACATTTTCGCTTATTGGCGGAAATTTCTAAAGGGTAATTTTGAACTGATTCTGCTTGTAATAACCGAATTAATTTTTGAGCATTTTGTATTATCTACAATCTGCAAATCTATTGATTACATACAGGTCTGCACAAAACAATTCGGATTTTTTATTATAGATGATAATTTCTGTAATTGGCTACTTAAGGGGATATACAGCCCTTTAAACAAATGAAAATTTTGATTTCGGAGACAAATATTTAAAGTACCATGCACTCATTTTTGCACTAATCACCTCAGTTTTTTTTCTTTTTTTTGTTAATACTATAATATGTTCTCCATGAAATATAATATATAATTTGCATTAATCACTGTATATTAGGGTGGGTCGAAAAAACCGAAATTTTTATAATCGAAATGTAATAGAGCGGAAAAGTTGCATTTTGTAATACAGAATAAATTTCTAAAATATTACATCGATCGGTTAATATCTTTTACCGCCGCAAGGGGGCCAAAGTTTCAAAAAATCGCAAAAATATGTTTTTTTAACATTTTTTTTTTTTTTAAATTATCCAAACATACCAATACAATTTTTAATAGAACGCAATAGCTACATGAAGATATGAGAAATGACCCGGTAAATGTTCATTATGATGAAATCATATCTTTATTTGCCGCAAAAAGACCATATTTTTTGGAAAAATTTCAAAATTTTCAATTTTTAATTTTTTTTTCTAAATTTTTATAATTTCTATAATATGTCTAGAAATAAATAATTTTACTTTATATCTATTAATATATCATAATTTTTTATAACTATTTGTAATAGACTTGAAACTAAAGTTAATTGTTAATCTTTCATTTTTCTTGACGATCGCTTCATACTGATGTTTTACTTCATAACAGCCAATTCATGCCACAAAAATTATATAAAATGAGCAAAATGTTTTAGTATTTTATTAATTAAAATATAGAGATGTTCAACCGAAACGGGTTAAATAAACTTAAAATGAAGAAGAATTTAATGTAAATGAATTTTATAATATAACTTGCTTTCAGATGAAGCCATTATTTCTCGAGAGGCCAAAACTGATCAGATGTGATCCTCCCTCTGTTCTAGTAAACAAACTTTATCAGTGCTTCAATGAATAATTTCACGCATCTTTCTAGTGATTGAGTGGGACAAGGAAAGTTGTAATAGATGGTATCTTTAATCGAACATTTTAAACTCACCAGCGTTTTTAGTCGATAAAGAAACTATAACAGGTGGTTTTGTTAGTTTTCAGTTTTGTCAGTAGACTAAAGCCATAAAATTTTAAGCTTCAGTGTTGAAGTCTGCTATGATAAAGTGACGGATGTAACTATTCTAGTCCACAGAACTTCGTGCTTTTGCAATTTTCTTTATGGCTGGGGCCCTGATGTTCTCCTCTTCATATGCTATCATTCCAAAGAGGCTATTTGTATGATTTGCGAAATAGTCATGTCATGAAAATACAGGAACTATAATCTTTCGTAGATTATCTGTCAAGTAACGTAAGTTACTAACTATAGTGCACAGATTCTGGAAAACATGAGTGATTCATTTTAATTGTGAACCAACTGATGCAGTACATTTTCAGGATGTACTCAAAGAGTGTGACAAGTTAAGAAGAGGGTTTCTTTGTTTCAACGTAGAGTCTCAAAATTCGAATAGCTGTGAAGATCCACCTTGCGTGAAATATTTGTCCAGGGACTCAGCAAAAAAGGTCAATTGTATACACGCGTGTTGAAAGAGCTTGCAATATTTCAGACATATACTTCTGGTCAGTTGACAAATCATCTTTATCAACAGCTAGGTGATCAGATTAAATTGGCTTAAATTTTGCAATTGGTAATAATTCGAAAATCGCAAGAGATCAACCAATTGGTCCACAATATGATAGAGAACCTGTTTTTTGTCATCAAAATGTTTGAAAAGATGCCTCGGTGGAAGCTCATTGAAGTGAGGTCAAGGAAGCCAATAAAGTGGTTTTTTAAAAGTTGTTCTCAACTAATCCTACTATAACACCACCTTTTGCATCCTGTTTTGAAGACAGTTCCGCGAAATTCAACTGCAATTATTATTCCAGTCGGGATTTCATTTTTCTTCAAAAAATCTATAATGTCATTGCATATAGAAGTCGCCTTGCCAGACGATGGTGTCAAATGACGAAAATAATTCAGACCTGGTTCTAGTACAAAGAGATATGTTCCTCCTTGACTTCGCAAAGATGAAACTTTGCCACCTCTTTAACCTGACAGATATTTCTATCTTTAGGGCCATCGAAGTATAGAGTAAAAGGAGTACATTACAAAAAAAAAAAAAAAAAAAACCGAACAAAGTCAAACGTGGCCCTCTAGCAGCGATAAATTAATTTTACGTGCAGGCAGCTGCAGGTGTTTCTATCATTGAGCAATTTTTTTTTTTTTTTTTTTTTTTTTTTTTTTTTTTTTTTTTAGTGAATTACAGTGATAGTTTAACAATGTGCATGAAATTAACAACATAAAATGCCTTTCCCAGCCTATCAGAAATGTAAAAATCTGAAAACATTACAAAAGTTATGAAAATTGAAAAAAATGTAAAACTTTAATTTTTAACATTTTTTAGAAATGTTGGCCCTTTTGTGGCGGTAAAAGCAACGATGTCACAAAAATGAAATGTTAATGTTACATTACTAATATCTTGGCGTGGCTATTGCGTTCTATTAGAAATTGAATAAGTATGTTTGGATAATTTAAAAAAAAAATTGCTAAAAGTATGTTTTTTGCGATTTTTTCGAAATTTGGACCCCTTGCGGCGGTAAAAGATATTAACCAATCGGTGTAATATTTTACGTATTTTATCTTTTTTACAAAAGTCAACTTTTCCGCGCTATTACGTTTCGATTATAAATATTTCGGTTTTTTCGACCCACCCTACTGTATATTTAATTGATAATTATTATTCCTTATTGTATGCTTTTTTTAATTAATGATAACGTATATAGCTTGCGCGCATGATTTAAAAATATCTATACCCTTTAGAACTTAGAAACTTTTGATATAAGTTTAAGAATATTACAAAAATAAAATTGACTAAAATCTAATGAATAAACAAAAATTTTCTAAAGCTCTTTGATTTTCAAAATAAAAATATGAAATTTCTGATAATTTTTGACATTCGAATACCCATACATTCAATAATTTTTGTTACATTTCTTAGATTTTAGTTCAATTTGAAAAAAATGATCTAGTAAAAATAAATATAAAGTTTCGAATCATTACCATTAATACATTTGGAGTTATCGTGCGCGCAAATAAAAAAATATCGATTTTGATAAAAGTTTTGCTTGAAACAGACCAAGGTTAATTTAATTTTTTTACTATAACGAGGGCAATTTTACGAATAATTTGATGTGCTTTGAGTCAAATTGTTCAGAAAAACATTAGCTTTTAAATGAATTAAAAAACAAACAATCGATTTTTTAACCCTTTCAGGGGCAAGGTACTTTTATTCGTAAAATGTTGAAATAATTTAATGACACCAGTATTTACAAGAGAATTTATTTCTAGACAAGTAAAAGTGTATTTCTGTGTCCTTGATAAAGGTGAAATTTTCATCATAAAATTCCGATGGCAATGTGACAATTAGCGATTAAAATTCGCTGATGCCGTGACGGCATCGCCGACATTCAAGGGGTTAAAAATTTTAAGGGCCATATGTCCCCTTTAATGTGTTTCTCATTGCGTTTTACATTTGTTTACTTAGTCTTTATCTTCCACCTTGTTAAACGGAGAAGTTTTATTTTTCCAATATTCTGAATCTATTGGAAAGTATTACATACGAGTAAACTATGCTTGACGCATGATTTTTTTTTCTAATATTTATTTAAGGTAACATTAAAACTACGCTTATCTTATAACTTTTAATTTTTCGCAAAGTATTTTTTGCCTAATTTCTATCAATTATGCACTTTAACTGCAAGGACCAATTTTCAAAAACTTACGTTGATTGAAATATAAAAAAATTAAATGTCATGCCTTGGGTAAAAATAGTGTAAATAGGTTATTTACCTCAAATTTTTAATTAAAAAAATAGATTATTTATACTACTGATAGTACTATCTTTAATATTATGTAATGCACCATAGGGATCGTTCAATAAAAACACTGAATCAATTAAAAAATATACGTGGATGTTTTCCATCTTGATGAAAATGATACACAAACTGAGAAAACTGAATTTAAAAGTTGCTAAAGACTCCGAATCATTTATAGGGAAATGGATGGATTAGAATGACTTTTTTGTATATTTTCACAAATCAGATCTTTACAACACTTCGTCAGATTTTACTGCTAAGGTTGTTTAAATTCATTGTAATCATTTAATTCCAAAAGTGATATTTTTGTATCGAGTGCCGTTAAGATAATGTGACTAACGCCAGTTTCATTTTCGTCGCTTTATTTATTGCCGACCGCTTCTATTTTATTTATCCTTCATGTATATCTCCTTCATGTATTCAACAAATTCATTTACAAACTATAGGTAGAGAAATGGCCCGAAATTCACTTACCCAACATTTTTCTGTGCTGAATTGCATTAGCATATAAATTATAGACATATAACAAATAAAAGAATTGAAGTAGTTTATGTGACTATGTAGAAATTCATTTAAAGTCTAAAGGATAATTTTATTGTAAAATCTTTTTCCCCAATTAATTTTTTGTCAAGTGGCTATTAAGTTACTAGCTTTTCTTAAGTTGTATAATTTATTGTTTTTTCCTTTTAAACCGTTTCATGAAGGCCATCAATAAAGTAGTCCGTCGAAAGTTTAATTAAAAGAAGTGATTTATAATATATTTTATTCGAAACGTTTTCAAAACAAAATTGTATTTTTTTCAGTGCATGACAATTTATTTTACATATAAAATGCTCTAATTAAAAAGTGTTAATTCGAAACGATATTACAATTAGAAAAATCAAATTACTCCAGTTCAATAAAATATAATTGTCAAGAATTGATAGAAAACACATGTAATTTAATGTAAATTTTTTTGTTTAACAATAATCAAAGTTACAGCTACCTGCTTTCAAAAAAAAAAAAAAAAAAAAAAAAAAAAAAAAAAAAAAAAAAACAAGGCGCCACAATATTTTCTTTCTTTCTAACCGATGACCAGGCCCCTACCTGCCGGGAAGCCCCAGCTGAACGGGTTTGATTCCTGGTATCAGCTCGGGTGACCGCCTAATCGCCACGTAGTGACAATAAATCGAACGAGCGCCTAGAGCTTATCGGCAGTGCATTTTTCTTAGTTGTGAACGGTGTTATGTCGGTTGCGTAACATTTATACCCTGTTGTTTGGAATCTGCACATTGCTACTCATGTTGATCTCGTAATTTGGAACTTTGGTCAGGTAACGAGACCTTCACCTTGCAAGGCACCTCCAGAGGTGTAATTCACAGTTAACTTGGAGGACTTTGCACCCACGACGGATTTTACATGCATCAGGCTCCATTAGCGTACATGGCGGATTATAGCTAGCAGTAGGCCTCGATTCCGCGGCCTTAGCTGCGGATTCGATACTCTGCCAACTGGGCCACTGCTGTCCGAACTACTTCAGATTGACCTGGAGTTTTGAAGCCGAATTGTTGGTGCAGACTTGTCGTAAGAAAATGGATTTTGGAAGGGGGGAAGCAAAAAAGAAAAAAATGGAGCGCCGCAGATAGACAAGTTGCACCAAAAGTTAATTTGCGCCATAATATTTATCAATCGACTCATCACTTCAAACGAACTCGCCACTCCATACTTCAGTAGAAAGTATGTTTAATAAAACTATATACTACAAGACATATTATTATTTACAGGATTACTGCTCATAGTTACATCGTAAAGAACTCAGAAGAAATCCGCGTGTGAAAACACTGATTCGCAAAACATTTTATCATTTCCCACCTCTCTTTTTAAACTCCATGGGGAAAACAAGACAGCGGACATTTCGTACCCACTCCATTGCGAGCCGTAGAACTCTCTGTCAAAAAATGTATCGCAAGGGATGATGGGAGAAAATTATGATAGTCGTTAATCACAGACTGTTGTTTAGTGCTGCCATCTAGCAGAATCTAAATATATTTGCTACAAAGTTCATTTATATGTTAGTATCAATGTGTAAAATAGTTACTATGCACCTTAGTTTGTTAGTTTTATATATTTGTTAATATTAGCAATAGTAAGATTTTAAAAGAATTTTATACTGATAAAACTATTTTCTTATTACTATTTGTTGTCAACTAAAGTTTTATTTCTAAGTATCTGCTTAATTTTTTAGATAGTTTACCACTCTCCCTGAAACAAACACTATAAATAATGAATACAGTAATAAATGCCCAATCCTTACAAATAATGTGGACACCTATACTAATTATTAGTGCCAAAAAACTTTCTTTTGCAAAAGAGAAGATAGATGAGACAATTTAGTCTTTTTCATACCACTACTTTTGAATAAAAAAGTTTGGCTTATTTATTTGTAGATTTGTTGCGATTAAGGGGACAGTTCCCCTTCAAAAATGCTAGAAAACTGATTCAATTTCCATCCCTTTTCACAAACTAACTAATAAAGCAAATTCGATGAAAATTTTTTAATTGTAAGTATAGCATTACTTGTTACAATAAACAAAACAGACTGATGAAAAATATTTGAATTAATTAGAAAAACTTAATTAAGTAACCTACTATTATTTTTTTGCTTTCGTAATTGCTATATATCACTTCCCGCATGATATCTCGCGTTTATTTTAACTTATTAACTTTAGATATATTTTAATTTAAAGATAACACTTCGCTTAACATAATGAACTAAAATCCTTCAATTATCATCATTTATAATATTTATAATTCATAATAACAATTAAAAAAATAAAATCTGTAAAATGTCTCGCATATTTTTTACCGTAATTTCCGGCGTATGCGCCGCAGCTTATTTAAGTCTTTTTCAAACCGGAAATTTTATTGAAAAAAAAAAAACTAAAACAAATGCTAAGCAGAAGTAAGCACCATTCCGTTTAAAATAAATTCTGGTATGAAATCGAATTATCTGAGGTGCGGCGGATACGCGCGAAATTACAGTAAATAAAATTTTTATTATTTAAGATAATTCTAAGATATTAGTTCATTTTACGCAGAAGTATAATATTAATGCACTCAGAAATATTCAACCCATTATCTGTAATAGTTTTTCAGAAATCAAGCGCGGAGTGATATAGTAATTACGAAAAAAAAAAAAAACAGTAGATTGCTTAATTAAGTTTTCCTAATTAATTTAAATATTTTTCATCAGCAGGTTTTGTTTATTGTGACAGTGCTATACGTAACATTTCGAGAAATTTCATTGGATTTGCTTTATTAGTTAGTTTGTGAAAAGGTGTGGAAATGGAATCAATTTTCCAGCATTTTTAATCTGTTGAAGGAGAACTGTCCTCTTAAATAAGTGGAAATTTACTATTAAAATATACTGGTAACAAAAATCATTAAAGTTTCTAGCTATTCCGTAACAGAAGATGAATTATAAATGTGTACCCCTTACATCACTGTTGTCAGATTGGGGACTTTTTAAATTCAGATTGTTTGACTGTCACTACATTTTCAAAAAAAGTATAATGCGCCTTATTTTTTAGAATTTTTTTATCTATTTTTAAATAGGCCGAATATTTCTATTTAAAAAATGCGGTGACAATCAACAATCTGGGACAAATGAGTCATCAATCTGGCAACACTGCCTTACATACCTCTTTTAAAAGTGTATAAAATTCTCATCTTTTAAAACAGATATATTCACTTATAAATTTAATGTTATTCAAGACATTACTATTACAGCTTTATGTAGAGTGTTGAATTTCGCTATTCAGATTTCTTAGACTCTTATGATAATTTATGACAATTTTTAATATCTTTTTTATTATTCATAAAAGTACTTTATTAATGAAATACATATTTTCCCACTTGTCCGAACTAAAATTTCCGTTTTAAGGAATCCCGAAATTTCTTTTCAAGAAAGCAAAATAAATGATTCCCATTTCAAAAGGCTGGCCACGGAAAAATATAACAATTCCCTGTACCGGAAACTTATTTATTTAAAAGATCAAACGAAAGAATCAAATTCTTTAAATAGTGTATCACATTTTTAAGGTCGCCTGTAAATCAAATAAAAAAAATGGATTTTCTGAATTATGCATTCATACAAAAATAAAAGAAACCTTGACGTTTTCAATATAAAATGAGAACAATCGGATTTCAGATTTTTGAAAATATGTTTCATTATAATCAATTTAATGTCCACGATGATTTTTATTAATAGTTTGTAAACAAATCTTTTCTAGATTCATTCAATAGATAAAAACAGTTGAGATTAAGATGAAAACGGCTACACAACTCTTTAAGGGAACATCTAACGTAATAACGCCACCAGGGACGGAAGCAATTCTGAAGACCGGAAATAGCTTTTCTGTTTTTCTTCCTTCGTGTATATAGTATTATAGATATTTTTTCTCTTATAAATTCTTCTGGTCGAAGAGTCTTGTATTATGATGGAAAATAAAGGAAATCTCCCCAGAAGATGAAAAAGTGAAGGTTTTTTGAAGAATTTATTTCAAACTATTATAAAACCTTTAAAGATTATCTGACATATTTTTGAGTGTCACATATATAAAAAAAAAAAATATCGAGAATATTAAATATTTCTTAAATCCTTAATAAAAATTCTATAATCGTACACAAACATTTTGGTAAACAAAGAAAATTATTTAATTTTATTCATATTCTCCTAAATATTAATTATTTATTTTATACATTATGAATTTGAATATAAATTTTCTTTCTAGTATGATATTGATTAGAAATATTTTCATTATTCGCAAGAAAAATTTCATGCTACAATATTTTAATTGAAAATATAATGTCGAGCTGCAAGATTATTATACAGGATAATTGAAAATAACTATTAGGTAATTTTCAGTGAAGCCAGGGACATAGAACAAATTCAGGATAACTGAAATGCTGAAGTGCGGTGCTACACTATCACTGGGACAGAAATCACACACTCGTGGACTGCCAACCTTTCGGTATCACAGGGACCATGGAACTATTAATGAAAAGGAACTGATATAGCCTTAAAATAGTGAAGCTTCAACTGCAACCGTATTTGCAGGAGTTAATTACCGCCAGAAAATTTAAATAGAAATTTTCTCGTTATTTAAACTGCTTATTCATACAAAATTTCAGTCATAATTAATAGCAGAAACAGCTATTCATTTTTGCAGGTGGAAGTTTACATTGGCGGTTATCAGGACCTGTGTTTCCGCCATATTGTGACATCCTAGACAATCTCCTGTCAGTGTAAAAGAAAAATATTACAATATTTGGGTAAACAGACGCCAGTAAAAACAAATAGAATTTCTTACCAGATTTGTAAGAAAATATTTTTACAAATAAGGCTCTTAAATAAGACGAAATTTTCTATTCAAATTTACTGATGGGAAGTTTGCCCCGGAAAATCAGAAACTGTCGATCAGATTAAAAAAAATCCAGCAGCCATCTTGTGACAATCTCCTCAGTTACTTCACTCGCTAGTGATAGACATTACACTATATGTCTCCACCTCCTCTTTATTCATAACTCCATTACAGGGACACATATTGATCACGGAGTTGGGTGCGCAAAAAGAATAATACGTTTTTACTACATCCTTAAAAAGTATGCTTCAAAATGAAAAAGTGAATTTGCTTAGATTTAAATAAATGTAACTACTATGAGCCCGTGAGGCACGTCTACACTCAATTTCCGTTATTCGAGTTCAAAATTTATTTATTTGTTTTTTCATAAAGAAATTTCGTTCAGATGGCGTTCATAAAATAAATTTGTTTTAGAAACAGTAAGAATAAGATGCATAGAGCAATAAAAGTCCCTTCAGCATAGGTAAAATTAACTTTCTCTAAAGGAAAACTTCCAGCATATCTTGCCAGCGAGTAAAGATCAATGACTATCTATCATAATAATACTTAACACACTTAAAGCCCTTACGTGACTAAAGTGTTTTTCTAAATGTTCGATATTTTGGGAAGGAATGGATTGTTCTCCATATTCTAGTGTAATTAGTATTGTAAACACACATTTATGTTTTACTGGAAAGTGGGATTATCTGCGTACAAAAGTAGAAGCTAAACATATCCCCGTCATCTTGACTCGAAAAAGTAACACAAATACTATGCATTCAAAACAAGGTGACCAGATATCGAATAAAAATAAATAGAACGCGATCCGCTCTTAAATCGGCTACCAAGGATGATGATTGTAGACAAACTCTATTCTTTCCACAGGCAACCCAAGGAGAAAACGTCAATGTCCCAGGAGAATTCCCTTGAAATACTCATTAAAACCACGTAACACAAAGGGCTATTTATTTCCCAAATAGAACTGCTGTATGCATGCTTTTTAAAAAGAAATTTTAATAAAATTTTACAAAGAAACAATGTCGGTGTTCATTAGATGGCCATTTGAAGGCAAATGTATTGACGTATTTAACAATAAATTTTTCCTTTTGTAATTTCAATGAACCAATTTCTCTTTATGTATTCAAAGACTTGTATTTTAAAGCTTTGGACTTTGTATATATAATTCGTTAATGAACGTACATACAAAAGAAATATTACCAAATAATTCAGTATCAATAATTTTAGCTGATTAATTTTCAAATCTGATTTTAATTCCATATTGGCAAATATTGAAACACATCCTCGAATTCACGAATCTTTGAAATGCACGGAATTTTAAGATGTCTTTTCTCAGAAACCGTAAAATTGAATAGCGTTTCTATTTTTCGATAAAGGCAAAGAATTTTTCAAAAAAATTATTATGCCTACGTTAGCGTCTTAAGACAATTTCCAAAACGTAATAACACAGAAAAAGACGTCACCAGACATAAATCGATAACTGAAATCAAGATGCAATGCAAATATTAAAAAGAAGAAGACGACTCTTTAATTCGAAATCACGGCAATAGCCCTTTATACATTTTTCATGCTTTTACCATGGAACTATTAATAAAAAGGAACTCACATATCCTTAAAATACTGAAGCGCCAACTGTAACCGCTTTCACAGGAGTTGATTCCCGCCGGTGGAAACTTCCACCAGTAAATTTATATAGAAATTTCCTCCTTATTTAAACACCTTATTATTGCAAAATTTTAGTTATAAATAATTGCAGAAACAGATTTTTATATTTACCGGTGTAAGTTTATTTTGGTAGTAGTCAGTTCCTGAGTTTCCGCCATATTGTGACAACCAGGGAAACAAATTGACTGTATTACCAAACAAACTGACACCAATAAAAACAAATAGAAATTTTAGAATATTTGTGAGAAAATATTTCTATGAATAAGATGCTTAAATAAGACGAAATTTTCTATTCAAATTTAATGGTGGGAAGTTTGCCCCCGGGCTAATCAGAAACTGTAGATCCGATTTAAAATAAACAGCCACCATCATGCGACAACCTCCTCAGTTACTTCACTTGCAATTAATAGGCAGTACACTATATGTCTCCCCCTCTTTATTCATAACTCCATTTCCTTTTACATGTAAAAATATCTCCGTGGATGTGTCAAAAACTTTTGTGCTCATTAGCACAATTTTTTTTCCGGTGTTTTAATTTGATTTTTCGTTTTATTTTATTTTTTATTTTTTTAGAAAAATTAATAACCAAAAATTTAGAGAAAACGATTTTTGAAATCATACTTGTAGTTTTAAAATTTGTTTCAGATATGACTGCTTTCCGTAAATGGTGCGTTTGACTTAAAATGTTCTTAACTGAAACCTCTCGCAGATCTCTCTCTCTCTCTCTGTATATATATATATATATATATATATAAGGAACGCAGTTAATTCAGTGAAAGCTCCACGGAATAACAGGTTGCACCATATATAAGCATGGATAAATTCTCTCCTATTTTAGCATCTTTACAAATATACAAAAATATTTTAAGACACCTCTCACACGACGGCATATAAAAAAAAATAAAAGAATACAATTTAATGAAATCACAGTTTTATATTTTACTTTAAAAAATCTTAACTTTTCTCATTCCCGTCCACCTCCAAACAAAAAACTGCTATTTTATAGAAAAAAATCTTTTAGCCCACACAATATTTTTCACGATTGGATACACTAGCGATGGGTACCGTTTGAATCGGTAATGTGTATACTTTCCGAATGTGAATGCTACTTTGAAAGCGGAGATGCCTCTATATTAACATTTGGACGTATATTGTATACCAACTTTTGACAATGGAGTTATGAATAAAGAGGAGGAGACACATAGTGTACTATCTACCAGTTGCGAGTGAAGTAACTGAGGAGGTTGTCACAAGATGGCGGCTGTTTTTTATTTAATCGGATCTTCAGTTTCTGATTACTACCAGGGCAAACGTCCCACCGGTAAAATTTAACACAAAATTTCGTCTTAATTAAGCGTCTCATTCACGAAATTTTTTCTCAAAAATGTCGTAAAAATTTCTATTTGTTTTTACTGCTGTGAGTATGTCTTGTAAAACTGCCAGTTTTCTTCCCTGGTTGTCACAACATGGCGGAAACGCAGGGCCTAACTACCGCCAAAGTGAACTCCTACCAGTAAAAATAAAAATCTGTTTCTACCATTATTTATGACTGAAATTTTGTAATAATCGGGTGTTTAAATAAGTTGAAAATTTGTATATAAATCTACTGGTGGAAGTTTCCACTGGCGGTAAACAACTCCTGCGATAGCGGTTACAGTTGAAGCTTCACTATTTTAAGGCTATGTCAGTTCCTCTTTATTAATAGTTCCATGCTTTTGACACGGTATTCGAGTTCCTTGAATCGGGGCAACTCGGAAAAAAATATAATTTATATATTTTATCTTACATATTCATAATGTTTTAACGGGTTAAAATTTGAGGATGCAAAAGATAGATCCGCTTAACATTTTCAGTGCGGAAATTTTAACATTTCCTGCAATTACTGCACTATGCAGACGCAATACTTCATCACTGCTAAGCCCATGACGCACTACAGTGAAACAATACACGCCGTGAACGCCTAGGAGACTTTTGTCGACGCTTACTGTAGTCTGCAGCACCCAACTCCTAGATGTCGACATTAGTCGACCCCCGCACTCGGTCCCATATGTCGACTTCTGTCGACTCCCGCACTCGGTCCCATATGTCGACTTCTGTCGACTCCCGCACTAAAAGGGTTAATAAACTTTAATTTTTATCTTACAAATAAATCAATTTTGATTTTGTTTCTTATTTTAATCAGATTTAAAAGAATAGACCCAAACATATTCCATGAACTTTTTCAATTCAAAATCATGTTTGTATTTATGGAAATAATTAATAAATTTTTATTAAAAATATGAGTTATAACCTACATTAAGTTCTACATAAAACAAACTCTAATGGTCAAAAACATACTAATTAAATTCATTATTAATTTAGATATAGATAATATTTTTTTTTTCAAAGGTACCTCTCTCCAGTTATCGTAAGGATCTGCAAAAAAGGAACACCCAAAGAGTTAACGAAAGAAATTTTATTGAAATTTCATTATTATAAAATGAGTTATATATATACTAACAATTTCTACATAATTTGTCTGCTAAATAATTAAATGATCCCGGTTCTTCTCCTTGAAAAAAGCTTAATAATACTATTTTTTTTTAATTTATTGAAAAATTCCTTTTTTATATATAACATAATAAATCCCAAAAGTTAGCTGTTATGATTTTTTACCTATTGCAAATCTGTGTCAAAAATTAATCAAAATTAAATAATTACGCGCGCAGCGTTTACTGCAGTTCCAGAAAAGTATTTCGATTTATTCTGTTGATCCGTCTCAGATATCAGACCGGATACTATAATAGTTATAAGGTTAGTTGAGTGAATTTGTCCTCCAGATTCTTCCGGTATGGGTCAGTTGGTGAGCCTAAGGCTAATGTCACACGAATGTCTTTTTGCACGCTTTTTTTTCTCTTCCACCATCCTTACACATGCTACCGAAGGTGTAGGGATGGTGGAAGAGACGAAAGAGCGTGCAAAAAGACGTTCGTCTGACATTAGCCTTAGCGACTTCATCCAAGACATCCGTGGGCATTTTACCAAAATTTGGGGGAGGGTGGGGGGGAGTTGCCGAGGGAAATTTTGCTGAGCAGTTAAAAATTTGGATTCGGTGACCCAAAAAACACATAGTAACCCCTTTTCCAGAACTACCATGAATTTTGCTAGGTATGGTCTCTATATGGCCTCTATTACCTGGACTATGAGAATCAACGGACATTTTTCATAGAAAATGTTACATTTTTTCTTCATTCTTGCAAAAATTTCAAAAGCCGTATTAATAATTTATTTCTTTTCAGTTGAAAGATTTCCACGTGAAATATTAAATGGAACTAGTTTTTTTTTTTTTTTTCAAGAATTAAAAAGGTGAATATGGCGTTATAGTGGAAATAAAAAGGATATTTCAGAATAAGTTTTTGCTTTGGTCAAGTTTATGTTTTAGTAAAAAGTTTCAAATTGATAGTCTTTTTTGTACGCAGATAGCGAACTTAGTGAGAAATTACATAACCTAATTTTTTTTTTTTTTTTTTTTTTTTTTTTTTTTTTCCGAGATGAGAATTATTTATACCCCAAGTTAAACTTAGGTAGTAATTTTCTTATGTGTTTACATCGTTTACATCACCTTTTGGGAGAGAATAAGATAACAAAATTTAAGTAAAAGTTTTATTTTTTATTTTGTACTGTATCACAGCTATAATATTGTTAAATATTAGCAGTAAGAATTCAACACAATTTATTTTTGCATTCATAGTGTTCCTGAGTGGGAAGTAAGGTACCTAAATTTAAGTGGGGTTATTTTTTTATGTATTGATTATAGATTTTTTACGTTCAGATTGGAAGTTTTTGTCCAAACTACAGCAACCTGCATTACTACAGTGGTGAAATATTTTGAATTATACATTGGTAAACTGCATCACACATTGTGATGCAATGCCGCAGACATCAAAGCCTGATGATGATAACTTCTATTAATTTTGAAATGAGTTTGTCTGAATGCAGTAGTTATTAAAAAACTTGACATATTAAACAAAGACATAATTTGAAGAGCAAATTAAAGAAAACAAAATTTATTTCCTACATTGTTTAAGCCCGAGAAGGAACAGATATTAAGATATTTCATTCAATTAGTTACACACTTAATGTTAATTTTTTGCAGCAAATAAGTTAAGAAAATTGAAGATTAAAAAATAAAAATAAAATTCATACAATATGATACTTAAAACATTCTAAAAAATTAGATTCTTGTCACATAGCTGCCAACTTATACGCTTATTTCTTACCACTAAAATTTAAAAGAAATCTTTACTTTACTAAATCGCTGATTTTGTCGATTAAATAAGGCAAAAAATTCTATTAAATTTTAGTGGTAAGGAAAAAGCGTAAACGTTGGCAGCTATACTTTCAAATGAAATCGAAATAAATCTTACTAGGGAACGTTCCCAGGTGCAAGTTGTGGATTTGGACGAGAGTGGTATCAAAAGAAAGGTCTGGTCATGTACATCAAAATGTCCAATGGAACTACCCGTCGAAATCCAACCGTTTTCGAGATATCCTCACTTGAAGTATGGATAAGTAAATAAATAAATTGGCTGGCAGGCATATAAACTGTTCGCAAGTTAAAAGTTTCTTTGCATTGTTTTAATCCTCTACCAATACCTTTTTCCCGAGCTACGAGCAAAATCCTTTACACCCAAACATTGCCGGTTATTTCCCCTCTATTAGACAGGCACTTCGCATTCTGCGAAGTTTTCGTGTAGGGCTGCATTCGGAGAGTTTTTCCATTTGTTTTTGCTATTTCCAGCACCTTGTTTTATGCAAATATTTCGGCAAATGTGTGGGTGTAAAGGATTTTTCTCGTAGCTCGGGAAAAGGTATTGGTAGAGGATTAAAACAATGCAAAGAAATTTTTAACTTGCGAACAATTTATATGCCTGCCTGCCATTTATTTATTTACTTATTCACACTTCAAGTGAGGATATCTCTAAAACGGTTGGATTCCGACAGGTAGTTCCATTGGACTTTTTGATGTACATGACGAGACCTTTCTTTTGATACCACTCTCGTCCAAATCCACAACTTGTACCTGGGAACGTTCCCTAGTTAGACTTTTTTTTTTTTTTTAAGTTTTGTATTTTGCATGTATCTTA
Source organism: Maratus speciosus (assembly GCA_963932465.1). Lineage (NCBI taxonomy): Eukaryota > Metazoa > Arthropoda > Arachnida > Araneae > Salticidae > Maratus > Maratus speciosus. The sequence goes on from OZ010787.1 coordinate 26,398,910, forward strand.
CCATTTTATGTACAATTGTCATAAACACAATACAAAATCTGCAACACAAATATTTTCAATTAAAAATGGAAGAAGTCTAAGATTTATTTCGATTTCATTTGAACGGAATCGAATTTTTTAGGGTGTTTTAAGTATTTTAATGTATGAATTTTATTTTTTATTTTTTAATCTTCAATTAACTTAACTAATTTGTTACAAAAATTTAACATTAAATGTACAACTAATTGAATGAAATATCTTAATATCTGTCCATTCTCGGGCTTGAACAATGTAGGAAATAAATTTTGTTTTTTTTTTTAATTTGTTCTTCAAATTATGTTTTTTTTTTAGCACTAGAAAGACGGGGAATTTTATTCAAATTTTATAAAAATATTTGACACCAGAATACCTATTTTAAATTATTAACTGATTTGTTTAACTAATCTTTTCTTTGTGTCTTTTGTAGGAGTGCGCAACCTTTTCAAGAAAAGGGCCTCTTACAAAAATCATTGGGTTGTCGAGGGCCACGTCAGTAACACAGAGAAAATTCTTTTTTTGTTTTTGTCTGTGTTAAAAATAAACAAACGGAAATAAATAGCTGTATGAAGGAATGCAGGGCTTCTTCGCATCTGTATGAATAACCATTCAACGCTTTATGAAGACTGACGGATTCTTCTTGAAAAATAGTAACTTGAAGAAAAAAAAATTCCATAAAATTTCTAAATAATTGAACGTTATTGAAAATAATGTTTAAAAAAAATTATTGAAGAATAAATTAATTTAAAATAAAAGAAAACTTATTTTTGAAATAACAAGGGATGATGGACTAATTATGCTATTTTTTCTGCGGGCTATTAACAAAACTCGTTTTTTTTTTCTTTTGTCTATCAAGTGCGACTGATTGACGAAATTCGCGATTTTTTATCAACGGCCGATTGACAGATTTCGAGGTAATTTTCCATTGCCGATTGGCAAAATTTGCAACCTTTTCAAACAATCAATTTGAGATACCTGCGATAAATTGACGCAATGCGCGATTTATTTCAGCGATAAATTTTCAAATTTCGCGATTTTTTTTCGCACAATGGATCAACGAAAATTGTGATTTTTTTTTCACCACCGATCGAATTATTTCGCGACTTTTTTGTTCTGCGATCGATCTTCGAAATTTGCAATTTTTTTTTCCATGAACGATTGACAAAATTCGCTATTTTTTTCCATGAGTGATTGGCGAATTTTGCGATATTTTACGTGACAGATTGACAATACTTGCAATTTTTTTTCCAATGACCAATTTACGAGTGATTTTTTTCCGATATACATTGATGTAATTTGCGATTTTTTTCGCGCAATAAATTGGCGAAAATTGCGATTTCTTTTTCGCGCATAATCGATGAAATTTGCATTTTTTTCCTGCGACCAATGGATTTCTATTTCATGATATTTTTTGGGACCGACACACAAATTTTGGTATTTTTTCCATGACCTATTCACGGAATTCGCGAATTTTTGAGAAAATTCGCGATTTTTTTCACGAGCAATTGACAAATTTCGCAATATTTTTGCGACCAATTGACAAAATTTATATTTTTTTCTATCAATTGTCAAAATTCGTGATTTTTTTTCCGCGACAGATTGACAAATTCGCGATTTTCCCCCAGTCGATCAACGAAACTTGCGATTTTTGTACCTCATCAACAAATTTCGCGATTTTACTGTGCCCGATTAACAAAATTCGCGATTGTTAACTGACTCTGATGAAATTTGTAGTTTTTTCCGCGGCGAATTGACAAAATTTGCGATTTTTTCCCGCAATAAGCTGGCGAAATTCGCGATTGTTTTCCGTAGCCGGTCAAGAAAGTTTTCAATATTTCCGCAGCTCCTCGACAAAATTCACAACTTTTCCGCGTCCCATCAACGACATTCGCGATTCTCAACTGACTCTGAAGAAATTTGTAATTTTTACGCGACAAATTGATGACAAATCATTTTTTCTTGCGATAAACTGACAAAACTCACGATTTTTCCGCAGCTGGTCAACAAAATTTGAAAATTTTGCGTAGCTCATCGACAAAATTCGCAATTTTTCTGTGCTCGATTAAAGAAATTTGAGACTTTTCCTTTTCGCGATTTTTCCTATCGCGATCAACAAAATTCGAAAATTTTCCGCACCCGATAAACGAAATTTGCGATTTCTAACTCTGACGAATTTTGTAATTATTCCCGCGGCAAATTGACAAAATTCTGATTTTTCCTCACGATCAACTAACAAAACTCGCAATTTTCAAGCAACCGATCAAGGATTAAATAATCGACAAAAATTGCAACTTTTAACGTGTTCGATCAACGAAATTCACGATTTTTAACTGACTGTGACGAAATTTGCAATTTTTTCAGCGGCAAATTGTCGAAATTCGCGATTTTTTCTCACGATAAACTGACAAAACTCGAGATTTTTCCCCAATTGATTAACGAAATTTGCGATTTTGATTGGCTCTTACAATTTCTTCCGGGGCAAATTGACGAAATTCTCTATTTTTTTCCTGCGACATATGGACAAAAAATTGCAATTTTTCTAGTTATAAATTGACGAAATTGTGTCAAAAAAAGAAGAAATTATATAAATTGTGATCGCGGGACACAAGTTAAACCATGGCGGGCCACTTTTGGCCGTCGAAATGACCGCTCGTCGTCTTTCTAGTGTTAATATATATATATGGGGCATTCTCACAATCTTTAACTTTCATGTCCCTGAATAATAATTTTTTATTTAATACACTTTTTGGGTTTTTTTTTTATTTCATATACTTGGGCAGATCCCATTGTATGATTGCACAACAATATTAACGAGATAAATAAGTTTTGGACGATGTTGGGGGTCCAAACACATGGAAAATTCACCTACCGTCCGGTGTCCCTGATGCTGATTTTGACGTTTGGAGCCGTCTGGATAAAATTGTTTCAATAAAAATAATTCGATGTAATTTTTTTCTAAAAACGGAACTATTGTTTTATATAAATATGTAGCTAAAAATTATCCGGCACACATTTTTAGGGTTGATATTATTTTTTGAACTCTGTCCCTGGGTTTTAGATTTTATACCATCCCTCTTTTAAAATTATACAGAAAATCAGATGCAGCGACAGAATTTTTTTCAAGATTTTGCTCATGCAGAAGTTTGCTAGAGAAAGAATATCTAAAATTCTTTGACAGGGCATTTACTGCAGAAAAAATTCAGCATTTAAATATCAATTTCAAGCACCGTGGCTTTATTGGTAGTCTTACCATCCCCAAGGTTTATTCCTGCACTTTTCGAGGTAAATTAAAAAAATAATAATAATTCAATCCAATGTTAACAACTGTTTCGAAAAATCAATGAACATTGTGGCTATCACTTAGTCTTAACATGATTTTCCTAAAAATAGGTGGTAATTTTCCTTACCGTTCCATCCTTACCGTCTCTTTTTTTACCATCTCGTCCCTTTTTTTACCTTACCGTCCATTCTTTAACACCCCTTTAAGACAATGTTCTACAAAAATTCTGTATTAAAAGTACTACATTTGTATTATTTCTTATTTGAATGTCCTCTGGGTACTATGCAAATTCATTATAAGTAAAAATTTAGAAGAAAATATAAAGTTATAGGGGTAAAATGGTAAGGAAAATTAAACTCGCAAGTTTAACCTAAACCTCAGGTAAATAAAACATTTTTCGCTGCTGACCATTTTTTCTTTATTTTGAATCATTAAGACATTCGACTATCAGATTAAAATGTTATTTTAGCAAGTTTAATTTCGCCAGATTTTTTCCCCAAAAGTCAAAAGATTGTGAGAATGCCCCATATATATATAGATATATATATATATATGTGTGTGTGTGTATGCATATATGTATATATGTCTGTATATATGTGTAAGAAAATGCGTAACCCCTAAAAATACCTATAATAAGTTACAAATTTTAAACTATGTTAAAATAAAGTAAATTAATAAAGAGTGGTGCATACATGCGTGTTTTCTCCAAATATGATAAAATAAAATATGACTGAATTTTCAATAACATTTTCATCGTTTTTTTTATTATGTTCCCTCTGCGAGAAAAATATCCAGATTATTTTTCTCTGTATTACACATCTGATGTATTATTTCTTTCAACTCTGCATGAAAAATTATCCTATTTCGCACAAAGTGGATGACGAGAAATGATCATTTAAAAAAAAAAAACTCAGAATTTCAAAATGACCACTGAAAAACTTCAATAAAACTAAAAATACTATTGAAAATATTTTGGCATTGATAGCTGTGCATTCCGCCTTGGAAGTCCATTCTATATATGACCCCTGATAAAAGACAACTTGGTCATTTTAGAATTTTTTCAGTTTTACGATTTTTAAAATAAATTACGTTTATTTGACAGATAAAAATAGAAGAACGGCATTTTATTCGGAATGGTGCCAATAACCGTTCTACAAAGTCTATAAAAATATTTTCAGATTTTTTTTCCCTTGTGAAAAACTGGTAATATATGAGAAATGGTAAATAGGCTTGAATCTTTATTCCATTATTCGTTATAAATCGGATATGGAAATAATAAGACACATACTGATGCTACTGCAAATGCTTTTAACGATTTTTGATAGTTAAATACAAACAAATTTTTATATAAAAAATACTCGTTTCAGTGTATGTACCATGCTAGCATAATTTTTTGGCTAATTTAATCATAGAAAAATCTTTCAAACTCTGCGATAAGATACGGCGATTAAAAATTTTCAGATTTAAAAATTAAGTAATTAATTTTTGATGTGAACTAGTTATGCCATACCTGTTGGGAATTCTAAAGAGCGCATGCACATTCTTAGTCAAATTAATAATGTATAGAAATAGCTCTTATGTACAAAATTTAAACAGTTTTAAAAGGCATGCAATGCGTCATTATTTATTATGGCGTCTAATTCTGTAATCACTTTGTGTTTGTTACCCTTTCTACACTCACAGACCGGGAGGTGGCAGTGCAGAGAATCATCTCATCGAGTTCACGGCTGAAATTCCAGAATTACTTGAATCTCGATTCGCATAATGGAGTTAACAATAAAGAGGAGGAGACATATATTGTAATGTCTACCAGTTGCGAGTAAAGTAACTGAGGAGGTTGTCACAAGATGGCGGCTGTTTTTTTTTTCTTTTAAAGGATCTTCAGTTTCTGATTACCGGCAGGGCAAACGTCCCACCAGTAAAATTGAATAGAAAATTTCGTCTTAATTAAACGTCTTATTCACGAAATTCTTTCTCAAAAATGTCGTAAAAATTTCTATTTGTTTTTACTGGTGACAATATGCCTTCTAAAACTGTCAGTTTGTTTCCCTGGTTGTCACAATATGGCGGAAACGCAGGGCCTAACTGCCGCCAAATAAACTCCTACCAGTAAAAATAAAAATCTGTTTCTATCATTATTTATGACTGAAATTTTGTAATAATCTGGCGTTTAAATAAGTTGAAAATTTCTATATAAATCTACCGGTGGAAGTTTCCACTGGCGTTAAACAACTCCTGCGATAGCGGTTACAGTTGAATCTTCACTATTTTAAGGCTATGTCAGTTCCTCTTTATTAATAATTCCATGATTCGCATATTATTGGGGCGTCCGGAAAGTCGTGTCCGTTTGGGAAAATCAATACGTACCAGAAAATTCTGCACTGTAATTATTAGACATTAGATACCGGAATGAATGTCTAATAAATAAATAATATAATTTTAAGTACGAATTGATTTTCCCAAACGCACACGACTTTCCGAACGACCCAATAAAACGCAATTGGTCTGCCAAGTCATATTTTTGTAGAAAACACCTGAAAACCATATTTTAGCTGTTCACTCACTCTAAATTAAAATGTCTGAAATTCAGACACTTAAGTGTCTGAAATGGAGTGTTCAATTTTCAGACATTTTAAAATGTCTGAATTTTTTCAGACACTTTTTGCGTCTGAATTTCAGACACTTCAAACGTCTGAATCGCATCCATTTTTTTGTAAGCATCATACGTAGCCATGTTTGACCACGTTGAATCCTGGAAAAATATTTGGCTGTGGTCCTGCCCCTCCCCCCCCCCCCCAATACAGCCTGATTTTTTTGGTGCTCTCAGTTTTGGTATACAATTTTCGTTACGTTGATAATTTAAATCTTTTACGACATTGTACTGATTATAATCAATATCTTGAACTTCAGGAGTAGAACAAGATTAATAAACAAAAAATATTTATCTAAATATTAGATTTTTTAAATTTATTTTGTTTTTAACGTTATTTTACTTTAAAAGTTCAAAATATTGATTATAATCAGTACAATTTCGAAACAGATTTAAAATATAAGCTTTACAAATATTGCACATCAAATTTGGGGGCACTACAGTCGTAGGGGGACGGGGAACTTTCCAGTTTGCCCTTCCTTTAATCAAGAAGTACTTTTGCAAAAAACGCAACCCTGCATTATAGTTGTCTAAATTGAGATGTCCGGTATTCGGGAGTATCCGTTGTGGAGGTTAATGGACATTCTCGAATAGCGAACACCTCTATTTAACAAATACCTTTTTAATCAGCAGACATACATATTTGTATATTTTTACCTCAAAAAAGTAGACATCTCCAATTATCGGACAAATTCTGCGGTCCCGAAGTGTTCGCTATTAAGGGCTTTTAAGGTACATAGATAAATATATATATATATATTTTATAATCTTGTCCTACTCTAAAAGTTCAAAATATTTATTATACTCGGTTGAATGTGGAAAAAGATTTAAAATATCAGATGTAGGAAAATTGCAAAAATCCCCCCCCCCCCCAAAAAAATGAAAATATAAAAAAATATATTGCCACATAGGCAATTTTACATACACATCACTTGATAATCACAACAGCCATTTAACTATCAATAATGAAAATAAATAAATAAATATTCTACTTTAACCCTAGAACTACCGGAAATTTTACTCAAGTTTTATAAAAACATTCTACACCAGAATTTTTACTTAAAACTATTTAATTTGTTTATTTAACTTATTATTGTCTGATTTATACATTTAGTTTGTTTTGAAGAAATTTCTGGTTTGAATAGATATTTTGAATATACATGTCGGGTCCATTGGACCCTTCTGGTAGACAGAGGGTTAATAACATTGGGGGAAAAAATGACTTTGGTATTTTGTTAAATATATTTGCGTTTTTAAACTTGTCTTACTCTAAAAGTTCAAAACTTTCATTAGAATCAGTGCAAGATTTAAGATATCAGCTTTACAAAAATTCATGCAAAATCCCCCCCTCCCCCCTCCCCCCCAAAAAATGAAAATACTTATTTAAAAATTATGTTTTTAAAAAATTTATATTTCCACATGGGCAAGTTTTTATGTAGATCAGAGGGTACTCACAAAAGCTATTCAACTATCAATAAAAACAAATAAGTACATATTCTATATTAAAAACATGAGGAAAAAATAACTTATGATTTCCAAACTTCTTTCGTCTTAAATATATACAGTAACATCTGTCATTTTTGTATTTTTCGTATAAGTGCATATAAATAAAGTTACCACAATTTTAAATACGAAATCTAGTTAGAGGTTTTTACTTTTTCCCATTATAAATTTCAAATTACTTTTTTATTAAAAATAATAAAAAAAATCAGTATTAGAGTTGATTGCAAATCAAATACATATGTATATTTTTACAGGCAGCTTCATATAATAGACCAGTCTCATTTACTTTATTTATCTTTTTTTAATCTGCGGTTTTATGCCAGGAAGTAAGAAAGCATTAGGTCATCTTTCAAAGTTTTTTTTTTCTTTACTTCCTTGTGGCCGTCATTTACTGCGAGATAAAAATTATCCATTGAAACTAAGAACTGACATTGAATATATAATTCGTAATAAAAAAGAACGTCATAAGTTTAAAAATATATACTTCTAGAATTAGTGGGGTTTTTTGCGAACAGATTCAAAACTAATTAAATTTCATGCAGGATTTTGTTTAGTACAATAAATAAAATCATAAAATACACTAATTTTACTACTATAAAGAAACTTACTTGAGTTGCTGCAAGAGGTAAGAAATATTCCTCGATTTGAAATTTTAAAAACTACCACAACCACAGTGAGGGAGAAAGACTTTCATCAGTTTAAAAGGTAATCCCATAATACATCCGACTAGCCATATTTAAAGAATGAGATGTTTCATCCTAAAAACAGGACCCGCCAGACAAAAGTTTCTTTTTTTTTTGCCAGCTTCGACAGGACGAAGATGAATAACACAATATTATTGATATAAATTGATACGAGTTAACACTAAGCCCATTGCACACGCTTTGTAGAATTTCCGGGTGTAATCTTCAACCGTCGTCTACTTCTGTTCTGTGACTATCCCGCCCTTGTATCGACGACAGCTTCTAAGAGACATTTGATGTCGAGCACACACGTCAGATGTATGTATTCAATAAATAAATAATCCAAGTTAATACGAATTAAAATCACAGTACTTCACATTTCGCAAAAAACGAATTAAAACACACGCGTACATAAAAACAAACTTTGTTTGAATTACAACGTATACCACTTCGAACGAAGACATCTAAAACGCATGCGCAACTGGGAGTGCTAGTGCCCCCTGGTGGTTATTGCGTCGGAAGAATCAAAACGTCTTAAATTAAGACGCGTTTAAAGCAATGAAGTGTCTTAAAATAAGACGTTTGCGGATATTTTAGACATTATTCTCAGTTCGTTTACACCATGGTCATAGTAAGACGCTTATGTATCTTAAATTAAGACATCTATAGTGTCTTAATTTTCAGATTAAGACACTTAAGTGTCTAAAATTCTTTTTCAGTCACATATGTGTCTAAATTTAAGACGCTTCTATTTGCAGTGCTCGTAGGTTTACCATTGTGTTTTGCTTAACCGAAAGGTATGAAAACATGGAGGACTTGGAGGAAGCTTAGATTTGAAAAATGTGCCGTTGGCTCGATTTTTAAGAAAATGAGATATTCGGAAACAGCCACGAAAAATATTATTAGATGCATACCTTTAAATCTGTAAATGCGCTATTCGTAACAATGTTACTATTCGCAACAAAATCCTTGTCCAAAAATTATCTATCTAGCAGATGCTGAAAATGTCGTCGATGAGAAGGAAATGAAATTCAAAATAAATCTTCTCATTAAATCTGATTTTAAATTGATAATGTGAGTTCTACGGGGAATATTATAACGAAAATTACATACACTGATAGCCAAAGGTGACCGGTCACTTGCGATCCTAGACGTTTTGTTAAATATCTAGAAAAATACATGAGGAATTGACCTGAATCTGCAGGTGTGTAAACAGTATAGTATAGGTCATATATTTCCGCGAAGATTTTTTCCCGAAACCACATAGAGGACCATCAACAAATTGAAAAGAACGAATATATTTTGGATAACCCTGTAAAAACTAATGTAGCAAAAGCGTTCAAACTCGAGATTATTAATAAGTGGTTTATTGTAATATACTGTGTTCATTTTTATGAGGATAGCATGTATACTCTTAGAGAAATTAAGGTTTTTATAAAAATAGTCCCGAATTTCGCCAAGTTTTTGGCTTATAATTTGCAGAGTTCTTAATAATAAAATTAAAAAAAAAAAAAAAAAAAAAACATTATTTTCAGAAAATATGACAAACAACATTGTACGTAATATTCTGCAATCAGAATTAAAAAATAATAAAAAAGGGATAAAAAATAAACAGGTTTACTAAAAAATGTTTTTCTGCGCATGCGGCAATCAAAATATAATATGCATAATGTATTAGCTAAATATATAAAGCAACTTTTGTAAAAGTCTCAAAATCATAGCTTGGAAATTCTGAAAATTATCGTCGATAGAATAAGCTCGAAATCCGATGTTCCCAAAAGGAAGCAAAAAGATGAGGGGTTGTATCCAAATATAGTAGTACGTGCAATATTGTGTACACTATCTTAGCACTAATCAACAGATATTTCATACAACCCCTCATCATTTTGCTTGTTTTGGGGAACAACGGATTTCGAGCTTATTCTATCGATGATAATTTTTTCAATTTTCAAGCTATGATTTTGAGAGTTTCACAAAAGTTGCTCTATATACTTAGCTAATACATTATGCATATTATATTTTGATTTCATTCGCGCATGCACAGTGAAACATTTTTTAATAAACCTGCTCATTTTTCATCCAATTTTATTTATTTTTTAATTCTGATTGCAGAGTATTATGTACAATGGTGTTTATCATATTTTCTGGAAAGAACTTTTTTTTATATTAAGCACTATGCAAATTATAAGCAAAAAACTTGGCGATATTTGGGATTGTTTTTATAAAAAAACCTTAATTTCTCTATGAGTGTACATGCGATCTTCATAAAAATGAACACAATATATTACAATAAGACACTTATTAATAATCTTGAGTTTGAAAGCTTTTGCTACATTATTAATTTTACAGTGTTATCCAAACGATATTCGTTTTTTCAATTTGTTAACGGTCCCTTTTGGGGTTTCGGGAAAAAATCTTCTCGGAAATATATGACCTATACTATACTGTTTACACATCTGCTGTTTCAGGTTAATTCCTCATGTATTTTTCTAGATATTTAACAAAACGTCTAAAATCGCAAGTGGCCGGTCACCTTTGGCCATATGGTGTAGTTGTAATCAGTGAAAAAGGTTACACACAGAGGCATTAATTATAAATCTCAAAATGCAATATTTGTGAAAAAATTATAAGTCAGGAAAAAATGCTACTTTTCTTTGCGACACCTGTCTGTGTTCTGAAAGATTAGAAACTTCTATTTTCTATGGCTTGTATTTTAATGGAAATAAAAAAGGGATTTTAAAATCGATTTTTAAGGGATTTTACCACTTTTTACAGAAGTATAGGAATAATTTTTAGAATTTCTGAAAGGGACAATAGTGGTGTGCAAAAAGCCGGAGACGTGACAACTCTGAGTCAGTCGAGTGTGAACCACCGCGCCGGCGTGAACGTGTTAATTGTAACTAAAATTCTATTTCTTACCAACTGACAACTTTCTCTCGGCTGGAGTATATTACTCGGCGCACGCTGAAATATGTAACTCCGCAAGCTATAGATTGATTTCCTATGATAAGGTGGGACTAGATTAAAGATCCGCTGATCTGAACTTTCGATCCTGCTTTTATACTAAGCAAATTGACCACTGTAACCAAATTTGCATAAATTCACAGCAAAAATCCGTAATAGCAGATTCCGAGACATATACACTTAGCAAAAGTAAAGTAAAAGAATGTACAGCTATCCCATTTGCTTATACTGATTAGTATCGCCAGAACGTTTACATTCAGAAAACAAGACTCCGTTTATAAAAGAGTTGCTAATCGAGACATAGGCTGGACCCTTATTTTAACCCCTCAATGGTCGCATTAAATTACGGTTTAAAAATTAAAATTGCTTATTGGCAACACTTTTTTTGAAAAAGAAATATTCACATTTAACCCTCCGTCTACCAGACGGGTCCAATGGGCCCGATGGGTACATTCGAAATATTTATTCTAACCAGAAATTTCTTTAAAATAAACTAAATGTGTAAACCAGACAATAATGAGTTAAGTAAATAAGTTCCATAGTTTTAAATAAGAATTCTGATGTGCAATATTTTTATAAAACTTGAGTAAAATTTTCGGTAATTCTAGGGTTAATAAGAGATAAAAAGATACCATAATAAAGCTAATTACACTATTTTATAAAACTCGTGGGAATCAAACAAATCTGAATAAATCTAAAAAAAGATACAGCAGTGAATATAAAGGGAGCGAGAATTAAGGGGTTAAAAAGTGTTTCTCAAATTCTCGGTTCATATAATGGAGTTATGAATAAAGAGGAGGAGACATATACTGTACGGTCAACCAGTTGCGAGTGAAGTAACTGAGGAGGTTGTCACAAGATGGCGGCTGATATTTTAAATCGTATCAACAGTTTCTGATTACCGCGGGGGCAAACTTGCCACCAGTAAATTTGAATAGAAAATTTCGTCTTATTTAAGAGCCTTATTCATGGAAATATTTTCTTACTACGATTGTAAAAATTTCTATTTGATTTTACTGTTGTCACTTTGCACAGGTATTAAAATTATTTTCACTGACACTGACACGAGGTTGTCTGGGTTATCAGAATATAGCGGGAACGCAGGTCCTGACTACCACCAAAGTAAACTACCACCAGTAAAAATAACTATCTGTTTCTGCCATTATTTATGGCTGAAACATTTCATTAATAAGACGTTTAATTTAGGAAGAAATTTCTATTGAAATCTAGTGGTGGGAGTTTCTCTCGGCCGTAATCAACCCCTTGCGAAAGCGGTTGTAGTTGAAGCTTCACTATTTTACGAATATGTTAGATCCTTTTTATTAATAGGTTCCATTCTTCATATGAACATTCATTTCTCAATGAAAACGAAGCGCTGCTCTTACGTATATAGAAACAGATTGCATCATAATAGTTTGCTACTTAATTATGCTAATATCCGACAGTTTTTTACTTTGACAATTCTAAAATATTCACTATAATAAATTTTGTACAGTAGCGGAAAAGAATATCTCCATGTTTTTTTTTTTTTTTTTTTTTTTTTTTTTTTTTTGGTTTTTAAATTATTATTATTCAAATAATGACATACTTTTAGAAATGGTTAACATAAAAAAAAAGATTAAATTAAAAATAGGAGAAAAACATTTAAATAAAATACTTATCAAAATAAATCATTTTTGATTATTTCACAAATCATAAAAATAATAAAAATACTTAAAACAGATGAATAAAAGAAACATAATTAGCTTTCTTTGTGGTTTAATATTTTACGAAACTAACATTTCTCGAATCATATGTTATTTAAGTAATTGTACTTCAATCTCATTAATCAATAACATGAAATAATTTTGAGATCACAGAAAGTGAAACTTTTAATTTTTCGAGCATTATTTGAAATATGGTTTGTAAGCAATTTAATTTTCTTTTCATAATATAATAAGTAGTTAAATTAAAAAGGTAAATTGAAAAGGAAAAAAATATTAAAGTGTCATACATCTATAATTAAAAAAATCTTGTTTTAATTTTGAAAATAAAGAAAGCATAATCTGAAAATTACTAACGCCCCATATTTTAATATGTTACAACTTATAAAAATATTTTGTGTGATATAAATATTATAAATCTAGCGAAATCTAGCGATTTTTAACGATTAAATAAGGGAAATAATTCTATTAAATTATAATGATAATAGAAACCGTTTCAGATGGCAGCTATGGAGATGTAATGAAAAAATAAGTTATGTTTTATATGAGGAAAAATGTTTTAACCCTTTATGTCCCGGTGGTACTTTAAAGTACCGCAGTTTTCTAACCCAATTAAAGCATCCTACTGAATGCATTCGGAATGGTTCTTTAAGGAAACAATAGTAAATACGTCCCTTGATCATCACTAGACAGCAATAGCACTTCCACTTTGCTGAAAAGTTTTTACGAAGCTATTTCGGCGCGTGTAATTTTCTATTTTGCTTCCATTTTGTTGAACGGATTTTATACAACGCTCCTTAGTTCTTGAGAAACCGGGGGGGGGGGGGTCTAATAGTAGTACACAACTTAAATACTTACTCTTACTTTGAAAAGGTAGGTTAGTCGTAGCTCAGTTGGTATGGCATTTGCTGGTCTATCCGCGGGCACAGGTTCGATACCTCAACGCGCTACCTTTGTTTTTCTAATTTTTTGTTTTATAAATATACTTTTAAGTATAACTTCATAATCTCACTGTCAATTAAAATTTATAATATTGTATATCCATTAAAATTTTAACCTATTTAATTTTTTATTTTTAACTAAATAGTTGTATAAAACATCATAAAACTGTTAATTTTTTTAAAATCTCTTTTAAAATGCATTTCATATATTTTTTATCGATGCAATGATATTGAGCAATTGTGTCAATTCGTGATTTTAAAGAAACATCATTTACGCATTCCTTTAACAAAGGAAGTCAATGAAATTATACTTTCACTCTGTTTTTGAAGTAACAAGCATAATTATATTAAAAATTAGCATCAGAATTAAATTACAACCGATTTTTTGCATATTAAAAGTTTTTAAATTTGTAATATGTATGCTTGTGCTTTCAAATATTTTCATTTCCCCTTTATGTTCTTTCTGCTTTTATTTTTATTTTTTAAATATGTTCTATTTTATCATAACTATATGGCGCCACAACAGTTTTTGTAACGATTTTGGAATTTTTATCATTCAATAATAGATCCAATTTCATTTTAAATCTCTTTAAACGATGTGAAATAATAGTTAAAAAATAAAAAATGATAAATTTAAATTTAAATTTGTTGATATTATAATTAATGTGCGATATTAAAATTTTTAATTGAAAATTTTAAATTATAATTACAAGTATATTTATAAAACAAAAAATGAGAAAAACAAATGTAGCGCGTTCGGGTACCGAACCTGAGCCCGCAGATCAGTCAGCAACCGCCGTTTCAACTGAGCTACTACCAACCTATTCTTTTTGATACAAAGTGAGTATTTAAGTTGTGTACTAATATTAGACCCCCGGTTTCTCAAGAACTAAGGAGTGTTGCATAAAATCCGTTGAACTTGAGACTAAGGGGTCTCTACCCTACATTATATATTAAAATAATCTAAATCTGTGATTAACAAGTTTGTTCCTCTCCTTGTTAGTATCCCTGACTCTTGCTTGGAAACATCTTAACCTCTTGAGGAGCAAGCAAAAATGTCTCTAAATATTGAATTCTCACCGGAATAATCGAAAAACTTTATTTTTAAATAAGGAAAAGTAATTTTTCAACGATTTTCCCCAAATGTGAAAAATATAAAATTTAGTTAAAATTTTCTGGTGAGAATCTTGTTTTAATTAGGTGGAATATATTTTATCATACCGCCCTTCAAGGAGTTAAATTTTAAAGGTAACCACTGTTACATTTTTTCCCTTGTTTTAAATAGATCACTTGACAATACGTTATGCTAAAAAAAATTCATTTTCAGTGTGCTTACTTGACGAAGCACTTTTCAAAGCGGTACTTTTGAGTACCGTCGGGATTACGCTGAACAGGATTTTTACTTAAGTTTTTATTGTTTGAATAAATATGGTACATAAAAACGTATATATTTAATAGAAATATGTGAGTGCTAGGCAGGTGGATTTTGATACAATATAGGGGATGATATTGCACGATATATGTATGAAAATTATGAATAACAAATGAAAAAATGTTATTTTTATTTTTCAGAAAAAGTATAGTATTTTTATAAAACAAAATGGAAAATCATTACAAATTACTGAAAATATCTAAAAATATCTTTTAGCATTTTTGTGAATCCTTTTAAATTTTCTACAACTAAAAGTTTGGAAATTTGTTTCAGATATGCTTTCCATCGCACGATAATGTCACAACTGAAGAATATTCTTCTGATGGCGAAATGCTCACTCGTGATGCACAAAAAGCATCATTATCTAGTCATATATACATCATAGACATATATGCAATGATAAGCCACATTAAAATAATAAGAAAAAAATGGATGTAGTTGTTTTTCTAAGTGTCGATTTTTTTCCGAGCTTTATGACCCAACGGTACTTTGAAGTGCCACATCAGGTATTTAGTCGTAATCAGAGATGAGAGCGCTCCGACCCAAATGGTTGATTTTCACCACTAAATTTTAATGGTATTCTTTGCTTTATTAAATCTCAGAAATTCTGTCATTAAATACGGCGAGAAATACTATTAAAATTTCGTGGTAGCAATCGGTCATTTGGGTCGGAACGCTCTCATCCCTGGTCGTAATTAACAAAAAACATTATTTCTTTTATTTTTAGTTCATATATGTAGCATTCTCACAATCTTTTGACTTTGGGTAAAAAAAAAATCTGACAAAATTAAACTTTCTAAAATAACATTTTAATCTGATAGACGAATGCCTTAATGATTCAAAAGAAAGAAAAAATGGTCAACAGCGAAATTTTTTTTATTTAACTGAGGTTTAAGTTAAACTTGCGAGTTTAATTTTCCTTACCATTTTACCCCTATAACTTTTTATTTTCTTCTAAATTTTTACTTATAATGAATTTGCATAGTACCCACAGGAGATTCAAATAAGAAATAATAACAATGTAGTACTTTTAGTACAGAATTTTGTTTAACACTGTCTTAAAGGGGTGTTAAAGAAGGGACGGTAAGGTAAAAAACGGGGATGGTATTGGAAAAAAGGGACAAAATGGTAAAAAAGGGGACGGTAAGGATGGAACGGTAAGGAAAATTACCACCTATTTTTAGGAAAATCATGTTAAGACTAATTCATAGCCACAATGTTCATTGATTTTTGAAACAGTTGTTAACATTGGATTAAATTAAAAAATAAATTAATTTACCTCTAAAAGTGCAGGAATAAACCTGGGGGACGATGAGACTACAAATAAAGGCACGATTCTTGAAATTGATATTTAAATGCTGATTTAAATTCTACAGTAAAATTCCTTCCAAAGAATTTTAGACATTATTTCTCTAGCATACTTCTGCATGAGAAAAAACTTGAAAAAAAAATCTGTGGCTGCATCTGAAATGATTTTCTGTATAATTTTAGAAGAGGGGTGGTAAGGAATCTAAAACCCATGGACAGAGTTTAAAAAATAATAACAACCCTAAAAATGGCTGCAGGTTAATTTTTAGCTACATATTTAAATAAAACGATAGTTCCAGTTTCGGAAAAAAATTACATCGAATTATTTTTATTGAAACAATTTTATCCAGACAGCTCCAAACTTAAAAATCAGCAGCAGGGACACGGGACGGTATAGGAGTTTTCCAGGTGTTTGGACCCTCAACATCGTCCAAAACTTATTTATCTCGTTAATATCGTTGTGCAATCATGCAATGGGATGTTCCCCAGTATATGATTAAAAAAAAAAAACACAAAAAATGTATTAAAATAAAAATTATTTTTTAGGGACATGAAAGTCAAAAGCTTGTGAGAATGCCCCATATCTCTTAATGCATCATAGTAATAAGGAAGAAATGTTTCGAGGATATAGTTTTTTTAAATTCATAATTTGGGATATAAAGGATTAAGAACAGGGATCCTACAGTTCAGAGAATATACCCAACTTTATATCAGATATTAACCAGTTTTCTTTTCTTATATTCCTGTATTTTCTTACATAATCTCTTGTTTTATAGAGGAAAAATCGATTTTTTCAATCGTGCGATTATACAAGTCAAGTTTATGTATTCATAAAAGTAATAGTATCTCAGCTGAAAATGTAGGAACTCAGAAGAAAGTAGCATATACAGCATGATACATTATTTACACAATTATACTTCAATCCAATTGATAAATATTAATTAAGAAATCATTTAATATTCTTAGAGTAAATGGAAGAAGAATAGAGAATATTTCACAGTATTGTTTGGATTATGGTTTCCATATAATTCCATATTCTTTTAATAAGATATTAATTAATTAATTAAGTAAATAATAGAATTATTAAAACATCACACTTCTTTAATTAAAAATATAGTTTTTATTTTGAAATTAAAGGGTACAGAATCTTAAACTAAGCAACTCAGATAACAAATTTTAGTATACTATAACTTAATTGAAAAAAAAAAACTATGAAATACAAATTATAAATTTAATTAGCTAATTTCTTATGTTGTTACGAATTAAATATAAATTCCTTCAAATACAAAAATATGGGAAGGTAATAATGTGCTTTAAAATTAGGAAAAATACAGATAATTTTGTATTAATCTTATAAATTTAAGTAATTTTATACTTAAACGCAGCCTGAACTAAGAGTCCTTAGCTTTCGCAGAATTCTTTTGTTAAGCAGGGAAACATTTTAAACCGTAAAGCGGCTAAATGATAGAATATACACGCTCAAAATTTAATAGATTTAGCAAAGCTGCAAATGTTTATGCTTTTTTGTCGCCACGTTTATTAAAAGAATTATTTGATCCTTATTTAATTCACAAAATTCTGAGAATACGTTAGGCGATTTTTGTGGAACAATTGGTTGGAAGATACCGCATCTTCCGGAGTACAACCCGGGCATAAAAAAATCCTGCCTGAACCCAACAATTTTATTTCGTAAAATGATAGATCAGAATAAATATGTGACTGCAATTTTGTTAAATAAAGTTTCTGGGTACATACATGATCGTTTGATTCGCTGATTATACGCCGTAAATTATGAATTGGTAATCAGCATAGAAAAAAATATATCAAATTCGAAAAGGGTACGGACACTATTTTTGTCTTATTTCCTTGTTTACGAGCCATTTGGAAGATATTTAGTTAAAGATCATTATCATATCATATATACATTTTAAGAAAAATATGACAGTTAAAAAAAATTAAACTTTATCAGGTTCAAAATACACGTATTAAGTGGAAAATATTACATCTCACTCTAGTGAGAATGTGAATTTTTATCGACGACAGGAATTTTAAATAAAAAAAAATGAATAAAATTTTTACTTTCTTCTATTTTTACAAGAAGAAAGTATTTGAGTCGTGAAAAATTTTGGCTTCCTGTTTTCGACAGATTTATAAGTTTTACAAAGTCCTCAACACGATTTGACTATTTTAGAAAATGTCAAATCGTGCTTAGCTTTCTCGCAAGAACTAATGCATGGATTTTCACCAAACATCAGATTCAGTTAGACGTTGAAATAAATTGCTGCTGATTAGTTTTCGGTGTAAATCTCTCAACAGGTGACACTGCTATGCTGTATTTTTCGTGATTTCCGTCGTGAAATGTCAAATCTTTCTTAGCTTTCTCGCAAGAACTAATGCATGGATTTTCACCAAACATCAGATTCAGTTAGACGTTGAAATAAATTGCTGCTGATTAGTTTTCGGTGTAAATCTCTCAACAGGTGACACTGCTATGCTGTATTTTTCGTGATTTCCGCAATAGCTCTATCTCAAGAACTACTTCACGGAATTTAATAAACCTTTAGATTGAGTTAGATGCTGACATATGTTGTTGCTTATCAGGTTTAGTTGTAAATCGTACAACAGGTGACACTGCTATTCTACATTTTTCAGGATTTACACGATTTTAGCGATGTTTATATCTAAAGAACTAATGCACAGGATTTTATCAAACTCCATATTCTATTAGCCCTTGACATAAAGGGGTGATGATTAGGATTTTGTCTAAATCATAAAAAAGGCGGTGCTGCTATGTTCCATTTTTCATGACTTTCGCAATAGCTATATCTCAAAAATTTATAGGGACTGCGCGGAATTTAATTAAACTTCGCATTCTGTTACAGTTTCACATAAAAAGATCATTATTAGGCTTGGAAGTATACTATCCAACAGGTGTCGCTTTTACGTTCTTTCGGTTGGGGAATTCTAGTTGTAGCAGTGTCAGAGGGTGAGTCCTGAAAATCAATGATTTGTTTCAAAAATGCCTTTTCCTTTATAAATGAACACAAATAAACGAACCTATACCTTAAGAATCCTGTTAATGAGAATAGATTGTCTTTAATTGTGGCACTGTGATAGCGAATTTTGAAGTATTATTGTGCATGAGATGGAAGAAAGTTGTGGGACTGCCACATCCGACTAGTTTAAAATTCAAACGCGTTCGCATATTTCACATTTTTTTTCCGTATTATATTAATAGAACAACTATTTTTTTGTAATTGTATTTTTGTTATAAAGTTATAGCTGCCGACCTTTTGATATTTTTTCTAATCAAATGAAGACAAAAAATTTTGTTATATAAGAAAAATTACTCAATAAAAACAAGCAACGTACAGTCGTCGTAAAAAAAGAGGGAACACCCAATAAATTTTATTTGGAAAGAAAAAAACTGTAATAGCTTTTCGACTAGAAAATATGTCTTCTTTCAATCTACGTTAAATAAATGAACTTAGAGAGTCATCCTCATACTAAAATTTTACTGAAATCTAAAATTTTTAATGTGAACGTCTATTTTTAAAATCATATTTGAGAATTTCAATAAAGGATACCTCCGGATATCAAACTAGGGCCCCATAGATCCGTTTTTCAATCACTAGTATTTCTTAACCCCTTAACGCTCGAATTAAATTACGGTTGAAAAATTCAAATTGCTTATTGGCACCATTTTTATGAAAATGAAATATTCACCTTATTTAATGACAGGAAAAACGATACTTAAATATAGCCAATTTCACCATTTTATAAAACTGGTGGGAATCAAACAATTTGAGTAAAAGACGCAGCCCGTGAATATAACGGGAGCGAGAATTAACGGGTTAAGTTAAAATTCGTGACGAGTTTTAAAGAAAAATTTGCAGATAGATTTTTCTTAAAAAAAAAAAAAAAAAAAAAAAAAAAAAAAAAAAAAAAAAAAAAAAAAAAAAAAAAAAACTGGTAAAAAAAAAAAAAAAAAAAACTGGTGTTAAAAAAACGGATCGAGTGGGATCCCTACAAACGGGAAGTCATTTTGTTAGTTATATTAGGAATTATGAAAATTGAAAGTTTGCAAATTTTAATGGTAAATTCCTATCAAACATTGTAAATCCAATCACAATGCGGGTAGTTTTTAACTGTAATTCAAAAATATTTTGCACTAGGAAATGGCATTTTGGATTCTCATATTTAAAAACATTTCAAAATCGATTTTGTTTAATATTTTACAGATTTTTTTTTTTTTTTTTTTTTTTTTTTTTAAATTTCGATAACTAATTTTAAAAAATCTATTTCCGAACTCTAAAAAAAAAAAAAATGCAACCTTTAATTTTTTCAGAAATTTATTTCTAGAAGTTTCAATTATGCGAATCCAAAATTACAGCTCATTCCATCAAAACTTTTGCCAGTTATGCTTAAAACATTACCTCCATTGCAACCAATTTTACAGTTTTTTTAATAAATTTACAATTAGGAGTTCTAACTTAGAACATTTTAATTGCTAAACTACCAAATGACTTTTTGTTTGGTATCCAAAGAGAAGATTTTCCGAAAACTCCAAAAACGATGTCAATATTAGCTGTTCGTATTGAAAATTTTAGAGTTTGGAATATTTTCAGTAAGAAGACGAAAAACCTAAGCTGTTTTTTAAATAGAAATTGAAAGAAGAGTCAATTTTCAGTGAAAGTCTCTTTTCGTTTTTTTTCTGTGAAAATTTGGCGATTAAAACATACGATAACATTTTTTTTTTTTTTTTTTTTTTTTTTTTTTTTTTTTTTTTACAACTGTACATTTCATTAAATATTTTTTTCTAATTCAAATTATGTTTATTTGCAACAAAAAGGTTGGAATTTATATAAAGTTACATTTTTCAATTTAAAAAACCCAAATTTCGACATTTTCCTATTCGAATAATTAATGTTTTCCTGAAGCTGTGAACAAAAAACAAAACAAAACAAAAATATTTGCTTAACCCTTTGAGGGGCAAGCAATTGCGATTGTACAATGCTGAATTCCCACCGGAATTTTAGAATATTTTTATTTCAAAATAAAGAAAAGCAATTTTTTAACTCTTTTCCCACAAAGTTGTAAAAGCAAAACTTCATTAAAATTTTCTGGTGCAAATCTTAATTCAACTAAGGTGGGATATAATATATCCCACCGCCCCTCAAGGGGTTAACTCCTTAACCCTTTCCGGCACAGACAAATTTTGTTGTAAAAAGATGATATCATCGACTGACACCGGAATTTACATACGACTTTTTTAGAAATTAAAAACTAGCTACTTTGCCCTTTCATCATTAATGCAAAATTTTAATAAAATATTCTTGGTGCCGTTTGTAAGTTTGAAATTAAAATTAGGTATCCCGACCCGGGCACACTGTACCGGAAAGGGTTAATACTCGCTCCCGTGATATTCACGGGTTGTGTATTTTTTTCAGATTGTTTGATTCCCACCAGTTTTTTTAAACAGTGTTATTGCCTTTTTTATTGTATCATTTTACTTGTCATTAAATACGGTGAATATTTCTTTTTCAGAAAAGTGGGGCCAATAAGCAAAAATTTAAACCGTAATTTAAAGCGACCGCTAAGGTGTTAATAAACCGTAAATATCATTGGAATAAAAAATATTTGTGAAAGTAAATCATGTTGAACTTAGCATAATTCATCAAATTTTGAGAAATATTTAAAAGAGGATTTTGAAGAAATAAGTTATGATTTCTTTGCGAATGTAACTTGTAAGAACATAGTATGTGTATCATCTTACATTATTTACTAATTATACGTCATCTCATTAATAAACGTAAATTATTTCTCAGATTAAAACTTTTTATTAAAAGTGAAGCTTTAAGTTATTCTTAAAGTACTTAGAGGAAAATAAGTCACCATATTTTCAAGAATTTTTTGCAAGTAATTAATAAAGTAATTACTGAAGAAAATGTGAACTTAATTAAAGCTCCATACTGCTGTAATTAAAAATATCTACTTTTAGTTTTAAGGTAAAATGATATATATATTTAAACTATGTAACTCCATTTTAATATGTTTCAACCTAGTTGAATAAATTTTAAGATACACAAATTGTGAATTTAATAAGTGAATGCCTTCTGTTGTTTGAAATTTAATTTAAACTCCCTCTAAAAAAGAGGTGGAGGTCAAGTGCTTTAAAAAAAGTTGTAGTATTGAATCAACTTATATTTCACATATTCTTTTTTAAAAAATAAGAATATTTCAAAATATGTATGTTTTGGGGCAAACTTCAAGAATAAGAGAAATTGAAAAAAATGAAAGATTGTTTTTACCTTAACCCCTTAACCCTCCGTCTACCAGACGGGTCCATTGGACCCGACAGGTACATACAAAATATTCATTCAAACCAGAAATTTCTTTAAAATAAACTAAGTATATAAACCAGACAAAAATAAGGTAAATAAATAAGTTAAATAGTTTTAAATAAAAATTCTGGTGTTGAACGTTTTATTAAAACTTGAATAAAATTCCAGGTAGATCTAGGGTTAATTATCACTCCTGCGATATTCACGGGCTGTGTCTTTTATTAAGACTGTTTGTTTCACACCAGCTTTATAAAATAGTGTAATTGACTTTATCATAGTATCATTTTAGCTGTCATTGAATAAGGTGAATATTTCTTTTTCAAAAAAGTGGTGCCAATAATCAATTTGAATTTTTTAAACCGCAATTTAATGCGACCGTTAAGCAGGTTAAGAAATATTGCAATATTGTTAACAGTAAGTTTGTAATGTTATGTTTGTAGCACTTCAAGCTATGTAAGAAGTGTTTTTCTGCGAGTTTCAAGAGTAGGCACTTCCTCCTAAACATCAGGACTGGGCGCGGACACAAAAATGGCTGCTTTCGTAGGCGAATTTTGTTCAAATTTTGAACGCTCACTTGAAATAGTAATACCAAGAATTTCTAAAAGTTTTCCTAGCCTTATTTTCCAGAAGATTAAATAAGTTAAATGTACCCCTACCGAGGAACTGCATAGTCCCCTGGGCACAAGTCGTTCGCGCTGTCACAAAATGATTTTATTCAGCTTTTGTACAGTTCCTGAAATTTTAAACCAAAAATTTCTAAAATTTCTGTACGTTTTATTTTTATGAGATTAAATAAGTGAAAGAAAATACTGGTGTGTAAATTCAGAGGATCATACAACTGCTTAAAATTCCGCCTACGACCTTCGACATTTTTGTGTCACCGCGTACGCCTAGTATTCAGTGTTTGGTGCGTACTCTACACAACAGAGTAATGAGTTCATACAGATAATGAACTTCGTTAGACCGCAGTGGTAAAGTTTTTAATATGGGCTGTCGCATAGATAGTAGCGAACGTTGCGTATGACACGTGAACTACAGCCGTAACACAAGTTAGGCTGCTAATGCGGCGATAAATCGCTTTTTGGATGAAAAATTAGGAAAGTGAAAAATTATTCGAGACTGCTCTCTTCGGTTTGTTTTCAAAACTTTATCTATCTATCTATCTGTCTCTCTCTCTATATATATCCCTTTTGTTTGGATACGATAACTTCATAATTCTGCACAAATCTCTTTCAAGTTGATGCCTGATATCGAGGGGCAGAAAATCTCGGCCAAGTTTGTAAATGGGCCAAATCCGACAAATGGGGTGGATATGGGGACGGTTCTTGTGAAGACAGAAAAACATCTATAACTTCTTAATTATAATACATATCGAATCAATTTAAAGTTGTTAATCCTATTAGGAAAAGGGCCAAACATTTATGTATAACAGAATTTTTATATCATTAAAAATGGCCTAAAAGGGCGGAAAAAATAGGGTTTTAAGAAGAAAAAAATTCATAACTTCGTCAATACGCAAGACATCAAATCCAATTAAATTTATTATAAATCTTCTTACTATTATCAACAACTTTTACATTGACAAGTTTTTGACAGGATCAACTCTTATAAGTAAATAAATTAAAAAATAAGGAGGGGGGATGAAGAAGAAAAAACTTCACATCTTCGTCAATTCACAAGATATCAAATCCGCGTAAATTTATCGGAAATCTCCTAAATATAATCTACAACTTTTGTATTGATAAGTTTTTGATGGGACCAACTCTTAGACCAAAACAATATTTAAAAAACAACAAAAAAAAAACAATCGGGTTTGAAGAAAACTTATTGTATTAACATGTTTCTGATAAAACCAACACTTTCAGAAAATTGAAATTAAGAACTTATCAAAAGCGGCCAGATACAATTGTGAAACTATGTTTATCTCTAACCGTGATTTAGTTTGTGTTGGTGAAATTAATACTTAGCTTAGAATCCACCTGTGCCTGGAGGCCGAGCTGGCAGGGATTTCAATTCTTGTTAAGGTTACCTAAAACAAAGCCCTTGCTCAAGGTTTAAACTTGGCATTGTGTTGTGCGGGTTTCGGAAGGAGGTCTCAAAATTGCAATGCCAGTTTGGTCCGTGCAGCGTTTTCCCAGATATGTTTTTATTTAACCTTTAAAGACACGGGTGGCGTATTCATAAAGCCACTCAATACAAACTAGTCGCGAATCCCATAGTAAGTATGGGATTAAGTCTAATTAAATTAGTCTATTTTTAACATTTTGACGTTTATTGTTTTTATACTACTACTGGGCATTGCATTACACAAATATATTATTGAAAGTTGCTATCTAGGCTTTAAAAGCCGATGGCATACAGAGTACGCCGGCCGTGTGTTTATGTATGTCCAAACCGTCCGTGTCTTTAAGGGTTAATATCTCAGGTAATTACCGACAATATTTTTCGAAAATCGTAATAAGGAGTTCTTTTATACTTCTGCGACTATAGGTACCTCCAGCGCAACTAAACTCTTTTTCTGAACGCCCGAAAGTTGAAATTTGTGTAAAACAGATAAATGCAACTTTCTCAAAACCTATTTGACCTGCGGTAATCGCTATAGTTTTCCTGCAAAGCTTAAATTAACTTCTACTACCCCTCTTTTTTCATAATTTTAGTTTCAGTAGATTCGAAATAGAGGAGGGGACTTATTTTTGCATTACATTTTTGACGATATCTATGAAAATATAATACATAAAAGTAAAAGAATTGTATTTTTGTGTTTGGTGTGACGAAAGCTTTCAGACGATATCCTTCTCGATATACAAAGAAATGATTTTTTTTTTCATGTAACTTACTTGGCCCCTCTACATTTTTCCTAAATATATTTGTGAATGGTTAATAATTTATAAATATGTGGGTTAATAACCTTTATTACTTCAGCCAGTTTGAACTTTCCCCGTTCCATGGTTTACGAGTAAAATGACAGTGCCAGACGGACAGATAGACACAGGAGTGATCCAATAATTGTTCCGTTTCCAGTTTTATGTGCGGAACCCTAAAATGAAAAAAGAAAAACTGTCGTGTTTTACACTGAAATATATTAATATCATACATTAATTTTTATAATGGAAATTTTACTTATCTTTTGACAAAAAAAAAAAAAAAAAAAAAAAATTGTTTTTAAATCGAATAATGGCAGATTTATCAAAGTTTTGAGCATAAAAACAAAAGTTATTTCTTTAAGAGAGACGGAAATTACATTTTATGCACAATTTGTTTTTAAAATAAATTATATTTAACACGCATTATAATAAATCATTTTCAATTGGGCTTAAATGAATAATATTTAATCCAGTTCTTGAAACATTTGGAAATATTTAAAAGAGATGCATTGAAGAAACAAGTTGTGTTTTCTTTGAATTAAAACTGGGGAATTTTTAAAAACGTAGCATATATTGCATCATATATTATTTACGTAATTATACTTCAGTCTCATTAATAAATATAAAACAGTTTTGATATTACTCAATTTGAACATTTTTATTTTTCTTCGGAAAAAGTTCATAATATGTTCCATCATTATTTGTAATATGGTTTCTAAGTAATTCCATACTATTTTAATAAGATATTAAGTAATTAGTATAAAAAATGCGAAATTTATTAAAGCGTTATATTGCTGTAATTAAAAAATCTACATTTAATTTTGAGTAAAGGATATTTAATCTTAAACTATGAAACGCACATGCCAGATTTCATTAGGTTACAACTTAATTGAATAAATTTCATGATAGAAAAATTTAATTAGTGAATTCCTTATGTTTTTAGGAATTTAATTTAAGCTCCTAAAAACAGAGGTTTATGTACTTTGAAAAAAAAAAAAAATATGGTACAGACTTGAATCATCTTAAGTCTCACATTAATTAAAATCTTTAATACGAATAATATTGTTGCAAAATGGTTACGGTTTAAAAGAATTTAAATATTTTACATCATTTCTATTTTATATGCGCAAATCTCTTAGTAGTTTCTTACAATAAAATCATTCTTAGTCAATATTTTTGACGAAGTTGAAATATTAAGTATTTTTGTCTGTATTTAGAAAACAATATTTGCATTCTGCGAAATGTAACTTCGTGAGTTAATTATAACCGTATATGTCCCTTTACGTCTATAATGTAATTACTTGTAATTAATAATTACGAATAATTGAACTTTTCTTTATAAATGTTCATTAAATTTTATTTATTTCAGAGACATAAAAATATCACCATCAGTACTTCCTCTTTAAACAACAAAATTTCTAAATTGCAATAACAGGATGATGGTCAACATATAGAATACTTTGTTTTTATCTTAGAACATTCCAGTAGTTTTAATGATTTCATATTGAAAGTAAAGTAGGTGCAAGTAGCAGGATAAATTCTTGATTATTTATGCATCATTGTTTACACAAAATCAATTCGTGGCAATTTGATGTAAGTGTTGTGAATAATACTATGTTCACACCGCATATTTAACTTAACTCATACCCACATTTTGGAGGTGTTACGCCCGTAATTAGAAATACCTCTTCACACCGAAAAACGTATCTGTGTTAACTCATTGAACGCCTCTGTGTCTGGAATTTGAACAAATCAGAAGTGTCTGGATGTCGATAAGTTAAAACGAACCTCAAGCGCCAATCAGATAACCCTATAGCGGGCGATGTCCACAAAAAAGGGCACCTAATTTTAATTCCAAAACTGACAAACGGCACCAAGAATATTTAATTAAAAATGTCCTTTCATATAGTACAGGAAAATAAGCATGTTTTTATTTTTCAATAAATTCTTTTGCGAATTCTGTGTCAGTCCATCATTTCATCATTTTACAAACAGACTTACTCCGTGCCGGAAAGGGTTAACCCTTTCAGGGGCAGTGTTGGCATTTGCCAACACTGCCACGTTTTAATTGACAACTGCCACATTGACACCGGAATTTTAAAATGAAAATTTTATTTAGCTATGTATAAGAATAAAAAGCGCTTACCTACTGTGGAATAAATTGTTTATAAATTCTGGTGTCAGTCATACATTTTAGAATTTTACGAATAAAAGTACTTTGCCCCTGAAAGAGTTAAAGCGAAACTCCGCAGCCAATCACAGAGAGTGACAGTGACTGTATCCAGCCATAGATTGTCTAAGATTGTTTGTGGAACTCTATAAGTGAGTTGGAGGTTTGAATTATCTTAACTATCCGGTTTGAAGATAGTATAACATATTGCATGAAACAACAGATGTTTGACTAGAAATGTTATGCTCTATTCAAAAATGTTTAGTTCGTGTAAATATGGGTTAGGTTATCTTCGAAAAAAAAAAAAAACCCGTGGAGAACACTCATTCCTCCCTCCATTCCCCGGTATCTATCACTTGCGCAGACTATCGGCCGTTACAAAAACATATTACACCTACTGTATGAAAAGTGCGCATATTCCTTAGAATTTCCAAGGTGTATGGCACCACTATTCTATACAAGAAATATTTGTCTAATGATTTTTTGTTTAGATTAAACATCTTTCTGTAATTAATTGTAAATTTTTTTGTACTTTTCTGCGGTTAAATAAGGCACAAATTGTATTCGATAATTGCGGTAAAACTGTATGCACCCTATGTAGGTGTATGATATACAAGGTGTGTCTATTTAATAACGAGACTCGTGCTTGTACAGAAGAACTGCGCATGCGTCAAATTCGTACGACCGATAGTTATCCAGGGCAAAGCGTCATGTATCGATTACTGCCTCTAAATTAGCAGTATTCCCATTAGTCTGGCCGTGACCTGCATTTGTTCTGGATCCAGTTTTAGTGTTTTGCCGGGAAAATGTTGAGTGTTTTAAAAGAGCAACTAATTACTGTGACATTTCTTTTTAAACTTGGAAAATCTGCTACTAAAACTCATCATTTGTTAAGAGAAGTATACGGCAATGAATGTTTATCACATTTTTTTGTGTGGTTTAAGCGTTTCCAAGATGTCCCAGAAGATGATCCAAGTCTACAACGGAGACAATTTTCGATATTTATGGGATTGTGAACCTTAACTGCGTTCCTGAGAGTCAAAGTACACTAATGTCCAAAATTAAAGTCACAAACATAAAATCTGTGAAAACTGATTAACTATTCAATGTGTTGTCAAAAAATTTGGCACAAATGTATATTATAATTACAGAAAGAATATAACAATATAACAATATGGGAAAGATTTTAATTGGGAATGAAGAAACAGGGTATATCAAAAAGTGTTAAATCATAAATCAGGGATAAAGCATTTATCTCGGGAAAGATCTGTATAATATGAAGTGTGACCACTGTGCACTGTTATACAAGCTTCACAACGAGCTCTCATACTGTTTATGATGGTGTCAATAAATGTTTGGGCAAGAAAGCACATTCTTCCAAAAGCGCGGCTTTTAACTCCTGGCGGGTCCTGGGAGGGGAGGGGGGGGGGGTACGCTGTGTAATGTCTCTTCCAAGACCCTCCCAAACATGTTCAATAAGATTGAGGTCCAGAGGTCTCGAGGGATAATTCATACGGCCACTATCCTCTTCTTCAAGAAAATAATCAACAATGTGAGCTCTGTGTGGTTTCGCATTATCATCCATAAATGTGAAGTCCGATGCTAGCACCCCGTAATCCCACATAGGCATCAAGGACCTCATCCCTAACGCCCGGCGGCTTTTTCAAGAAGGCTCACGTTTTGAGCACTTCATCGCCAGAGTAACGGTTGGCGCGGGGATGAATTCAATGCTACGCACCCTTTCTTGTTCTTGACGTCTTACGCGTAACGAACAGCAACCCCATTCCTTTGCAGAGAGCTTTCTGCTTTTAAAACGAAGACCTTTTTCGCATTAAAATGCTTTTAATTGCACAATATATATAATTCAAACATAAGTTATGTTTTTCGGTTCAATAATATTCATTTATTTCATTAATTCGCTATGTTTGAAGAAATTGAGAACGTATTTTATTTTTTAGGAAAAATAAAAACAGACGTAAAGATTTTTTTGTAATAAATATAATTCTATTGGTCATGTTTTTATGGCACAATTGAACTTAGTTTTATTAGCATTACCACTGAATTAATTTAGTTTTTTTTTAATTAAGCGGCATAATTGTGTGACATGTTGATTGCATTAATAAAACATATTTTCACTGAAATAATTCATTAAAAATTAATTGTTCTTAATTTAATTGCGATTAGACGTTAATAGGAAGTTGAAACTAAAATCAATTCGATTATAATTAGATTGAACGATAAATCATAAATTATTTAGCTGTATCCTGCAATTAAATAAATCAGTTAAAATAATTGCAAGTTGATGCATGCTATTAAATCAATTACTATTACATTTTAATGCTGTTAAAATCTTTATCATTATTTGAGTTTTTATGAAAAAAACATTGGTCTGCCCCTAGTGCACAAAATCAAAAATCTTTAAAATTCTTCAGTTTTTTATTTTAAAATTTTGACACATTTTTAAATATCATTTCGTCCTAGTTGTTTTATTTGTTATTTTAAAATAATCATTCGTCATATTTGAATAAATCATCAAAATTCTCTCGGGTGAAATCCCCCCCCCCCCCCCTACACACACACACACACACACTCCATTTTTCGTCATTCTGCACACATATTGCACTATTTATTAAGTTGAAGTGCCAATAAAATAATGATCAGTCGTCTGAGGCAAACTCCCATTTCGAATTTTCTCTTCTTCTCCCCCCCCCACCCCACCCCACCCTCTCCTCCAGCACACTGTTTTTTGACCATTTAAAATTCATTGATGCCTTGCAGAAAAGATTAGTTAAAATAGTGTTTTGCTCTATCTGTTGATTTTTAAATAACAAATAAATAATTTACTATAAAAAAAAAGAAAAATGGAAAAAATAGAATGAAAGATTTAAAAAAAAAAAAAAAAAATCAGAATTAACCTTTTGTGCACGCGCTTTCATTTTTTTTTTATTAATTCTTTACATTTAAAAAAAAAATTCTGTCCCATTTATTACTTTGAAGTAACTATAAGTAAAGGACCCATTATTCAAATTCTGCTCCCCCCCCCCACCTCTGAAAAAAAAGAAAAGCTTATTTTTCTTTCACCCCCCCCCCCCCCCCAAAAAAAAAAAAAGTTAAATATTCCAAGTTTTTAATTTTTTAGTTTATTTTTCTATTTGTTAATTGATAAATTTAACTATTTAAATCTACAGCCCCTCACTATCATACATAGTTAAAAAATTTCTCTAGTGATTTTATTTGTTATTCTGAAGTAACAAAACATAGTCATTCAATATTCCTTCTCCCCCACCTCCCCTTAAGAATTTCATCTCTCATTAAAAAGGCAATTTCTAAACATCCTGATTGGGGATGTGATAGTTTTTTTTCCCCTGGTTTAGCCTATTTTCATTCGACTTTGGGTACTGTTTCTGCAGAATGATTTGGTATTAAATTAATTATATAAGTTCAACGCAGAAATTATAGTAATTTTCTGCCACAGGTATTTTTTTAAATCTGTGCTTATATACGTCAAAATTCACTGAAACTGCATTAATTCATCATCCCCATAAACCCATCTTTATATATAATCAAATATCTAGATTTATGAAGGTAATGAGTTTTTGTTTAACAGGTATTGAATTAATAATACTCAATTGAATGAAAATGTATATTTTGGAGGGGATCAAGTAATCAAAATGTTAGTCTATATCATCAAAAGTAATAAAGGCCTTTGATAAAACAGAGTATAAGAGTTCGTAATACAATTTCTTTCGAAGAAGATTTCTTTCTAGAACACATAATTGAAAATATTTCTTTAATTTAGGTAGGAGGGTAGGACTGTTATTCTAAAATATGCTAGTTTGTCTTCCGCCATTTCGGTTCAAAACAAAACACAAGACGACGATTGGCGTTAGAGCTGGCTAAACGTTCTCGCTTTCGCCAACTCGCCAAGTCTGGTGCTGAAAACGTGAGCCTTCCTGAAAAAGCCGCCCGGCGTCCAGTCGTGTGTGTCCCATTCACTGCATCCAACATGAAATCCCGGTTGTTGTGGAGCCGAAGACATGTCTTGGAAACAACAAGAATAAGGGCGTGTTCTTTTCAGTGATGAGTCCAGATTCACGCAGAGTGATTTTCGTCGAATTTTCATCTGGAGAAAACGTGGAGCTCGCAATCTTCCCTCCTACGTAAAATAAATTGGCAAATTTGGTGGCAACGGAATCCTTGTCTGGGACAGCATAAGGTTGGGCAGTCGTACACCGCTGCAGGCCTTCGATGCGAGTACTGTCAACGCACATCGCTATAGGGATGAGGTTCTTGAAGTCTATGTGAGGTTCTTCCGGGGTGCTGTAGGCCCTGACTTCATGTTTATGGGCGATAATGCGCAGGCACACAGAGCTCACATTGTTGATGATGTTCTTAAAGAAGAGGATATTCGCCGTATGAATTGGCCCTTGAGGTCTCCGTACCTCAATCTTATTGAACATGTTTAGGATGGTCTAGGAAAAGCCATTGCACAGCATTACCCCACTCCCAGGATCCGGCAAGAGGTAAAAACCGCGATTTTGGAAGAATGGACTTTGTTGCCACAAACATTTATTGACACTCTCATAAACAATATGAGAGATCGTTGTGAAGCTTGCATAGCAGTGCACGGTGGTCACACTCCATTTTAGACAGACTTTTCCCGAGATAAATGCATTATATCTGGTTCATGGTTTAACACTTTTGATATACCCTGTTTCTTCATTCACAATTAAAATATTTTCCCTATTGTTATGTTGCTATGTTGTTTTCTCCCATTGTAATATACCTCTGTGCCAAATTTCATAGCAACATAGTGAATAGTTCATCAGTTTTAACATATTTTATGTTTGTGACTTTAATTTTGGACATGAGTGTATTAATCAATATTACAACCTTGAGGTCCTTGCTCAACTCCGTTAAAAAATACGAATAAAACTGCCCGAATTGTGTGAAGACAATTCATGGGTGTTTCGTCAGGCCAACGCACAGGCTCGCATTGCATTGTCTGTCCAGATGTTTCTAGCCAAATATAACATCCCAATGTTGGTCCATCCGCCTTATTCGCCTTACCTGACACCATGTGACTTTTATCTGTTGCCCAAGGTCAAATCTGCATTAAAATGAACCGGATTTCAGACCGGCGAAGGTGCTATTGAAAAAGAGTCAAGCGTCATGAAAGAGCTCACAGAAGACGACTTCTAGCACAGTTTCAAACAATGGAATATTCCCATGGAGAGTTGTAGACATGAAGAAGAGGTGTATATTGAAGGTGATAGAAACTAAATATGCATAAATTTAAAATAAAATATATTACCACATTAGTGTCGTACAGATTGATAAAAAAAAAGTCCTTCCGTCCCGTGCCGGGAGGAAGAGGTAGCTTTCATATTTCTTATTTTAAAAAAGCCAACTTATATTATTATATTAAACACACAAAGCTCAATTTAGTGGAAACCGAATATAGGAGATTCAATACTAATTTTTATCAATACTAAATCATTATGAATGAAAATTTCGCGAAATTAGTCAGCTTTATTCAAGCTGCTTTTATTTAAAGTAACTTATATTTGGCTGCCAAATTCGGCGATTTCTTAAAGTGTCTGCCATTTTAAGACAGCGTGGAGGATGAGGCTAACCAGTGAACTTGGTCGAGACCTTAGTAATTGCTGTGCACATGCTCACTCACATCGGAATCGATTGATATATACGAGTGCTGTCGCAGGCAAAAAATCAGATTTTTCAAAATGTCACCCACATTAGATATTGAAATTGCTATATCTGAGCCATTTCTTAAGATAAAGACAAACAAAAAATGCTCCTGAATCCTTACATCAAGGTCAAATACTTAAGAAAGAAACCTTTTTCAATTTCTAATTTTTTTGCACCTCACTTAAAATATAATTTTTTTTTTAATTTAATAGCCGCCATTTTGAAACAAGTTGGCTGATGAAGCTGGCCAGCAAACTCGGTCGAGATATTGATGTATACTATCCACATGCCTTCTTACATCGAAATAGGTGAATAAGTGTGTTATCGCGTGACAAATACAAGATCGTTTCAAAATGTTAGCAATGAAATTCAAAGTGCTATAATTCAACCATTTTTTAAAGATATAAACAAAAGATCAAATTTTCAGAAACAAAAACTGCTCCGGAATCTTCGTATCCAGGTCAAACACATAAAAAAAATTTTTTCATTTTCCAGATTTTTAATACCTCATTTTAAATTAATTTTTTTTAATGGCAACCCTATTGAAACAAGATGGCGAATGAAGCTGGCCAACGAACTCGGTCGAGACATTGGTATGTACTATGTACAAACCAAGTTACATCCAAATAGGTTCATAAATACGCCTGTTATCGCGTGACAAAAATCAGGTCGTTTTAAAATGTCAGCCACAATAGAAATTCAAAATGCTATAACTCAGCCATTTTTTTAGATATAGATGAAACAAAACTGTTCCGGAATCTTTGTATTAAGGTCAAACACATCCAAAAAAAATCGTTTTCATTTTCCAATATTTTGGTATCTCATTTTAAGTTTATTTTTTTTTTTACATTTTTTAAATGGCCGCCATTTTGAAACAATATGGCGGATGAAGCTGGACAACGAACTCGGTCGAGATATTTGTATCTACTATGTACACACCAAGGTATATCGAAATCGGTTCATAAATACGCCCGTTATCACGTGACAAAAATCAGGACGTTTCAAAATGTCAGAAGATGCTGTAACTCAAAATGCTATAACTCAGCCATTTTGTAAGATATAGACAAAACAAAAACTGCTCCCGAATCTTTTTATCAAGGTCAAACACATAAGAAAAAAACATTTTTTCAATTTTCAATTTTTTGGTACAACATTTCAAATTAAAATTTTTCTTAAAAATTTAAATGGCCGCCATTTTTAAACAAGATGGCGGATGAAGCTGGCAAACGAACTCGGTTGAGACATTGGTATGTACTATGTATAAACGAAGTTACATCCAAATCGGTTCATAAATACGCCTTTTATCGCGTGACAAAATTCAGGACGTTTCAAAATGTCAGCCACGCTAGAAATTCAAAATGCTATAACTCAGCCATTTTTTAAGATATAGACGAAACAAAAACTGCTCCGGAATCTTTGTATAAAGCCCAAATACATAAGAAAAAAATATTTTTCCATTTTATATTCTTTGGTACCACATTTCAAATTTAAAATTTTTTTAAAAAATTTAAATGGCCGCCATTTTGAAACAAAATGGCGGATGAAGCTGGCCATCGAACTCGGTCGAGACATTGGTATGTACTGTGTACACACCGAATTACATCCAAATCGGTTCATAAATACGAGAGTTACAGCGTGACAAAGGTCAGATATATATATATTGATATATATATATATATATATATATATGTCAATTTTGAACGGAGGGTGGTTTCGGGGTCTGGGGGTCATGATCGATGAAAGCTTTTTGTAATGAAAGCTACCTAAAATGTACTTGTTGAAATAATGTTCTTGAATAATGACACTTGAAATAATGTTTATTTCTAGAAAGAACATAACTGACCAACCTTCAGATTTTCAGTACAAGTAATTTTTGTCCTTTTCAATCTGAAATTTCTATCATTACGTAAAATGAATAGTTCTAGTTGAAAATAGGGATACTCAATACTCAGAAGCTTTTGCAACTACAAAATGAAAAGATACTCAGTTTTACTTTCATGCAAAAAATAATTCTTCTTGCCCCCCTTTCTTTATCAACCAAATATTGCATTAACATTAGTTTCATTTAGCAAAGAAAATGTACAAAACTTATTCTGGAAGCAAAAATAAAAACCATAGATGACATGCCTAACTAGCCATGTGGGAAATTTCACAAGATTCGATGACAGAAATGTATCAGAAAAAAAAACTGCATTCTCAATTTTTGCTGATAAAAGCTGAGTAAATGTGACAGATAATTTGTTTTTCCTCGAAAGAGGAGAAAATAAGACCTATCGTTGACGTTATACAGGGTAGACCATAATTATTTCATTAATGTGTTCTTAATAAACGAGGTGAGTATATAAGAATTTATATTGGCCTCTAATAAGTCGCAAATTAGTATTATTTTCAGCACATTTTATTCTGTTATAATATAATTTAGGACCCGTATTTGCTGCCTCTCGGATTTATTTTTGTTTAAAGATTTTTTAAATGTGTTATACAAAATGCGAACATACATCTTTATTTAGAAAAATTCAATGTAAAAAATCTATAACGAAAATCGAAAAAGTAAAAACGCACAATGTAAATATCGACTGCGGGTATCCTATTCCAAAA
This sequence comes from Maratus speciosus, assembly GCA_963932465.1. Lineage (NCBI taxonomy): Eukaryota > Metazoa > Arthropoda > Arachnida > Araneae > Salticidae > Maratus > Maratus speciosus. Next base: position 26,435,074 of record OZ010787.1, read on the forward strand.
AATCATTTAAAAATATTAAAATGCGAGCAAGAAATTTGTAAACAATCCTCCCATAGGATTAACAATCACCTGAGTGTTTCTTACGTTGACTAGTGTAGGCTCTTAAAATGATGAAGAAATGTCTATTTTTGTTTATTATTTGTCTTAGATTTCCATTGCTGCTTATTTTAACGCCTTTTTGTTACCACTAAACTTTAATAGAAATTTTTGCCTTGTTTAATTATTCCAGGCAATAGGGAATTTTACCTAGCAAAATTAAAGGTAGTACTGGAAATCGGCTTTCTAGATGTTTTTTGGGTTGCTGAATCCGAATTTGTATCGCTGAATCCGAAGTATCTAGAAATTCAGAAAGTAGACAAAATTTACAACAAATTAGATATATGACATTATGACTAAGGATGAAGGGGAAGGGGGGGATCTGCCTCGGGACATGCGCGCGGTGCTGCGTAAACTAAGTTGCGCAATTCCACTTAACCACTCACACGTTTACATTCGCCCTCCCATCTCCCCTCCGAACTTTCTCTAAAAGGTTTACTTTAAGATTTTTGGGTCGCTGAATCCGAATTTTTAACTTTCCCCCCAAAATTTCACCCCCTCCCCGCGATATCCCCCCCAAATAGTTGTTTTTAAATTAAATTTTTTATTGTTTTAGGGGAAAAGCATTACGAAATTCAGAAACTAGACAAAATTTGCAACAAATAGGATATATGAGATTATGAATTAGGATGAACGGGGAGGGTGAGGGCTGCCTCTGAACATGCACTGCGGCGCTACGTGCACTAAATTATGAAGTCCAGGCAATAGGGGATTTTATCTGGCAAAATTAATACTAGTTCTGGATTTCGACTAACTTTATGTTTTTTGGGGCCGCTGAATCCGAATTTGTAACTTCCCACCAAAATTTCACCCGGCAACACCTCAAAAAATTTATTTTTTGAAAAAATTTGGTTTTTGAGAATAGCGCGCGGGGAATGTTCCGAAGCAGACCCCTCTCTCCCCGTTTATCCTACGTCATAATTTCATATATCCCATTTCTTGCAAATTTTGTCTAGTTTCTGAATTTCGTAATTCTTTTCCAATAAAACAATAAGAAATTTAAGTTAAAAAGAACTATTTGGGGGGAAATTTTTGGGGGTAAGTTAACAATTCGGATTCAGCGACCCAAAAACTTAAAGTAAACCTTATAGAGAAGTTCGGAGGGAAGATGGGAGGGCTAATGAAACGTGTGAGTGGTTAAGTGGAATTGCGCAACTTAGTTCACGCAGCACTGCGGCGCGTGTTCCGAGGAAGATCCCCCCTTCCCCATCATCCTAAGTCATAATGTCTTATATCTAATTTGTTGCAAATTTTGTCTACTTTCTGAATTTCTAGCTAAAAAAAATTGATTTTTTTAATAGAAACTTTTTTTTTGGGGGGGGGGGGCTTTTTACCAAAATTTGGGGGGGTTGCCGGGGGAAATTTTTGTGGGAAGTTACAAATTCGGATTCAGCGACTCAAAAAACATCTAGCCCTCCGAGCGTCTTGCAAAAGGGTAAAATTGTAATGTTGTTTTCTTTGCATTTTCTTTTAAATGCTAACAAAATATGATTCTTTCAACATTATAAAAAAAACTCAATTACAAATATGAATGTAACCCTTGAGACTATTAATCATTCTTCAATGTATTTAAAATTCATTAAATCAATAGAATTATATTGTCTTAAATATTGCTTGTATTGCTGTGAAACCTGGAGCTTAGTGAACGGAATATTACGCCCCAAACACTTAGAGGGCTAGAAAGCCGATTTCTAGTACTACCATTAATTTTGCTATACGGTCGAGTCCCTATACGGTACCTATTGCCTTGACTAAATCGTGATTTCGGCGATTATAAAAGGATGAATTTACTTGTAAATTTTAGTGGTAAGTAATTAGTGTATACGTTGGCAGCTGTATATTATCTATTGTTTATAAATGTATTTTATCTATTTTATATATATTATGTGCAGAAATATTTTATACAAAATATAGTTTATTATGTGTTCATATATATCTTTTACGTCTTTTTTGTCAAATATCTATTACAAATGTGATTAATAGCTGCTTTGTTTTCTTCATTTCCCGGGCACAAATTCCTATTTTTGCAAGAACATCATATGTTCACAGTTTTTTGAGTTTCATTGTTTATATAATTATTTTAAGATAAATAACTGAAGATCTAATTACACATTTAAAGATCTCATAAGTATAATCAGGAAATCTCTTTTTCTTAAAAAAAACCCCCTAAAATTCGTAGTTAGTACATTATTATCGTATATACTCGCGTATAAGTCGAAGAATTTCTTAAAATTTTCGGCAAGCAAATTGGGGGGGGGGGGGGGGGTCGACTTATACGCGAGTCAAAAAAAAAAAAAAACTTTGATTACTGCAAAATTCTAGCTTTTTATGTGTATGAATAATAAAATGTTATAGAAAAAATGCAAATAATAATAATTTATCATTAAAAAATTTTTCAATGATTTTTTTTCGCTTACTTTGTACTTTTTCGTTTTAGCAAGTGAAATCTTTGGTTTGATTTTGTGCAAAATTCAAGTAAAAAGTTAGGGGTCGACTTATATGTGGGTTTTTGATTTTTTGCAGAATTTGCATTTTAAAGATAGGGTGTCGAGTTATATGCGAGTATATACGGTATTGATTCTTGGAAAACTTTCAATCTACACCTGTAATTTTTAGGTTTCTGTACTGTGTAAAAAAGAAAAAAAAAAAAAAGAAAAAAAAAGGAACTATTATAAGAACGCTCGTATGCCTTTCTGTCCACCTGCCACAGCACGTTTCTCACAAAAACTATGGAACGAGCAAAATTAAGACTTGGCAGAGAGAAAATGGCAATTGATCCACATGTCTACAGATTAATCTAGACAGCCAAATTTGGTTTGTGTCATATTTTTCAGCTTTTGATAATTGATTCTGATGTATTTTGTAACGTTGAATCCGAAAAAAACTTTCATTTTTACCATCACGTAAATATTTTTTGCAAATCGCAAATTTCATATATAAAAATTAAAAAAATAGCGAAAATCTGATACTATAAAACAGATATTATGGTTATGTTTTTTAACTTTTGAGAATTGCTATTTATGTATTTTTTAGCACTGAATCCGAAATGGATTTCATTTTTAGCTGTTATACAACAATTTTTTGATAATCGTAAATTTCAAAGTTAAAAAGTAAAAAAATAGCGAAAATCTGATACTAGAAAACAGATGTAAATCTTTATATCCATAATAATTTATTCATTTTTTGGCTTATAATGGGGATTCTGACACCTAAACAGTTCAGAGAATTATGAGCATGAGGCGTAAAGTGACGTATGCCCCATAGCACTTGCGTCACGTTCTACGTTGTCTTTCTTACACGCTTTCTCCGGATGACGTACGCGAAATTTCTTTTACTTGTAAATAAAAATTGTAAAAAAAATCTCGTGGAGTCATTTAATGGATTTATCGCTACAAAGTCAAAAAGCCAGCTACATCTAAAAAAGTTTCGCAGTCATCTCTAAAGTGGAATACTACTTATTTCCACCAGGATCAATGAACAAAATTCCTCACACCTACCCGTTAACGGACTCCTGAGCTATTTAGCTAAAAGAATCCCCGATACTGAAAATCTGATCTAGTCAAGTATAAGCCAAAAAACGGACAGAAATATTATGAAACCAGTAAAAGTTAAATTTTAAAAAAATCAAAAAAGCCGACTGTGTAAAAAGCGAACTAATTAATTATTTCTCATCAATGTGAAAATATTTTTTATAACCTATTTTTTTAATTATCTGTATTGGTGAATTTTAAGTTGTGTTTAATTGTTAGTTCCTATCTATAAACACTGTTTTGATGAGGCCTGTAGTTGTCTATGATGGTTAGAGTTTCAATAAAGCTAGAGATCCTACCCACACATATTCCAGGTTGTATAATATTTAAATGGAGCTTCTGATTGTAAAATAGTCAATGAAACATCGTCTTCATTTTGAAAGACCTATCCAATGATATGCCACTCCGCAGGGTGCGTAAATTTTTTTTTTCTCTACCGCCATTTTGTATTTTACGGCCACCATTTTGAATTTATAAAAATAAATCCTAGCCTATAACCTTCGGACAGTTAAGACGAAATGATAGAGAACTCATTCATTAAAATCTATCCAGCCGTTGGGGTATTTCGAGGGTAGAAAGAAATCCACATACCCAGATACGCGTGAAACACATAACCTTTCTTGGCAGTTGGGTAAAACACGCTTTGCATCTACTTTATATAATCAGATTTTCGCTAATTTTTGACATTTTAATTTTGAAATTTACGATTTGCGATAAATTCTGACGTGATGGTTAAAAATGAAGGTTATTTTCGGATTTAGTACTAAAAAATAGATAAAAACAAATTATCAAAAGTTAAAAAAACACAACCATCGCACCTATTTTATAATATGAGATTTTCACTATTTTTTAATTTTTTTAACTTTTAAAATTACGATTTGCAAAAACTCCTGACAGGATGGTTAGAAATGATGGTCATTTTCGGATTCAGAACAAAAAATAAATAAAAATCAATTACCAAAAGTTAAAAATTGTAACGATCAAATCTATTTTTTGGTTTCAGATTTTTGCAATTTTTTTTTACTTTTTAACTTTGAAAGTTACTGCCGTAATGGTAAAAAATGGAATTAATTTTCTCATTCAGAACTAAAAAATACATAAAAATCAATTATAAAAAGTTAAAAACTAAACCATCGCAGGCTCTTGTTATTAGCGGTTCACAAATATTTTTAAGAAAAATTTAGTAAAGCTAATAAAGTTACTTGAAAAACAAATTTTTTCAGTATCGTGTGGGGAATCGTTCAAAAGCTCTCGTCACACCCAGCTCAAAAATAAATTTGTTTTAATCTTAGATATTATATTGTAAGAGATATCGTCGAAAATGTGCTGCAAAAATATAAATCCCCCCACCCTGTTTCAGAGTCTACTGAAACCAAAATTATGAAAAAATTAGGCTTAGTAGGATTTTTTAATCTGGCAGGTAAACTATAGCGATAATCCTCGGTCACATAGTTTTTGAGAAAATCGCATTTTCCCGTTGCATACAAATTTACTTTAGTGGCACTCAGTTTTGGAGTTGAAGGGCGATAGATGTACACATTGCCACAGAATTATCCAAGGATTTTGATAATGATTTTCGAAAAATATTGTCGCAATTATCCGAGATATTAATAAAAATCTTATATAGAAAAACTCTTCAAGGCCAAAGGCTGCGTTGCATATTTGCGACTTTCTTTCGAAACACTCTGGGCAAAATGCGAAATGTAAAAATTGTGCCGGGTCTTTCTTTTAGGTAAGGCGAATCACAGTGATAAATAGTCAATGTTTTGAATTCCAATTGAATTTAATTGTTGAAAGAAATATCTTATTCTTTTACTAACGATTTTTTGTAATATTGCAGTTAGTAATTAATAAATGTATTGTACGGAACCATTTGTACGCAAGTAAAATTTGCATCTGTCCGATTATTGATATCAATTATTAATACCTTAAATTTTTCTATAAAAAGCTATGTTTCTAATAGTGTATAACATATTTAAACAATAATCAATAAGAGATACTAAATATAAATCTTAACATCCAAAATATATTGGGAAAAAATAATTTCTGACACTATGGTAGGAGTAAAAGAGGGACATATTTAACCACCGTCATATGAACTGTTGACTTCTAAATTAACACACATATCGTCAGATTTAGGGTGGAGGTCGAGGAGGAGAGTGCATATGTGCGTAAATCTGGCAATGAATTCGAATAATAAAACTCACCGGGACGTCCTCGGTATTAAGCCATTAGGTGTCACCCTTTACTTTAATTTATTAGCAAACTTCTTTACTTTATCGGGATTTTTAGCTAATAAATAAGGTTAAGCTTTCTATAAAAAATAAATTAATTATATAGATAAAATATTTTTTAAAATAAAAATATGGTATGATGGCCCAGAGAATCCCCTGAAAACAAATACACTACATGCTCTTCTCCTCTTCGGAAAATTGACACAATTCAGGATAAACAACATGCTACATTGGGATCTCAATTATCTTTGTTAGCAGAAAATCGCAGAGAAGCATATGGAATTTTTGAAACGAGCATAAAGCACAGTTGTTTTAAAATATATTACCATTGTGCAAAAGATCATAGAATAGCAATGAACGTACTCGCACAGATACTACACATTTTTCAATAGTTAGATCCTCCAATATACTCCATGTCTCTATGTACGGTTGTGGGAAAAAAAAAAGTAAACTTCCCTTACTAAAAAAAATATCGTAGAAGAAAGTTACTGGTACTACACGATTGGTAATAAAGTCTACTTTTAAATGATGTATATAAAATTTGCTTATTGGGCCATCTACATATTAAAACGAACCATAACTTTGTTTTCTTTCAATAGTAGTACACAATTCTGACAAGACACATGAACTCTACACCCTTCAATTAGCCAAAAAACAAATTCTTAGGCAATTCGTACGATAAGTTTCCTAGAAATTAATTATTTTAAAACGAGCGTATTTTAGGAGCTGTATCCAAATTTAAGTTCGGTACTCGATTGTTGACCGAGAGAGCCCCCCTTCTTGATCAAGGCATCTTAGGCGTCACTCAAGCAGTCATTCAAGACTGCTAGATTACAGGATAGTTTAAGAAAATTAAAAATATCTAGTCACTTTTATCATAACCCTTAAACCATTATTTTGCCGTTTTTTAAGCATAATTTGAAAACTACTTGGAAGAAAAATGTGAAATTTTGGATTTCCATAAAGCAGGACATAATAAATCTAAATCCATAAAAAAATGTAGGTTGCAATTCATAATTTTTCGAATTTTAATTTCATAATTCATAATTCATATAATGAAATTATAAAAATTGCAAATTCAATGTATTTTTGTTTGGGTATTTTAGTATTATTGCTGCACAAAAAATTAGCACATTAGGAGTATAATTTCAGGAGATATTAATGAAAATATGAAGATGTAATTTAACATTAGAAGCACTAAATTTTGAATGTTTATAATTCAAAATATATAATTCAAATGACTTGAAATTTGATGAGTAGGCATAGTTTGAACCGAAGATTCGAAATATCTTGTTAAAATTGGGTATTGCCATTGAAAAAAAAATAAGTTTGGGTTCATTTTAATATGTAGATGGCCCCCTAAGCAAATAAATTTTATATACATAATTTAAAAGTAGACTTTATTTCCAATCGTTCGTTATCAGTAACTTTCTTCTGCGATAATTTGTTGAAGAGTTGGTAGGGGTGTTTACTTTTTTTCCCACGTCTGTACATCTGACGCGTCTGTCTAAGATAGATTACGAGATTATCAATTTAATCTGATGTACATAGAATGCGCAGAAATGTGTGTTATAAAACCAGGATCCTATTGTTAACGCGTGCAATATTTACAAATTTGCGCTACTAATTTAGAACAGTGATGTCGCCTCTTTTAAAGTAATATAACTAAGACGAAAATTAGCATTTTAATTTACTTGTTGAAGTTTTAACATGTTACATCGGTTCAGAGTACTGCTCTGGTTCGGACCTTCAGTCTCCGGCAACGGTATATGATGAGATATGCGGGGTTTGTACAAAAAGTAACGAGACTAAATTCGGAAAAAAATGTGCATTGAAGATATCGCTATAAACAATACAAATTTTCAAAATTTGACACTTGGTTCTCGACTCTTTTCTGTCAATGTCCACTTTTGGAAGGAACCCTGGAAGTCGTTCTACGGAACGTCCTTCAAGCAGCGCATCAAATCCGCTTTGGCCTCTTTTACGGTCCCATGGCGGTGTTCTTTGAGGGCTGCCTTCACACAGGGGAACAGAAAAAAGTCCGGCTGGGACAGATCGAGACTACAGCGTCTAGAATACCTAGTGTGGAAATATGCTATCCAAACAGTGCTAAAAAAATTGATTCCTTAAATGTGCGTCGATACTGCTAAAATGCCAAGTGTCGATCGCAGCGACATCTGCGGAATTTGTGTATTACTAGTATTACATTGTATAGACGTGCAATACCTTGCAGTTGTAGAAAATATCCTGCAGATGTCGCTGCGATCTGCATATTGCAGCAGCATCGTTGCATATTTAAGGGATACAATATTTTAGCACTTTTTTAAGTATTACAGAGATAGCCGATTTCCACACTACGTATTGTAGTCGCTATATCGAGACTGTAGGAGAGTTGGGGAAGCATTTCGATACCGTTCCGGGCCAAGTAGTTATTGACTATGAAGCAGGTATGGCTTGGTGCACTGTTATAATGCAACTTCCAATTCTCGTCAATGTCTGGCCTCACTCGATTGACACCTCCCTTCTATCTATTCTGCCCTTCCACTAAAAAGTACCCGTTACGATCTGTCACTTATATAGAAAATCGTGGTGGACCACACCCTTGGCATCAAAGAAGACAATGAGCATGGCTTTGGGCTTCAAGCTGCTCATTCGAGCCTTTTTGGTAGATTTCGTATGAAATACTACCTATTGGCGTCGTTCCTATGTTGGAATTTCTGAAACTTTTTTGCAGATCTACACCGATCATGACCCCTAGAGCCCAAAATCACCCTCGGTAAAAAACTTTGTCTATCTATTTATCTATCTATCTATCTATCTATATCTATATCTATATATATATATATATATATAAAAGTTGTGTCCCAACGAAATAAAGCCACCCTAATTCTGTGCCGTAACTGGACACGAAACAAACGAGAACGAAACAAATGTATTAAGAAAGTCCATATACAAATACATATTTACAAGGAATAACTCATTCTCTGCCCCACCTGGGCGGGAGAAAAATATGAATGTGTAAAAAAAGAGGGGAAAAAGTGTCCCTCCGAAATAAAGCCACTGCCAGTATTAGTATGTATTGATAACTACCGACATTCGAGCTGCTGCAATTCAACATGTTTATGATGTCCGGAAGTTGTCAAATACTTGTTCTGAGCCAATTGAACTTTATGCAGACTTTAGAAGGCTGTATTTTCTATTTCTCCTTCAGTATTGCAATGGGAAAGAAAACTCACTTAACAAAGTTCGAGAAAGGACAAATAACAGCTTTTAAGGGAAAAGGTCTTTCACATAGATCAATATCTAAGCAAATCAGAGGATCTAAAACCGTTACAAACAATTTTGTAAATAAGGGCAATACGTACGGGTAAAAAAAAAAGAGGTATACATGCAGAAAAAAGACTTCCAGGCAGGAAACAAAAGTTTTGCGTCGTCTTTCATGAGGTGGTATTTCCCTAAAACAGTTGTTAAAAGAGGATAACATCCCTGTGACAAAATGAAACCTGAAACGAATTGAAAAACGTATCGGCATGTTGCGACACAAGAAAAGGAAATAGCCGCCTATGCTGAAAGTTATCCACATGCAAAGGAGAGTCGATTAGGCCAAATATCATCGAACCTGGAAAGACCAATGGTATCGTGTTATAGTCTCAGATGAGAAAAAAAAATAATAGACGGCCTTTCTTTCTATTTGTATTATATCAAGAAAGAACAAGAAATTTTCTCCAAAAGACAGCAAGGTGGAGGCTTATTAATGGTGTAGGGAGGCTTCGGCTGTGGAGGTAAACGTAACCTGGCTTTTCTCTCAGGCCGCATGAAGGCTACCAATTACCAAGAAATGCTAGGAAATCATTTACTGCCATTTTCAAAGAGAATTTGTGAACTAAGTTGAATTTCCCTGCAGGACAAGACCTCCATTCTCGTGCAAAAATCCTCCTGGCAATGGTTTTTGGATAATCGGGTGCATCTCATAGAATGGCATGTACTTTTTCCCTGATCTCAATCCCCAAGAAAAAAATGTGTGAGGTATCCTCAATAGGACCGTATATGCCAGTAGCGGACAGTTTCAGTCTGTGGAAAAATTGAAGGTCGTCATCATTGAAGTGTGGGAGAATATTGATGCTACTGTCTTCCAAGGATTGGTAAATGGTATGCCATATCGTATATTCCACATCATATATAACCATGGCGGATATATTGTCTATTAACAGTAGTGGCTTTATTTCGGCGGGACTCTTTTCTCCCCTCTTCTTTATACAAATTCGGTTTTTTCCTGTCCAGGTAAGGTAGGAAGTGAGTTATTCCTTGTAAATATGTATTTGTATATATACTTTCTTAATATATTTGTTTCGTTCTTATTGGTTTTTTTGCTGTCCAATTACAGCACACTATCACGGTGGCTTTATTTCGGAGGAACACACCTTATATATATATATATATATATATATATATCACTTTCTTCTGGACACGATAACTTCCACAATTCCGCACAAATCGCTTCCAAACTGATACATAAAATCAAAGGGCATAAAATCTCGGTCAAGTTCGTTAATGGGCAAAATCGGACCAAGGGGATGCAAATAGGGGGGGGGGGGCTTGTGAAAACCAAAAAAAACCCATAACTTCTTCCATTTTGTACATATAAAATCAGTTTAAAGTTTTAATTATTTGTAAAAATAGGACGAAAAATTTATGTATAACAGATTTTTGATAAAATGTAACATGTGCTCAAGGGGCGCAAAAATAGGGTTTTTGGAAGAAAAAAATTCCTAACTTCGTCAATTCTCAAGATATCAAATCCAATTAATTTTATTATACATATCCTTAATATTATCTGCAACTTTTATATTCACACGTTTTTGATAGGACCAATTCGTACCACAAAAAAAAAAAAAAAAATTAAAAACGAAAAAAAAAAGGGGGGGGGGTGAAGAAGAAAAATTTCCATAACTCCGTCAGTTCACAAGATATAAAATCCCCATGAATTTATCATATATCTTCTTAATATTGTCTTCAATATTTATGTAGACAAATTTTTGATAGGATTAATTCTTACAGCAAAAACAAATTAAAAATACATAGCGGTTAAAGAAAAAAAAAATCATCTTATTAAGGGTGTATTCAAATCCAAACTGCTTATTTTCTTACTCATTTTTAAATTCATTTTTGCTCTCAAACGCATCCAATTGATAGATTCTCTTTTTCAGAAACTATATAATGTACCAAAATGATCGATTTTTGATAGAGGCAGGATATATTTCAAAAATTGATGTCAAAGTGGGCATTTTGAACAGAATTTCCCGAAGCGATTGTGTTAGAAACGAAAAATATTGCCCTACTGAGAAAATAATTGTTTATTAACCAAGATTCAATTAATTGAAAGAAAAATAAAATCATACGTCACTTATAAATCTTTTCAAAAATCACGTCAGCAAGTTTCGTATTTTTTATATTAAAAATGAATCTGAAAATGTGCCAGAAAATTTCGAGTTGTTGAGCATGGAAAAGTAATTTTTTAAATACCGCCTTAACATGATTCTGATAAAAATATAAAAATGAAATAAAAACTCGTCAAAAGCGGTCAGATAAAATTCTTAAAGTGGATTTATATCTAATCATGCTTTAGTTTTTGTTGGTGCAATTAATATACTTAACTTCGAAATCTACCTCCGCCTGTAGGCTGGGCCGGCAGGGATTTTTTAGCTAGGCGATGACAGTACATATCATTGGATGGTGTAACCAACATCTCTAAACCCTATTTTCTGAGTACCACACAAAATTTAAAGGCGTAGCACGGTTCGATAAAACGTTGCATTTTTTATCTCCAATCGAGTCAAGGGACAGTTTTCCACTAAAATCACATACGAACCGCACGGTAGCTTGTAGGAAACTTTCGCTTGGCGCGTGTTGAAGCACACTTCCATCACTATCGAACCTGCCTACAGTATGCGACGCGACGTACAGTCGCGTTAGTATGTTTCATTACTTTTTTAATCTGACCCTGTATTTGAAATCCCGATGGAAACAGGTCACACCATTACGATCCTGAGAGAAAGCTACTAAACCAACTTTGAAATCATCCTTCTACCCATTTCTAAGGTAGGAGAAAACTGTACAAATGTTAGGATATTTTTGTTTATTATATATATATATATACCGGGTGTCCCAAAAAGGACTGACTGATTTTAAAATTCAGTAACTTGCAAACGGTGACAGATATTTAAAATTTCTTGCAGGAGTGTTATGCATAAGGTCAAAAGTTTTATTACAGTGATTTTCAATTTTAGTTCGATTTACTAACAATAGATGGCGCTGTAAGCAATAGTCGCTAAATTCAGGCTCGATTTTCGGTACTTCGTGGCCCGGATAATACATTTCCATCTCCTTTTTCTGCATGAAACAAGATAAAGGACCAAAAATCGAGCCTGTATTTAGCGACTATTGCTTACAGCGCCATCTACTGTTTGTAAATCGAACTAAAATTGAAAATCACTGTAATAAAACTTTTGACCTTATGCGTAACCCTCCTGCAAGAATTTTTTTAATATCTGTCACCGTTTGCAAGTTATTGAATTTTAAAATCAGTCAGTCCTTTTTGGTACACCCGGTATATATATATATTAATTTACTATTATGGAATGATTTAACAACTACAGCGTCTGGCATAGTGCTGTTACTAGCCAGTATTATGCAAACATTTTGAAGATTCCGAGGAAAAATACCTGACCAAAAGCATCTAAAATGCATGATAATTCACGCCTTCACGTTTGCAACATACCTAATATTTTTTTTCGTTGGAAAAGTGTTGAATAGTTGGCACAAGATCCTCAACACAAAAACAGATTATACCTCATTATTTCTGTTCCTCATTCTTCATAGCCCTTATAAAAACATTACTATATTTTCACTATCGTTTTTATAGCAGAATATTTTTTTTTTTTTATAATTCAAATGATAAAATTATATATCACTGTTCGTATTAATTTTTTTTTTTATTTATCCTTCAGTAATAAAATTTGATTATCAATTACAAGAAAATCTAAAAGACGCAATTCGTGTAAAATAGTAATTAATTCTATGAAATTTTATAAATAGAATCTAAATTAGAGTATTTACTATTTATTAACGTACATACAATTTCATGCGATGAACAAAAAAATAATCGTAATTAACGAAACGTGCAATTTTTGCTACATAAAAGCACTCATAGCAATGTATATAGCCTCATTAAATAACTCATTAATTTTTTTCAACACCCAATCTTGAGATTTTTTTTATGTTACTTATAGCCACTACTTATATTACTTACTACACTTTTGAAATAAAGTTGCAAAAGTCATGAATGGGGCCTCCCTTTTAATTTAGTGCACTTGAAAACTAAAATAAAAATCAGTTTCTTTGCCTTTTGAGCAAAAGTAATTGAATCTTCCTCTTTTGAAAAGAAAATTTTCTCCATTTTTCGCACAAATGAAGAAATAATCTTTTCAAGTCACGAGATTAGGTTTTAGTTCAGGAAGTTTTCATTTCTTTTACTTCAAGCACAAGTGAGCGTAATGAAGGCATATAGAAATGATAATTCTCAACTACATTTCAGTAAGGGCAGTCATAGAAATTCTTAAAACTTCTGTTATTACAAGTATACAGTTCATTTTTCTCATTTTGAAGAACATAAAGCGAGAAAAAAATCTTATATATTGAAAATGCTAGATTTAAATTTCCTTTTTAAATTTATTTAACTATAATGCTTTTTTACGATACATTTCTAATTTTTATACTTATTCAACTTTATAAATTCCTTCCAAAGAATTTTTATTTAAATTGAACTTTCAAAATTTAAACAAAACATAACTTGGTTACTATACTATTTTTAGTCGAAGTTAAAGTAAGGAAAAGTAATATAAGCAATAATTTATCAAGATAAGAAAAGCAATAGCCTTAAGATAAGGAAAATGTAACTTGGCCATTATACTATGAAGATTCCATTTTTAATATCGTACAAAATGCATATGCATTTTGAAACATTTAAATAAATATTTAAATCTAGTAATATACGATTTCCAATGTTAGAAATTTCAAATGACATGCGCAGAGGAATTACTATTTTCCATTAAATGAAATGGTTATATATATATATATATAAATATATATATATCTATCTATCTATCTATCTATATATATATATATATATATATATATATATATATATATATATATATATATATATATTGGTTTAGTTTATTTATTGTTGGTTCAGTTCCGTGGTTTCGAATTTTTGGTTTGGTTTTGGATATATATATATATATATATATATCGCCCCATTTTTATAGGGAAACTGGGCCAACGAAGAAAGATATATGAAATATACATATATATAATTTTTAGGCATTAGAATGTAATTTTGAAATATTCTGTTGGATAGGGTGAACCTATATATATAAACCTATATATACCAATATATAACCATACATTAAAAAGATCAATTATAATCCAATCTGCTAACCAGGTCACATGAGTACACGGGTCTTTACATTTGATACCACAATTTCTGGAAAATAATCTTTGCCTTACTTAATCGCAGCAATTGGAACATATTCATCCATAACATACTGCGACGATTAGTATTTGAAAATCGTGTTGACTCCAATAAAGACAGTATGCCATAAAATTGTGGTTAGTAGTTTTTTAATATCCAGAAAATATATTTCCTTCTTGAACTCGTTTAACACTTTGAGTGGCAAAGCACTTCATTGATAAATTTTTGAAATAAATGACTGATACCGTAATTTAGGAAAATATTTATTCCCAAATAAAGAAAAGTTATATTTCACATGCATAGTAAAGGAAAATTTTGTACCAAAATTCTGGTACCATTCTGTCTTTTGGGAATTAAAATTAAGTGGTTCATAAGCGTACCACCGAGTTGAGTTGAAATGACTGTATACGTTAGTATAGTATTAAATATAAAATGATCAGCGTTGCCAAATTTATGTTTTATTGTTTCTCAATAGCATTGCTTGCCTTATTTAATCGGTGACTTATTGTAATTAAATAACGCATACTATTCGACAAAGATGAAAGAATGATAATATTATAATATTTTAATGGCAATAGAAATTATTATGGCTAGTAAACATACAAATTATTAATATTTTTGTTATTACAAGTGAAAAGTTCGATCATTTTCCTTTTTGAAGAATATAAAAACGAGAAAACAAAATTTAAAGTTACGTGAGGCAGCTGGGCCATGATTTTACAATGCCACCCTGGAAATTCTGGCAATTCAGCTTCCAAAAGCTAATGTTCATTTGAATTGAAGTCTGGACCTTTGTAAATGAGTTCAGTTAGGTTCACTCTATCCAACAGAATATTTCAAAATTACATTCTAATGCCTAAAAATAATATATATGTATATTGAAGTCTGGACCTTTGTAAATGAGTTCAGTTAGGTTCACTCTATCCAACAGAATATTTCAAAATTACATTCTAATGCCTAAAAATAATATATATGTATATTTCATATATCTTTCTTCGTGGGCCCAGATTCCCTATACAAATGGGGCGATTGGACCAGGTAGGTCTGTGTTCCACACGTACAGTCAACCGGGGTAATTTTGAACCATGGGGTGTAACTGTGAACCACCTCCTAATTTTCAATATTTTTGACTCCAAAAGGCTAAATAAATTCCAGAACTGTGCTCTGTTGGCAAGGTTCTAAACTGTGATTTCTACTCTTTACTTTAGAAAAAAAAGCAACATTATGCGCAATTAATTGCATCATCTAACTATTTTTTTGAATTGCTGTTTTCAAGTTAATTTTGAGTGCCGTTTTGAAGTTGTTGTAATCCAATTAAATTTCATAGTAAGTAACAATATACTCATTTATCAGACATATTATTGCCTAAATGTTGTAAATGTGTTAATATTTTGTGATTATATATTTATTAATAGTTAATAAAATGTAAAATAAGAAGGAACTAACATTTTACCATATTTTCAGGGTAACTTTGAGCCGACTCAAAGTTATACTGATATATATAATTTACTGATTATAGGTCATACTGTGAAAAATTTCCCATATTTGCTCGTATATTTTATATAAATGCCGAAAGTGTGCATTAGATATAACATGTAAATGTTTTCACAAATGTGTGTAAAATACATAAAATTCATTTAAAGGCGTTATTCGGGGCAGAGCTACTCAAATTTGACATTTCACACATTCGACATTTTTTATTCTTGTTTGAATAATACTAGTACTAGTATTTATTACAATAACTATGGATATATTATTGAGTTAAAACATTGAAAATTGTTTTTCACTGCATTTTTATGTTTTATATGAACAATAAACAGTTTTTTATTTCTTTCTAGATATTCATGGTTCTCTTCTTCCACTTTTCTTATGCATAATTGTTGTTGTAATATCATAAATTATACAAATCTTGTGACGTTGGGAAATGTAAATTCGGAGTCTTTGCATATCTGAAAATATTTTTGGGGGTTCAAAGTTGTCCTAACTATAAAACTTTTTTTAAATAATGAATTATTTTAGATAATATTTATCATACGGTGTAAAGTTATCGTAAATGGCTGGGTAACTTTGAACCAGGTTAAAAATTAATTTGTTAGTGTTTTATCATTATTATTCCTTAATTTTTGATAGTCATACAATAATTTAGGATCATTTCATCTCTTCGATGCCCCTAGTTGCAACAATATTCTTAAAATAGGAGTGTGGCATATGAAAATAGAGAAAATGCGGATCAGAGTTACCCTGAATGACTGTATTTCTTTTTTTTTAATTTGGGGTATCAAGTCTTGCGTGCAAAAGTGTAAATAATTTAAGCAAATTTAAACCAAGCAGATCATGCAAATTATATATCAACTAAATAGCGTTGTAAGGGAAGTCTTTCCTGTCAAGGTGTCAAAAAAAAGCACCAAATGTGAAATAATTAGATTTATTTATACAAAATCCTAAGAATTAAGTAAGTACTTACCGGGTGTCCCAAAAATGACGGATGGATTTTAAAAGCCAATAACTTGCCAACGGTGACAGATATTACGAAAATTTTTGCAAAAGGGTTATGTATGATGTCAGGAATTTTTTACTGTGATTCTGGATTTTAGCTCGAATTTCAAACAATAGATAGCGCTGACAGCAATTGGCGCTCAGTCGACGCCGAAATTGACGTCACTCAGCATTAATGCGAAGGAAGGAGATTAATTAAGGCTATGGGTGGTTTTCATTCGCCAGTACTATCTTGCTCTCAGGCAGCGATTCTGCACTCAATCGATATGATTTCTATGAAATTCGTTCTTGCCATGGAAACAACAGATTCTTCGTTAGTGGAATACAGCGTTCAGAAGTGAGCATGAATTTCGCAAGCAGTATTTGAGTTTGCTGGCAATTTTACCTTTATGAAGTTTTATTTTCCGGATTAAATTACTTTTTATGGTCTGATTTAAAGAATATTTTATGCATCGTAATTTAAAGCTAGGTGAAGATATCGTGCTTCAACCTTGCTCTTAGGGCCCGATTCTGAAATCATTCGATATGATTTCAATGGAATGTGTTGTTGTCATGGAAATAGCAAATTCTTCGAGAGCAAAATATAGTGCTCAGAATTGAGCATGAATATAATAAGCTGAATTCAAGTTTGCAGGTGATTTTACATTATGTGTATTTATGGGAATTTTTTCCAACAAATTTGAAAATTTAGTTAAAATTTCGCGAAATGATGGCAATGTGAGACTGTACGGAAATCGAATCCGTCACATTTTCATTCGTTATTTTGCTACGCAATCTGATAGTGAGTACATTTGAAAGGGTATACGTTATTGAAAATGGTTTATTCATTGGAAGAGAGGAGATATTTCTTGTTTTGGAGTATTACCACCTGAAACATCACATTTGTGTTCAAACGAGGCGTAGATTTGAAAGGAACTTTAATGTCCGAAACGGTCCGTCAGACAATACGATAAAGGCTTTGTTCGAAAAATTTGAACAAACAGGGAACGTCAATCATGACCGTATTGGAAATGTCGGCCGGTAACCCTTGCAGTTACAGAATGATGAAGCCGTACAGTAGGTCTTCGTAAAACGGCCCCGGATTTCCATTCGCCGTGTTGCAGCTCGTTCTGGACCCCGAAAAATGACCACGCACCGTATCATGCGCCACAGACTTAAGATGTTTCCGTAAAAGATCCAGACGCGCAACCCCTGGGTGAGGATGGAATTTCACGAACGTTATGCTGCAACTTTTGGATGAGGGCGATATCGATATTGGAAACATATGGTTCTCTGACGAGGCATATACTTTCACCTTGATGGTTTTGTCAACAGAATTTGCGCATTTGGGGAACCGAAAATCTTCATGTTGCGGTTCCGTCATCGCTGCATCCTCAAAAACTAATGGTCTGGACTGCAATATCTTCCAAAGGAATAATTGGTCCGTTTTTTCGAGAGCAAACGATGAATGCTGCACAATATCTTGAAATTATGGATGGATTTGCGGCGATTCATAATGATATGGAGGACTGATCGAATGCCTTATGTTTCATGCAAGATGGTATTCGTTCACATCGAACACCTGCAATATTCAATTTCATCACCGAGCATTTCAATCATCGTGTAATTGCCTTGCATTACGACATGCATACAGGAAGTGGCGTGGCATGTCCTCCTTATTAAATCCGGATTTGACTCCATGTAACTATTTTCTTTGGGGGTACCTGAAAGACCTGGTATACTACCAAACTCCACAAACAATTGTGGAACTAAAACAACGAACGCATCTATACTGCATGTGAGACAATTCCATCTGACACGTTTGCGCGGGTGTCTGGACATTTTTGTCTCAGACTGCGCCACTTTGTTGCTGCAAATGATAGTTATTTTGCTAACATCGTTGTTTAATTTTTTGTAACAGTCCTTGCAAAATGTTTATACCGGCTTTTATTTTTCCTATTTTGCACTGCCACCTTTCTGCGGAAATGCGAACTACATTTGTAAATTGGTGAGAAAATATAATGTAACATTTTAAACTCTCGTCACATAAGTTTAGACTAATGTGTTCATGAAAATCTTTAATTTATGAAAAGTGCGTATCTTTACCCCCATCTACTTTATGCATTGTTTGTTAAAACACTCTTTCTGTTAAAGGTTTGGCGATAATGAGACACTGCCGAAAATTATTGTAACCCTTTTTTTTGTTTACTGCGTTTCATTTTTAATGTAGATGTAATGTAATACTTGATGCGAGTGGTCGGCGCTATATCTCGCTATTTCTGAACCAGGCTTATGGCTTATTAATAATAAACTTGCTAATTTAATTAATCACGGAGAATTTAATTTCAAAGTTTATGAGTCACATTTTTATGTAAAAGATAGATCAGAGTATTTAATGGAATTATAGTGAAAACGATCTGATTTGAAGAACAGTTGTTTATTACCGTTCATTCGTTTGAAACGCTTCATTGCTAAAGTAAACCACTCTACTGTTATGGAGTAGAGTATTATGCAATCTGAATTAGCAACCGGCTGTGGAGGAGGCTTATTTTGATACCACAATTTGAGGATTGATTTAATACAACATTCAACTCACTAAGGATAAATACTCAAACACTAAACACGCATAATTATAAATTAATCTTCAGTGAATAAAGTGATTATTGTAATACTAAAAATTCTCTCCAATCCCCCCTCCCCCTGGACCACTACTACCAAACTTCTCTGAAAAACTGTAAATCAAACCCTCTTGAAAAAGCGTTGGTAAACAACCCGTAAAAACGACCCACCTTCTCCACACATTCTAATCACATGACATGACATGCTAGGTGGCTAGAGCAGCAAAGAATGACGTTTTCTGTGCATAAGATGGCAAATGCCTTTTACACATTGTTCTTTCGTTAACACTACAAAAACCGCCGGATTAAAAATATTGGTCGTCGAGAATATATATATATATATATATATATATATATATATATATATATATATATATATAGGTTGCCATTGGTAGCCCCATTTGCAAAGCCCTGATTATTATAATTCATGTATTTTTTTTTAAATATATATAAACTATAAATTATTAAATTTACAATGGCAATTCCAACAAAATGTGCTGTTAAAAATACGATCATAATTTATGTCAAGCTAAAAATTTTAATAAAAATTTGCTTATGGCCTTCAGTAATTTAAGTACTATACTAAGTTTTAGAGTCTTCTCAAATTTAATTTGAACTTAGCTTATCAAATTTGGGTATCATTGATATATTTATTATTAAAAAACATATACGTAGTAGAATTGCGTGTAGAAAGAGTTGCCAAAGTGTAAAAATTCAAACTCCAGGAATTCTTTTAACACATTTTTACAATATAAAATGCATGTAGATAAAACATAGTTACTAGTTTTATTTTATTTAAAATCAAAAAGAAGCTTTTAATACCAAACTGTGAAACAAATTTT
The DNA here is from genome assembly GCA_963932465.1 of Maratus speciosus. Classification (NCBI taxonomy): domain Eukaryota; kingdom Metazoa; phylum Arthropoda; class Arachnida; order Araneae; family Salticidae; genus Maratus; species Maratus speciosus. Next base: position 26,455,402 of record OZ010787.1, read on the forward strand.
AATTAACTAGCATTTATTTTACTTTATTTATTTTAAAGTAACGATAGACTGCTCCTGTTGAAAAGTGTTAAACAAGGGAATTTCTAATATTTGTTTTTAGTTAGTTATTAACAACAATATGCTATTAACAATTTTCATGATTATTTTTCGACATTTATAAAACCCTACTGACGAACTTCCTTAAAAGATGCAAAATTTCTAGGAATGTAACAAATGTTATCAAATTTTTAACAACAACAAAAAATACTAAATCTCTTCACCTTGTTTTAAAATACGATGAATAAAATATTCTTTAAATTAGGCCATAAAAAGTAATTTAATCCGGGAAAATAAAACTTCATAAATGTAAAATATCCCGCAAATTCGAATACTGGTTGTGAAATTCATGCGCACTTCTGAACGCTGTATTCTACTGTCGAAGTAGCTGTTATTTCCATGTCAATAACGCATTCCATCGAAATCATATCGAATGAGTTCAGAATCGGGGCCTGAGAGCAAGATTGTATTGGCGAATGAGACCCACTCCATACTCTTAATCTCCTTCCTTCGCAGCAATGTCATGGCTAACGAAAAAGACAGGCTACCGCGGTGTATTCCGCGTGTCTTTTTTTACAGACCCCTAGAGTGACGTGATGCTCTTTTCGTACACATGCACTGGTGCATTCGAGCCTCACGTGACTCCAGTGGTCTCTAAAAAAAGATACGTGGAATGCACCGACGTAGCCTGTCGTTTTCGTTAGCCTCGATCAGTGCTGAGTGACGTCAGTTTCGGAATCGACTGAGCGCCAATCGCTGTCAGCGCAATCTATTATCTGAAATTCGAACTAAAATCAAGAATCACAGTAAAATAACTCCTCACATCATACATAACCTTCCTGCAATTTTTCTTGAAATATCTATCACCGTTTGTAAGATATTGAATTTTAAAATCCATCAGTCATTTATGGTTGGTTGGTTGTATTTATGTCGGCCAATTATCAGCACGTGGGATATAGGCCCTAAGTGGGGGGAGTGCCTTCCGTAGAGGTCTTTCTAAGGGAACCTAACCCGTATTAACGCTTGGAGAACCAAGGTTCGAAGAAAACCACGAAAACTCCGAACGATTAGGCCGACGGGCGCGATTGGGATCGAACCCAGCACCTCCCGTCTACCAGCTTCGAGAGCAGAACCTCTCTACCACTGGTGGGGCCAGTCATTTATGGGACACATACTTTAGATTATGTAATAAGTATACAAGTTATATGGGTATTTTCGGAAAAAAATATAAACAAGATAAATCTATGAACTAAAGGGTGTGTAAGTACTTAAGCATCCCATTCTCTTTTTTATTTACCTCAATGGAAGTTCAATAAGTCCAATAAATCTTTGGAGAATATAACCGTATTTTTATATCGAACAGAATTTTTTTTTTTTTTTAGTTTCGTTCGTTTTCTAATAATGTCATTTGTTTTATGTACGCCTCTTCATATGTATCGTAAAATTTCGAGGTTTGGCTATCTCACATAAGAAATTTGCTTTGATACCCGCCAACATGCTTTTAAAAATTTTTATTATGTAATTTTAATAAAAGTATTGCGTAAGTTTTTTTATTGCAAGAAAAAAAAAAGAGAGATTAGTTTCCCGTAGTAAGGAAAACTCCAAAAAAATTATTTATAACTGTCAAAGTAACTTGATCCCTCGTGGTCCAGTTAACCCTAATACATGTCCCAGGTACCCCATTCTTAAAAAAATATATGGCGTAAATGGAACAACGTCCTTATAATTGAAGCATGTAGTCAATATGTATAGATATCTAATATTGTTAACCCATTTTCGACCAAACGCGCGTAAACACACCATTTCAATAAATATTTTTTTTATTAACATTGTGACGAATATTTTTCACTAATTTTATTTTCCAGCTATTTTTAAGGGTTCTGGGGACATCTATAAAATGTCAGTAATTCAATTGGAGTAAACACTTTCTGTTCAAAAATTTTCAAAATACGCTAGTCTTTTAAAATTAAACGGTTACTGGCAATTTCCACTTTCAAAAATGTATAATTATTCTACTTGAGATTAATCACATGTTTTTATAATGGATTAAAGTTCAAGTTCTGTAACTAAAAAAACTAATAATACAAATGTCATAAAAAATTTTAAAAAAAATTATGAATTTTAAATTTAATGGTGCTTTAGCGCACCATTGACCGAATGCATTTTATTTCTCAAATAAATTATTATTTTTCATGCACGAATCTTTTTTTTGTCTTAATTAATGTAATTTAAGCATACTTCAATGAAAATAATACCATATTTTATAAAATTTCTATGCTTGGCCTAAAATGGGTTAATGTATTTATATACTTAATCTTTTTAAAAAAGATCGTTTAATAAAATACTTACTGTATTTTTATAAAAAGAGGAGGAATTTTAACCAAATCGACGTTGTTTGTAAAAAGAAGAAACATAAACTTTTCAACCTATCACAGCAAAGGCAGAGTTGTTTTAAGAAGTAGAGATGGGGATACAATGTTGAGAAAAGCTAAAAATGAAAAGACATCAACGGTTTTTTATAAATTAGCCTATGTCTTAGTTGCCTCGTGGGTCCAGTTACCCCAGCCTAGCTTATATACTGAAAACTGTTACATGTAATAATTAAAAAAAGATTTAACCGCAAAGCATTCTTGAATTACATTTTTAATTTTTAATACCTATTATATTTTTAACATTTCGACCCATGTAATTATAATTAAATTTACCTTTAAGATTAATTGATAAGCAATAACAACAAAACCAATCAGACAATAAAATTAAAATCAGTTTTAAGAAGAATAGAATATAATTTAGAATTATGCTTTGAAAAGTCATTTCTCTTATATCTTACGCGTATAAATCAATTTTGATAGCTTTTAATGAATTTTTAAATCCAGTAATGCATGAGTTTCACTGTAAAAAGTTTCAATTTACATATGGCATACAATCATTGATTAAATGAATGTGTAGTAAGGCTGTATATCAAGTCCGCAAACTTCTTAGAATTTTTAAAGATAAATGTATGCACTATTTGAGACAGAATTTTTTAATTTAATATTTAACCCTTTAGTGCGCAGCATTGCATACATGCAAACAACACTGTTTTGAATATAATAGATTTTTTTAATTCGTATATACCTAATTCACACCAGAAAATTAAAATAGAAATACTTACTTTAATTAATAAGAGATATTCTGTATTAAAATAAAGCAAAATTAGCCATTGAAACTTTCTGGTGTAAAGTCAGATTCTCTGAACAACGTAATTTCTAGTACATATTCTATCATGGGGATTAAAGGGTTAAAGGTAAAGTTTTATAAAATAAATAATTATATAAAATAAGGTATTCGGAAATATACTTATTGAAATATATACTAATTTGCAATATTTTAGAGTAAAACATCCACACAACAGTAGTTTTTACTTGCATTGACGTATTATATGAAAAATGTACACTCTAAATAAAAAAGAGTGACTATTCACCCCGAGTGAATAGTCTATCGCAGAGTCAAAATATGCCCAACCTCTTAGAGTGACTATTCACTCTGAGCAAAAGTGAAAATTTAGACTCTCGGAAAGACTGAATAGTCACCCCTGGAAAGTGAATATTCACTCTAAACAGGGATGGATAATCACTCTTTCGGAGGAGTGACTATTCATTCTTGCTAAAGGAGTGCGGTTTTTCACCCCTGGTAGGAGTGCATAGTCACTCTTTCATACGAGTGAATGTTCATTTTTTATGTAGTCGGTTCTTTTTTTATTTTGCTTTTATGGTCATTTTAAAAGAATCACATCTTTTACGGCATGCAATGAAAATAGATACAAGCGAGGTAACGATTGGAATAAAATACTTTATTAGCAATATTTATTTAAATCATAGTTTGTAACACTAATTGAACTTTTAAGGAAAAATTCGGTTAAAGTTACATACTAATTTAAATCAGATTACCGACAGAAATAAACTAAAATATTTTATTACATGGACATAATTACACGTTTTCTTTTAAATTTGGAGATTAGATAAAATCTCTCGTTAAGCTTCACTTAGACAATACATACGTCTAAGATATTATGTCGTTCTTGTAATAACATAACTTCACAATAACAAAAAAAGTTTTTTTTTCGTTTGTAGCATTAGTAACCTAGTGCAGTTACACTAAATGTTTAAAACATTAGTTAAGGTCATACAATACACATACAGTTCATATCCTGCTCGATACATTGTAAGGAATACAAAGGTAGAATTTACTTTAAAAAAATTGTGGTTGTTATACTTACCCGATCATGTCACCAGTCTCTCCACACACTCGGATTGTCCTTTTACCGTTGATATGTGAGATATTTATCTCAGTTTTTTTTTATTATTTTTAATTTATCCCCTCTGAAGTTTTGTTCCCGTTCAAAATTTTTGCCCTAAGGGTCCAAACTTCATTGTGTAGAGAGACAAAACCCTTGAATTGTTGTTTCAATTCAATAAACATAACTTTTTTTATATGATACATTGACGCATGCTCCTTTGAAGATCAATGTGATCTTTGGGGAGCAGGGACCTATGTGTCACTTGATGTATGGGTCTCATAACTCCCTCCCCCCCTAGGGCTGATGTTCTAAACTGACGCCATCACACTTGTTTATTAACAAGATTAAGGGATACACCCATTCATAGGCATGCTATATGCATCCCGTTCTTTTGTAGTCCTGTGCGGTGTGCACGAAAACCAATTTTCTACTTTATTTTTTTACATTACTTCGTTTAGCTTTTATTCACAGACATGCATATGTCATTTATTTTCTATTTCATTTTAAAGTAGTATCTGTGTATTTTGTTGCTTGCACTTATATTATATTATTTTTATTTTGAGAAGATATTATAACAAGTTACTAAAAAAATATTTACTTCTCTTATTTTGGTCATGAAAAATGCTGGTACCAGCCTCTTAATCAAATACTAAAAAGATATTTAAAAAGGATCCTGTTAAATCAAAAAAATTATTATTTGCAGTTTCTTGTGACTGTAAAGACTAATGAATACCAAGAAATGAATAAAAATAAAAAAGCGCCATTTATCATGACCTGAAAAGTTTTGCTTTATGCAAACATTTAAAGAATTTCAAGCACACAGTTATATGTTATATATATATATATATGGAGGCTTATCTTTCTTATTATGTTATATCTGTTTTAAATACTTATATGTATGGGGTGGACAAAGTAATCTTCAAATAAAAAAAAAACTGTTCTACAAGATTCACAGTTTTTTTTTTCTGGTGGTAATGGGTGATATATATAACGGCTTTACCGTTATATATTCATTATTCCTCCGTTCCCCTCAAAAAAATCAACTTTTAACTTTACTGGTTTTTATAAATTGTCATTATTCTCCCCCCCCCCCCCTTCAAATAAAATATTTAGTTTAAATATGACATTTTAGAGTTAATTTCATATGTCTTTATTCATTCTCTCCCCCCCCCCCCTCTCACTACTGTAAGTTTCGCTTTTACTTTTTAAAGTTCTTTTCAAATGCAGACATCATTTATCTCGGTTCCTTTTTCTGTCTTTCAAATTCACACGATAGAAAGAGATCTTAACCGCAATTATTTTCCATTGAAATAAAGTAGAAGAATAACATACAAATGAATCTCTTTTCGCTTTGCAGCCGACGTTATCTAATGCATATTTTCCCAGCCTCTGGGCTTGCATTAGTAGTCAATTCTCACCCTTGTACTCTGTCGGATACAAACCATATGCCCATTGCTGACTAATTTGCAGCTGTAGTTAGATCTGTAACGTGCATATAAAAATCACGTGTTCCTTTCTTTAACCACTTTTCCTTATCGCAGGAATGTTAAGAAACGTGTAACCATATAGCCGCGCCAAGGCGTAAGTTTGAATTCTATGTAATACTTCAGGATGCTTCTGATTCCTTTGTCCACACCACCAATATTCATCGCCAATTTAGTACATATGTTGCTATTCATCTCGCCAATGAGTGAGTGATTGTAATGAATATTTTACCACTACTGCCTCTGAACTTGAGTGTGACAGACCTCGGCTCTCTGCCCTTCGGGGGTGCCCCGTCGGGCAGTCTCGTCTGTGACTTCTCCCGTCCCACTGTACTATCATGGCCCTCCTTTTAAAAATGTTTCATAATAAAGAAGTAAATCGTCGAAATCCTCGTGTTGGAGTTTTTTTTCATTCATCCATGAACCTGGACTCTCTAATCACTCTCCTTTACAATATCCTTTGTGTATGCTTTTATTGCATGCCCTATAAAGATATTATTTTTAAAGTTTTATTAATAACTTTTTAATAGGTGGATGTTATATGTTTAACAATTTTTGATTTGATTTTAAATTTTGCTTTAAATATAAAACCGCAACATTTTCCTTAAATCATTGGTATTTTTGCAAAGTCCTATTGTTCTAAAATATTTTTAATTTTTCCATTTAAAAGCAATGCTTATAAACTCAATTCTTTTTAAAATAAATTCTAAGCATGATTTAAATGGTAAGGACGTGTAATTTTTTTTTTTATCCGCTGTGATTTGCTTTTGTTTTATTTAATATGAACATGGAGTCTAAATTTTGAGTTCTCTGGAATATGTATATATTTTTCTTTTAAACATATTCCTTAACTTATTCATGATTTCTAATTTTCGTCCGTTATTGCTGAAAAATGGAATTAATACAATACTTAATAATGAAACGACACGATAAGTTATATTTAATTTAAATTTTTTATTCGTTTAGATATTGCATTTTGTGACTATGAGCAAAATAGATATTGTATGTTTTATAGGAAAAGATTGACCTCGGAAATTGAAAAAAAGGAAAATTAAAAATAAAGTAAATGACTGCATTAGATATATTCCAATTGTTTGAAAAACATTTTAATGTAAAAAAGTAGTTATTAATCTCTTTAAAAATGTATTCATTCCTGCATTATGCAAGTAAATATGCATATTTTAAAAATATACTAAAGCAGTCTTATCCATAAACTTCAAAACAGGCATTAAAAAAAAAAAAAACATTTTATTCCAATGCTTAAATATCATGTTTTATTGTATAGCGCCAAAATTTACGTTTATCAAAAACGTAGAAAATGTTTTTAGAATAGAAGGAAATTTAATAACGGATGCAGAATATCTATAATTAGTATGTTTTATGTTACTCAGTCTCGAATTTTATAATCATAATCCGCAGAAAAATGTTTAGATACAATATTTAAAAAATAATATACAGTAAATCCCTCCTAAAGCTACAATGTACCGTTCTAATAAAAGTTGGTCGGTCCGAGAGGTGGTCTCTTAATGGAGGTCATGTATAAATCTAGATTTTAATTGTTGAAAAATGGTAAAAATGTTGCTAAAATTTATTTTTCACATTAGGAAAAAATATAAAAATTTAAGTATCAAAATAAATGTTAATAACTGCAGAGTTTTAAAAATGAATACATTGTGTTTTGCTTTAATTTTACAGTTTTATATTTTATAATTTTTATTTCCAAGTCCCTTCGAAGTTCAGTAAATAAATGCATTTTTTTTTTTTTGTGGACGGGAACAAATAATGACGATTTCATTACTTTATCTATTTCTTTGAGAGTTTTCCGACAGAACAGGGCAGGGGAGTTTAAAGACCGTCATTCGTAATTTGTAATCAGAGTTAATTCATTGCCTAAAAAGACACAAAGGTGTTTAAACACTTAAAAGTTACCGGGATAATAAAAAAAATCTAAACTTAGTTTAGAAGTTTGATGAATAATGCACTCTCCGGAATTATTTTTTTAATAAAACCTTCTTCAAGCGACCAGGAAAAAACGGAATTTATTTCATTTTCTTCAAAGAAATCGGTCTCTCATGGAGGGCTTTTAATTGAGATGGTCTCTGAATGGAGGTAAAATTAGTATTAAGCCTATGGGAATAAATTTCGTTCCATGAAAAAATGGTCGTCCAGGGAGGTGGTCGCCTAATGGAGTTGTTCGCACAGGGAGGTTTCGCTGTACCAACCTTTTCGTGATATCATAAACATCAAATATCATATTTAACTCCGAAACAATAATAAGTACTTTTAACTGTATATAATCAGAAATCAGTAATAAACCAAAAAAAAAAAATCTCATGTAACGACAAATTGTTTTCGAATGTGTCTCCTACGAATTGACAAAATCCGGATAAGAGACTGAGTCAGTCAGCCTTTCAAACGAAAGAGATAAAACTTTTTTGTTCTGATCGTGATTTGCAACACAGCATTGAAAGGGAAGAATAAAATAATTACACTCATTTTTTTATTCACATTTCCCGACTAATGAAGTTTTGATTATTTTTTGCTAAGCATTGTGCGTATTAGAGGTCTGCACTGGCCGAAATTTCCAAGGCCGGAAAAAAATTGGCCAGGACCGGAAAAAAGTTAAAATCTCGTCCCGAGCCCGGCTCGAGTGATTTTCAACAAAACATTGATTTTTTATTTTTTTGAAGTGTTAAAAATCTGAAAAATGCTATACAGTAAGACGGAATTGCATAGAAAAGAAAAAAATGCGACAAGTTCCCTTCTTAGCGAGTGTAGATGTAATATATATTCTTTTCTTATGTATTAGTATATTAATTATGCATGGATAAACACGTTAGTGAGTTTAATACTGGGTCCCGTCAGCTTTTTCAAGAAGGCTCACGTTTTCAGCACCAGCCTTGGCGAGTTGGCGAAAGCGAGAGCGTTCAGCCAGCTCTAACACCAATCGTCGTCTTGTGTTTTGTTCTGAACCGAAATGGCGGAAGACGAACTAGCATATTTTAGAATAACAGACCTACCTAAATTAAAGAAATATTTTCAGTTATGTGTTCTAGATGAAAAGAAATCTTCTTCGAAAGAAATTGTATTGCGAATTCTTATACTCTGTTTTATCGAAGGCCTTTATCACTTTTGATGATATAGACTAAAATTTTGATTATTTGAACCCCTCAAAAATCTAAATTTTCATTCAATTGAGCATTATTAATTCCATACCTCTTAAACAAAAACTCATTACCTTCACATACTTAAATGTTTGATTACATATAAAGATGGATTTATGGGGATCATGAATTAATGCAGTTTCAGTGCATTTTGATGTATATAAACACAGATTTTAAAAAATACCTGTGGCAGAAAATTACTATATTTTCTGCGATGAACTTATATAATTAATTTAATACCAAATCATTCTGCAGAAACAGCCCCCAAAGTCGAGTGAAAATAGGCCAAACTAAGAAAGAAAGAAGAAGAAAAAAAAAAAAAACCTTTCACACCCCCAAACAGGATGTTTAGAAATTGCCTTTTTAATGTGAGATGAAATTCTTAAGGGGAGGTGGGGTAGAAGGAAGATTGAATGACTATCATTTGTTACTTCAAAGTAACAAATAAAATCATTAGAGAAATTTTTTAACTGTATACGATAGTAAGGGGCTATAGATTTAAATAGTTAAATTTATCAATTAACAAATAGAAAAAACAAACAAAAAATTAAAAACTTGCAATATTTAAGTTTTTTTTTTTTTTTTTTTTTTTTTTTTTGGTGTGGGGGCGGAATTTGAATAATTGGTCTTTTACTTATAGTTACTTCAAAGTAATAAATAGGACAGAAAATTTAAAAAACTGTAAAGAATTAAAAAAAAAATGAAAGCGTGTGAACAAAACGTTAATCCTTATTATTATTTTTTAAATCTTTCATTCTATTTGTTTCCTTATTTTTTTTTATGGTAAATTATTTATTTGTTATTTAAAAATCAACAGATAGAGCAAAACAGTAAACTTTATGCACTGTTATGGATAAGCGAAGGAATAGTTAACATTTGAGACACAATTTTAAATAATCTTTTCTGCAAGGCAACAATGAATTTTAAATGGGCAAAAAATAGTGTGATGGAGAGGGGGGGGGAAGAGAAAATTCGAAATGGGAGGTTGCCTCAGACGATTGAGCCTTATTTTATTGCCACTTCAACTTAATAAATAGAGCAATTTGTGTGCAGAATGACAAAATATAAAGTGTGTGTGTGTGTGGGGGGGGGGGGGTTCATTCGAGAGAAGAATTTACATGATTTATTCAAATATGACGAATTATTTTTAAATAATAAATAAAACAACTAAGGCGAAATAATATTTATAAATATGGCAAAAATTTTAAAACAAAAAACTGAAGAATTTTAAAGATTTTTAATTTTGTGCACTAGGGACAGACCAATGTCTTTTTCATAAAAACTCAAATAATGATAAAATTTTAACAATATTAAAATGTAATAGTAATTGATTTAATTGCATGCATCAACTTGCAATTATTTTAGCTGATAGATTTAATTGCAATATACGGCTAAATAATTTATGCTTTATCGTTCAATCTAATTATAATCGAATTGATTTTAGTTTCAACTTCCTATTAACTTCTAATCGCAATTAAATTAAAAACAATTAATTTTTAATGAATTATTTCAGTGAAAATGTGTTTTATTAATGCGATTAACACGTCACACAATTATGCCGCTTAATAATAAAAAAAAACTAAATTAATTCAGTAATAATACTAATAAAACTATGTTCAATTGTGTCATTAAAACATGATCAATACAATTATATTTATTAAAGAAAATTTTTACGTCTGTTTTTAAAATACGTTCTCAATTTCTTCGAACATATAGCAAATTAATGAAATAAATGAATATTATAGAACTGAAAAAAATAACTTATGTTTGAATTATATATATTTGTGAAATTAAAAGTTATTTTAATCCGAAAAAGATCTTTGTTTTAAGCAAGGTTCTAATTGCAAACCACGGTGAAATAACATTTCGTCTAGCTTTTTACATTTGCGGAAAAAACAAATGAAAAAAAGCACATATCTTCCTCTCAGCAAAGGAATGGGGTTGCTGTTCGCTACGCGTACGACGTCACGAACAAAAAAGGGTGCGTAGCGTTGAATTCATCCCCGCGCCAACCCTCACTCTGGCGATAAGGTGCTCAAAACGTGAGCCTTCTTGAAAAAGCGTCCCGTCATACGCAGGTTCTTTTTCACACGTTTTATTATGTTTTAAGTTAGCTATATTTTAATTAGCGCAGAAATCTAGTGTTCTTTAAAAAGAATAAATTTTAACGTTTAAGTGTAGAATGATGGCGATTTTAAAATGTAGGCATTTTTTGCAAAAATATTTGGGCCAGACCTAATTTTACTGACCTTTGAATAGACCAGGCCACGCTGAGACAATGATTTTCATACGGGCTAGGTCAAAATTAGGACTGAAAATTTTGGGCCGTGAAGACTCGGATTGAACCAGTCCCGGCTTTGTACAGAAAAAAATAAGTTAGGCTCGGCCCGGCCCGAGCCTTCAGAAAAAAGTGTGGACCGGCCCGAGTTCCGTGAGTAAAAATCGGCCCGAGCCGGATCCGGCCCGTGCAGATCTCTAGTGCGTATTCAATTGTTAAAAGAATTATATTTCAAACCGCTAGATGAAGAAATATGACAGACAATCACTTTTGACCACTCTAACGATTAATCTTTTTTCTATACAACATACAACTATTTAGCTAATAATCTTAACATTCCACATATCTAAGCGGATAATTCTTAAAATTAAATAAAACTTACCTTTATTTTATGTATTCCATAAAGAATAATTTTAATGATATCCTAAACTGTTATTCCTAAGATGGCGGACGAAAAAGTGATCATTTTTCTTATTTTTTAAGGGTGTCGTCTCCTTGCTGCTGTGATTGGTTAATAAGCAATGCATACGCAAGTCACTCTTTCAGGACAGAGACATTTCACTCCTTTCTAGAGAGTGGAAAATTCCACTTTTAAGGAGTGTATTTTTATAAAATTCACTCCAAAAAGAGTAAAAACGCCTATCGCTCTTTCAAATAGTGAACTTTTCACTCCTCCCAATTTTACAGTGTATATCTGATGTTTTTCCTTATTTTACCTGTATAATAAACCTTTTAGAGAATCATATACAATTTTTTAGAAGCAAAATAAAAAATCGCGCTTTTAAGGATTAAAACGAAGAATTTATAATCGCATAATTTGTAACATTTTTCTTCGGTTACATCAGTCGAAAATTTTTATTTAAAAGCTATCTGATCCGCCAAGCGTTTCCCGGGCCCGTAAAAATAACCTTAAATATATTTAAAATCCGAAACCTGCTAGTTTCCGATTCAACCTTCGGGGAATGCACTCTGTTCTAAAGAAACCTCTATCACAACGAAACTCCGTTATTCAACCTATCTGGGAATATGTTAGTTGAGGTGTATGGACTCAGATAAAAGAAAAATTTCCTTGGTGGCAAATGGTGGGAGGAGATACAAGTTCTTTGTAACAAATGGTTAATTTAGTGTTCTGAAGTATTTCGGAAAAAATTTGGATGAGTACACGAGTCAGAAAATTAATTTAAACATTTGCGGAAAAGGATGTTTGGAAATATAGTACGAAGGTGAGTTGGAAAATAAGTTTCCCCTGGCAACTGTAGACAGAGGTGTGTATGAAAGACAAAAAAATGTAATGAAACATTAAATATAAGACGTAACTTTATTGTTCTACATATGTTCCAAGTGATTTGAGGCATTTGTCATACCTCTTTATAATCTTCAAAAAGCGCCCCTTGAAAAAATCAGGGCTCTGCATCATTCTGTTCCCGGTAGATATGGAGAGAAAGTGCGTTGCGAATTCGTGGTCAAAGGAGGAATTTAGAGAGGTTGTCCGGTATTAATGGGTACATGGAGTATCAGGAACAGAAATCCATAACCGCCACGTGGGAGTCTGGACCAGATGTGATGTCAAAACAAATGGTGCGGAGATGGTGCCGCCAATTTAGTGAGGGGCGTCGGCAAGTGTTGGACAGACCGACACCTGGAAGGACGTGCCCGGCCACTACAGCGAAAGCAATGCTTGACTACTTCTTTGTAAGCAATGCTGAAAGCACACAAACCGTTCAACGCTTCTTTTGTATGCAGAGCCCTATTGTTTTTTTTTTTTTTTGAGGGCTTTATGAAGTTTAAAAAGGGTATGACAAATGTCTCAACTCACTTAGCACTTAAGTAGAAAAATAAAGTTGCGTCTTATCTTCAATGTTTCATTAAATTTTTTTTGTCTTTAATACACACCTCTGTCCACAGTTGCCATTGGAAATTTATAATCCGACTCACCCTCGTAACTGCTACTCATAAATTAACTTTAAGGGGACCAGATAAGCGAAATTTGGGAAAAAATAGATTTTTACTTTTTTATATCATTAAATAGTTTAAACTTTTATTTTTCCAAAGATGTGTCACACATGTTTATGTATATAAAAAAAGAAGTTTTGGAATTATTCATTCTTTTTAACAATACTTCACAGCTTAATGGCCATTTAAATCTTTAACTGACTTTTTCTCAAAACTTGGATTTTTCATGTTTTGTTTTTTAATATCTATTAAACTTAAGAACTCAGATATTTTAAAATACTTATATTATGTTATATGTATACTTTAACACGGGGATTTAATGATTTGTTGAGAATTATGTAAGTTAGGCAGTGAAATTTTACAAAAATGCTAATTTAAAAATTACCTCCAATAAATAATTAAAATTTAATTTTCAGTTTCACTTAGAATAACATGCTTTACGTATTTTAACAGACCTTTTTCTTTCTAACTACTCTAAAAATTCTAGACCTCTATCTTTCACCATTTCTGAGAAAAAGGTACATAAAGTTGGTGAATTTAACATGGCGGAGATAGGGCTTTTCCGGTCCCCTTAAGGCTGTTCTTTACTGCTCTGCTCAAGAAGCGCAAAGCGTTTTGACACATTTACAAATTCATTTTTTAACGGAAAGGTATAAAATTGGAAAACCTGGCCATGGAAGTGATTTGAAATTGAACCATTTTGAACCATTGAAATTTCCATTTTTTGATCAATGAATTACCTATTGAGTTATAAGGAATTTTGTTCACGTGAGAAACACGTTTTTCACCCGCTCTTGAGACTCTTTCTTCCTTCGCGCGGAAATTCGGTTCCAAACGCCCACTTTGAGACTATTTTCTGTAAAATTTATTACGTTTGCAAAGAAAAAAAAAAAAAAAAAAAAAAAAAAGGAAAAAATAGCTCAATTACTTAGTTTCTGAACAACAACACCAGCTAGTTTCATGCATTTTCGAACAAAAATAATTAAAACTTATGTCAGAAAGTTGCCCTTTTAGATTTGAGATCAGCCTTAAGACTGTGAGAGATGATAATTAAGATATTTATGTAAGTTCGAATTAGTTTCAAAGAGCTATGACTAATAGCAGTATAGTTATTAAGATAGGGCTTAGTTAAGCAAAAATCGCAGAAGGGGGAAGGGGATGGGATATGCAATCGCTCTCTGACAGCCGACTAAATACGCGACTGTCACCTCCAAAAAAGATTTGGACTGGTACTTGAGCCAAGTACCTAAATTAACAAGTTTGCTGAAATTTCTATTCGGAAATAGTGGTAATCCATACTCATAAATTAACTTTAAGACTGTGAGAAGTGATAATTATTATAATAATGTAATTTGGAATTAGTTTCGAAGCGGTATGAGAAATAGGAATTGAGTTATTAAAATAGGGTTCAGTTAAGCAAAAATCGATGAACTGGGGGAGGGGAGATGGAAGTGCTCTTCGACAAATGACTAATTAAGAGTACTGGAGTCTTTGGTCAAAAATATGACTCTTACCTGAGCTGGGAACCTAACTGAAGAAATTTGCGGAAATTACTTTTCTTAAATATTGGTTTTAACTATTCATTAACGAACTTTAATACTGTTAGAGGTGATAATGTAATATGGAATTAGATTCCAAGATATGTGAGTAATAGGAGTTGAGTTATTAAGACTGGGCTCAGTTAAGCAAAAATGGATGAAAGCGGGTGGGAAGATGGAAGTACTCTTTGACAAAAGACTAATTAAGACTATTGGAGTCCTTGGTTAAAGATATGGATATGAACCAGGAACCTAATTTAAGAAATTTTCTGAAATCACTATTCGGAAATAATGGTAACCACTATTCAAGCAAAAATCGAGATAAAGCCAAGTTGAATGAGCCAAACCTTGTTGAAATCGGGACCATAGAACCTAGTATAAGAAAGCACCCCCTTGCAGAGGAAGGTGACAATAAAAATTATAAGAGAAACGTAAGCTAAGTTGAATGAATCAATTCCCGTTGAAATTGAACCGATAGAACTCGAGAAAAGAATGTGTATTAATATTTGAAAATGGTGGTAACTGAAGTATTTATTTAGGCATACATAATCTTAAATTTAAATAAAGAAGGAGAAACCCTTATGGGCAAAATCTTAACTCATATAAAGGGGCTATTGCCACAGAACACACTAATATTCTTCGATTAAATTGATAAAATGCTCTTAAATTATGTTTTTAGCATTTAACAATATTTAATATTTAAAGTTTTTTTGCAAAATTATGAAAAATTGCAGACCAATAAGAAAAAAAAATTACAATTAATCTGAAAATTTTAAATCCATATCTTGATTAGTTTTCTGAATATTAACTAATTATAAAAAATGTTCAATATTTTGCATTTTCACATAGATATCAAGACCAGCTAAAGCGCCTTTTTTCGGCGTTTCGGGAAAAAATTATTTCCATTATAAGTCTTTTAAAGTGTTTTTAATTCATATCTGCATTAACTGCGGGCCGATTTTTATGACAGAAACATTACTGAAAAGAACATAAAATTTTCTATATTTGGCTGAGAGATTGAAAACGGATTATTTTTATTGATGTAGAAAAATCGCCTCAAAACGAAAAAAAAAAGCGCTAAAAATTGCATACAAAATTAAATAAAAAATTTTATTCAAAAAATCCAAAATCGTTCTTCGAGGTGAAAAACTTCATGCATAGAGGTACCTTCCTCCAAATTTTGTAGTTGTAATTACAGCGGTCTTTTCAAAACATAGTCGGCACACTCACACGCACACAAACTTATTTACTTATTATAATAGATCGTGCTACAACTGTATTCAAATCCGAAGTGGCTACTTTCTAGCATTTGCATGTACTCCTTATCTAGAAACTATGTAATCGAATAGTTTTTCCATTTTCGATTAAGACAACTGAGATTTCATAAAATGCTGTCAAATATAGCTTTTTTCATCAAATTTATAAACAAGACAGGCAGAGAAATGTTGTCATAAGACAGCAATCTCTTCCTCACAAACAAGTCCTTATGAGCTAAAAAGACTTCGTATGATTTCTCAGTAAACTTGTAATGAAGTGTTCAAAGGAATAAAAAAATAAATTATTAAATTGAAATTATTTAAAGATACATAATTATCAAATAAATCATAACAGAATTAAAATGACTATGAGGACACATTTAATACTTCATTCATGCAAACCGCCATCGACCATATTGTGTTAAGTTCTGATGTACATTCTTAGTTTTAGAATATTGTTGTTAAAATTTTTGATCAATAAGCTAATAATTTAAAAATTTAATAATTAAGTTTCTTAAATATTTTTTATAATTAAATATTTCAATATCAGAATTTTAAAGCATAAGAAAAAGCTAACGCCAAAAATCGTAATCATTGAAAATATACCGTTATCAAAAATTGTTTATTTCATCTTAAAAATCGCAATACGTAATAAATATAAAATATAGTGAAATATGTTTAACCCGAAACTGAGGGGACGGAAAATTTTTTTCGTGTTAAAAGAATTTCGCGCTAAAAGATTCGTAAAAAAAGAACAAAACTCACAAAAATTTTCGACGACTTTGAAAATTTAAACTACTAGTCCATTAGGATAAAAAGAAAGTAAAAAATATATTGTTTTGGGAGGAAAAAACCAGGTATATATATATTTTTTTAAGTGTCCTTTTCAGCATTCTAAGATCTAGCTTGTTTGAACCAATTAAGCAAAGCTGTCTCTAAATCTTCGTACTTAGACGTTCTCGTACGTTTTCTCTCTGGCTTAAATATACTGCGCCCAAACATTAACGTAATGGATTCCCTGTTTTTTATTATTGTTGATAAAGTTGAATTTTCAATGTCAAACTCTTTGCAGATTTCTGTTTTCGTCCTTCTTTTTCTTCAACTGCATCAAGCAAGTTCATCTTCATTTGAAGCGAAATAGCAGTTTATTTTCGCACCGATTTCTCAGGTATTGGGCTCATAAAATATAAGCTATTTTACCAAAATATGAAATTCACTGAATTTCGCCCAAAATTCAGTGGTTTTAACACAAAATTCACCAATTTCAACTCAAACTAACTAGATCGAAAGCGAATTTTTTTCGTGTTAAACGATTTTTGTTTTGTGTTAAAAGAAAAAAAATGTATTAAATTGCATAGTATACTGTCCGGACCGCTATATCATTTCGTGTTAACCGATTTTTCATGTTAAACGTTTTCGTGTTAAACGTATTTCACTGTATATAACTCATCATATGATGACTGCGCATATGTTAATCAATCAAAGGATTAGTTAAACGTCAGTTTTTATTTTCGCACTGTTAGAAATCAACACAAAATTATTAAAATGGTACCAATTTAAATACTGTATATAATGAAATATAATTTCTTTAGATTTAAAATATTATTGACGAAACACACCTTTTACATTCATTGAACAAGAAATTCTTTGGTAATTATTTGGTGCACTTATAACCGTACTCAGGATAGATTGTTAAACTTGGCGGGTTTTTTATCAATAATGTTTACTCGGTTCTCCATGAAATCTAGTCCCTATTGTTGAAAATTAGATTAGTAGAAAATTCATATGGATCAAAGTTCGATAATTAGATTAGTTCAAAGTTCGTAACGTTCAAAATTCGGTAATTTGATTAGTTGAAAGTTCATATGGATCAAATTCTGATATTTAAATTAGTCTATTTGCTAGCCATTAGGGTTATGCAAGACCTAATATGGGCCAGAGTTACGGCGTGTGGCAACGACCATCGCTTATTTTAACGACTTTGTTTACAAGTTCGATGGCGAAGCAGGTTCAATGTCTTGGGTCCAGGATGTTCCCTTATTGGCCATGGATAAAGCTAATGACGTTCTTTTTTACTTCTGGGGAGAGGGAGAATCAAAAATATGGCAAGAAGCCAAAACAATCATGTATCACGGTTGGAGATTTGAATAACCAAAAGTGAGTGAAAAATATTTTTTGATAAAATAAGTTGAATTTCACATGAAAATACATAACAATGATCATAAAAAGAGTGAATTTAGGTGGTTTTATGGACAATAAAATAAAATCGATTAAATTATTAATAATAATTTTCAGTATAATTAATTTTCTTAATGAAAAGGATTGTTTAATTTTTAGGAATTATGAATTCATTTAGAAAGATCATTTGAACTGACGAATGCTGTCATTGATATCTCCAAAAGGTTATTTGATATTTATTAATAATTATTATTTCTAATTTTGAATGAAGAAATGCTTATTAAACGGTGAAATTTAATTGATTATAGATATTTAAATGAATTTAAAAAATCGCTGAAATTAGGAAATTCAGAAATAAATACTTCAATTAAAATAGTATTACAATTAATTAGTGATATCGTTAACCTAAATTAAAATTTTAATTAATTAGAAAATTACTGGAAATTTTCATCTAAAATAAAGACAGAATAAAAGAAGTGTTACAAGTTACGTAACAACGCTCATTATGAGACGTACCAACCGAAAACAGTACAGTCTATTTTAAAACATTCCTTTTCATCTGTTATCGCTTTCTATCCATTTTCAAAACGAATGCAATTACGATGAGATTTACAAACAATCTAAATTGAAAGTAATGATTTTCTTATTTCGGAAAAATTAATGCCCTTATTAAAATCCCTTCATGAATGTGTCAGAAAGTAGCGAAGTGAGATTTTAAAAATTTAATAATAAATAAAATATAAGGATCCTATAGGTATTTCCTAAGAAACATTTTCGGTATAAGCCTCTGCAATACTTGCTACAGAAACACCCTTCAGTGTAGGTTTCTATAAAATTTGTAAATATATATACACATATACATAAAAGAAATATTGTGTTTCAAGGAAATGGTATTCATAAACCTGACTATTTGGCAATCCTTAAAACGCAAGAAAATTCCTTTATTTTTTTCAGTTTTATGAATGAATGAATGTTTTTTTTTTTTTTTATGACATGATTTTTTGGGTGGCTGCATTTCGTGGTTTCGTGGTTAAGACGTAAATCTCACTACCTGCGGAATAAAAATTTTGTAAATTAACTCAGCTAAAACATTCATGATAAAATTTTAAAGTTAAAATAACGAAAGCGTGTGGGTTTTTTTTTTTTTTTTTTTTTTTTTTTTTTTTTTTTTTTTTTTTTTTTTTAAGATGGTATAGTTTTTACTGACGAAATCGTTCTTTGTTTGACCCTTTGAAATTACAGAAAAAGGAAATTTAACAAGCCTTTGGCCACTAATCTTGGTGCAGGAGGAATAAAAAATGTATAAATATTGCATCATTTTTCAGTAGTAAACGTAAACTGTTGTTGTTTTATAAATAAAAATGCGACATTTGTTTCGAATACACATCCAGAGTTAACACCATTTTCGCAAGTAAAAGCGTTTAGTTATTTGAAATTTTCGGAATCCTTAACTCATAATTTTGGAACGCTTCCATCTGTAGGTTAATAACTTCAAAACGTTTTGAACTATAAGTCTGAGAAAAGGATGCCAAATTGACTCAATTATGAAAAAAAAAATTATGAATATAAGTCTACATATATATTATTTCACACTGTTTCGAAATAAGTACATGGATATTTGAAGAGCTCAGATGATAAAGGTGGTATGTGACAAAGTAAATAAAATTGAGTTGATTGAAGATACGAAGAATGATTAAAGATGGTAATCTGTTAAATTACTATTTGAAAAAAATCTAATACTCACAGATATTTTTATTGATAAAGGAGGCATTTGACAATAAAAGCAAATAAAGATTTGGAACTTTACAGCTCAAATTTCCAACATGATGATTGTGTCACCTTCTTCATCTAAGGCCTTTATAGATTTCCATTTAGTAATTTATATATTGTATAAAATGAAAAAAAATCTAAATTGTTGTCTTGTAAAACAAGACGATTGTTAGATCTAGTGCGTTTTATGGAACAAAACTTAATATTAGACCCAGTTTTATTTGCAGTGAAACACGATAATTCAATACATTTATCAAATGTAAAACCCAACTACCCTATTCAAAATCACTTTAATAATCATGCCATGTTACCTTACATGATTTTACTTAAAAAAAATATGTGCTTTTTTATAAATCAAAAGAGTCATGTTTGTAACTTCAAAACGAAATTAAAAAATGTCAGAAAATTTTTGCATTGTTGATCGCTGCAAAATATATTTTTAGAACCATCTTAAATAAATTTACAACTTCCCTTAAAAAAGTCAGTTATCACGCAATTAGTTAATTTTTATTCAGACTTGTTACTTTTTTTTATTTCGGTTTGTTAATTTTTAATTTAGGCATGTTAATATTTTATTTATCCTAATTATTATAATTCGGCGTAATGAAGACATATGAAAAATATAATTCGAAACGACTTTTCAGAACTTCAGAGAGAGAAATTCTTAACATTTTGTTATTTCAAATCTTTTCTTGGTGAAAATAAGACCGAAAATAAATTATTATATGCATGAAAATGTTAAATGTAAAACATTCTTTTTATATTTATTGGCATAATGCCTTTCTAAAGTATGTCTTTAGTACCGATTAAACTTTGTAAATATCATGCTATGAATCTTTATTTGAATTGAAATTTTAAGAAAATATTACTTGGGCATTATACTGTCATTGTCGTTTTTTAAACCTTGCGAATATTTATGCACTTGGAATCGTATATTGGAATATTTATGGCTACATTAATAGCAAACCATTATTGGCGATATTTTTGACTAATATTGCACAACTATTCTGTTAATTGGAACTACTTTCCAATCCATTGAAAATTATAAATTATTGTTTAAAAATTTACTTTAAATTTCAAAAATTGAGAATGAAATGTTGAAATAGTTCTTAACAGTATTTTTAGAATACTAGTAAAATGTATAACACCAGATGTTGGGCCAATATTTCATTAGAATAATTACTTTTGCCAAACTATAAAAAAAATAATAATAACGGTAATTGTTTTACGTATTGTTTATTAATTTTTTCCCTAACAGGTCAGTAACGTACAATTTTCAAAGTAAAGAATTAAATATTTTTTTTGTTTTCTAAGTTTAATTTAACTTATTTAAGGTCAAACCATAATAAGAAAAAGGTTAATGGAGTTCTCCCCCCCCCCCCCCCCGCCACTCCCTTTGAGTATAAGTACGTGTTTAAGCATAGCTTCCAACTTTTTCTCTTTTTCATAAAAACTAAATTTTAATAACGATTCGTGCCTCATTTAATCGAAAAATTTCGGCAATTAAATAATGCAAAAATAATTTAATAAACCAGTGGTAAGATTTAAATGTAAACGCTGGAAATACAATTAAGTAATATAATGGTTAGTGATAAAAACTTCACATACAGCCTATACATTATGGATGCGACGTGATGAAATCATGGAACTATGATTAAAAAGCAACTGACTTATCCGCAAAAAGGAGAAGATTCAACTGTAACTGGGTTCACAGAGGCTAATTATCGACCGGGAAAACTTCCACCCGTAAATTTGAATAAAATCTTTGTCCTTATTTAATTGCCTTATTAATGCAGAAATCCAGACATAACTATGGTAAAAACCAGATATTTAATTTGACCGGTGGAAGTTTACTTCGGCTGTAGTCAGTCCCTGCGCTTCCGCCATATCCTGATAACCTAAACAACTTCCAGTCAGTTTCAGTGAAAGAAATTACAATACCCGGGCCAATTTCCACCAGTAAAAATGAATAGAAATTATAACATTGATGAGAGAAATTTTGCATGGATAAGCCGCTAAAACTAGCCGAAATTTTCTATTAAAAATTTACTGGTAGAAGTGTGATTTGGCAATCATCAGAAACTGTTGATCCAATGTAAAAAAATTAGCCGCCATCTTGTGACGACCTCCTCAGTTACTTCATTCGGAACTGGTAAACTCTACACTGTATGTCTCCTCCTCTTTATTCACAACTTCATTGATAAAATGGGTAACTCTTAGAAAAAGGGAAATTTTTGCTTATCTATACTAATAAAAGAACAGATCGCTCTCTCTGTGTGTGTGTGTTTGTGTGTGTGTGTGTGTGTGTGTTTCTGTTGGCGATGGCTAGCAAAATCTACGACACGTACGAGGTTCAAAATTTTTCTGAAGAGAGTCCAAGGCCTCTCCTAATGCACCTGACTTTCAGAATTTTAATATTCTAATTAATAGCTGAGTAATTAATTTACAAACGCAACTCACTTTCATCAAAAATACGCTTTTTTCTCAGCTTTTTTGAATCCGCTTGCTTTCGGTTGGTTGGTTGTATAAAGTTTTCTCAGAAGAAATTATATAAACCGGGGTAGCAATGGGTGTGTTCAAGATGCACGCGTGCCGTGCGCGCGAGCTCAGGAGACAGGAACATGGAGTGGGTCTTTATCGTGGATGGAATAAAAATTCAGCGCGTTCAAGAACAGATCATGGAATTCATTAATTATAGTGTTAATTATAAAGGTAATCTGTTGCAAGTAAAGTGTAAGCTAGACGGCTGAATGGATAGAGCATTGAACTCGAGACCAGGTGTTATGGGTTCGAATCCTTCGCGTCCCAAATAGTTTTTTTTTTTTTTTTTTTTTTTATTGATTGCTTTATATTTTTCATATAATATAAGATAATGAGGTATTTATCGATGAAAGTTTTAGATTTGAATGCCTTTTAATATTCAAAGTTTCGTTTCAAAGTGATATATATGTATATATATGGTTATCTATACTAATAAAAGAACAAATCGCTCTGTGTGTGTGTGTGTGCCGGCGATATCAAAATCTACCTCACATAGAAGTCTGAAACTTCAGGAGTGATTGTTCCAAGACACTTCCTGATGCACCCGAGGCTCAGATTTTTAACTTTTAAGGGCCGGGGCCCCTGGACCCCTTTAAGTTTTTATGCACTAAATTGTTAATAACATGCCTCTTTTCTATCCGATCTTCTTCGTTTTTGGGGGTGAATCCTCCTTTCAGTTTCTGCCCCATTTCTACATTTCAGTTAAGACACTGGCACCCTTGCAAGGGGCCCAGTACAGGGCCCCTTGATGTTTTAGTGCACTAAATTGTTAATAAATTGCTTCTTTTTTATCCGAACTTCATTTTTGGGATACTTTCTCCATTTAGTTATTCGCCTGTTTCTGCATTCCAGTTAAGACCATGGGCCCGATTCCAGGGCCCATTACATTTTTTGTGTGCCATGCGTTTTTCAAACCCTAATTTTCTCACATTCGCAGTGCGTAATTTTAAAGTTGAGTCTTAAACTCTTTGCCGTAGACCAACATTCACATGTTTTTATTGGGACCCTAGGGCCCCTTTTTAAACGTTTCCCCAATTTTTTGCACATTTCTTTTAAATTATATTCTAATTATATCTCGACACTTTTTCTGTAGATTTTGGTTGAAAGAACAGGTATTTTACCCCATTCGGGACCATAGGTGCATATAACCACCTTCATAAAGAGCTTACAAAATTGGTTTCTGGCACCAGTAAAAAAGAAAAGTAATATTTGCTTTCTTTAATTAGAGCATTTTGATGATTATTTAAGTAAAGGTAACTTCTTTTAAAAAAGTGGTACCAACCGAATAAAATTTGTGTAAAAGTCACCGATCCCAAAAGGATTAACAAATAAATTATGTAAACACAATTTTACTTATTTTCTTTTCATTCTCTAATACATTGATGTTACATTGTTGCTGAAATAACAATTAAATTTTAATGTTAAAAAAATAAGTCGATAATTTTAATAGTGAAAGTAGGTAACAATTATTAATTTCAATCTACTAATACGTTTCATTGTACTAATTTAATTTCATTTTGTTTTTACATCGTTAATTATAGTCCAGATATCAATATTTTTTTAAATATTTTTATTTATAATTTCATTCTGTTCTTATTGCAAGCGCGGCATAACAACTGCACAAGTGCGGCGTCTCAGCCTAAATGTACGGGTGACGCGCCGCAGTGTAATGTTTTAGAAAAAAATTGTTAAGAAATATTAATAATTTGTTTAGAATTTTTTTGTCGCAGTACACGCGTTGTATATTTAGCATTAAATAGCACAACATGATTTTTTAAATTTCATATCCACCATGGGGTTTTATACATAAATTCAAAAAAATGTGCAGCATAATTCCCGGAATTACCCTATTTGTAAGGCAGTAGTCGCGTGTCGATCTTTTTGCCACCCATATGAATTATCTTCTCCTAACGCGTATCACCTTACAAATAGAATGGAGATCTACCATGTAGCTGAGTTTAAATATTTCTGCACCACCGCAGTGAAGTATTGAGAAATCTCTGTTTTTTTTTGTTGTTGTTCAAGTACATTTTTACAAGGAAAGTTAAAACTTTCGGAAATGTCTACGCAACGATCGATAATGTCAAATTATTTTTCCTTTTTCATTATTCCAAATCTCATGAATAAAATGCATAATTCAAGTAAACTGCAAATTTATAACTTCATGGAAATTTAACATTCGAATATGAATTGAAAATCATTTCTTATTTTGCATTTTTTATATGGAGGGAGGCGGCGGAAAAAAGGCCGAACGCGACAAATAACGTTTTGAGAGAAAAACGAGACTACTGTCGGGTTAAAAATATTGTTACTGGCCCGGGCGGGGCAGCTAGTATTATTAAAAATATTTGAGGAAATGTTATATGCAAACAAACCTGCTTAGACGGAATTCAAAGCACAGGAGAAAAAATCTGTTTTTGAACAGCCACTTTTTGTGACACTCGACCTGGCAACACTAGTTGCCACAGAGTTTGGCTTCATCGCATTGTGAACATCTTGGTAAAATATTTTGATAATGTTATGTTTTTTTGCAGATTAATGAATACCTACCATTTCTTAAGGCTTCTGCTTTCGTTGTCTTTTCCCTTCTTTCTATATATCTACTATGGGTACTATTGAAATGAAATAAAATTTCCTATAAACTTTCAAATTTATATTCCATTAAATATTTTCTTGCTTCTGTAGCATTTTTCACATCTTCATTTGATCAGTTTTAAACATTTAACGTTCTATCACCTCATTTTACTGTAGCTTTACACAATAGATTCACATTATTTTAGAAATATAATTATTAACCTTTCATTCTGTACAGTGTGTAATAAAAAAATTTTCAAAAGCACTTAATTAAGGAACTTTGACTATCTGGTCAACCCTCTTCACATTGATTGGGTCAAGCCTCCCCTTATAGTCACTTTTTAATCCTAGCACATAGTTATGTTTAGCTTAATTTACTGCACAATCTTCATGCTTGGAATGAAAGCTCAATATTTCTACATTACTTAAAACCTACTACTTAAATTACTATAATATATTTTATCCGAGAAAATCTTACAATATCTTTCTAGAAAATACATTTTTTAAGGGGACAGTGGACATTCAAAACCATTTTTTTTATTTTTCACTCAATCGTACTGAAATTTTGCATGCATAATTATTAATACATTCTGTAATTAAATTAATCAATTTCATTCAAAACATGTGTAATTAATTAAGTTATTAAATAAAACATATTAATTAATCACTCCAATTAAAATAGCTCCATGCGCATTAAATTTGGCTTTAGGAACCCGTTATTTTGTTAAATAGTAGCTTTATAATTACTGCAACAAAAGTTGCTATGCGTTTTTAAAATTGCATTAATATATTGAGGGAAAAAAAACTGCCAATATGTCATTTTTTCATGATATTTTCCGGAAAAAAAGTTATAAAATTACCAAATTTTCATTTTATGTACAAAAATGCATGCATATTAATAGCAACTTTTGAAGATCAGCATATTACAAACAATAATACTTAACATTATTAAAATTGCATAAAAAATAAGACGCCTGGAACTTTTCGAGTATACTAACTTGACGAAAATTCTCGTTTTGAGAAAACGAGATTTAAAGATTTATTTTTAGTATAATTAAATTTGTACTACACAAAATCAGCACAAAACATTTAATTTTATTAAACTATATAAATATTGTTTAATTTGGCTACTAAAACTCAAATAATAATCAGAATAAATGAAGAATTATAGGCTTTGGAAACTTCAAGTATGTACATCACTTTTACAAAAATTTCATACATATTTTGCATTTCTTTATACATTTTTAGAAATATGATTTTCACATGTAATTAATACGTATATTGAGATTTAATTTCTATAAGGCATGTACAATAATATTAAATTATGATAGAAAAAAAAATGGTATGTCAATAAATTCAAAGTCCTCGTGAAAAATCGCCATAAATTGCAAACTTCCACGGAAAAAAGATATTTTAATTGCAAAATTTTCTTTTTATGTGCAATAATGCATGCATATTGATACTAAGTATCGAAGTATAGCATATTGCAAACAACAATATTCAATATTATAAAAATTTCATAAAAAATAACATGCACATGGGACATTTTCAATATAGACTAACTCGATAAAAATTCTCATTTCGAGAACACTTAATTTCAAGTTTTACTTTTAGTATAACTCAATGTTTCATCAAGAATTCAGCACAAAACATTTAGTTTTTGCAATCTATATCAAAATAGTTTAGTTTGGCTACTAAAAATCAAGAAATAATCAGAATGGGTAAAGCTTTGAAAACTTCAAGTTATTTTACCACTTTTTATAAAAATTTCATATAAATATTTTGATTTTATTTAAATATTGATAAAAAAAAGATTTTTGCATGTAAATAAAACCTATCTCAAGATTTATTTTATATAATACACACAATAATATTTAATAATTACAAAAATATAGAAAAAATAATGAAAAAAGTTACTATAGTTAAACAAATTTTCCTTTTATTATGTGTAATAAAGTATGCATATTAATACTAAGTTTCAAGATATAGCATATTGCAAATAATAATCATCACTATTATGAAAACAGCATAAAAAATAACACACATTACCTAAAATATCCCCGCTCCATAAGATACCCCTTCTTTTTTTTTATTTTTTGGCAATATCGATTGAAATTTTAAATTTTTTTCAGATTTCTGTTATGTTTGTAAGCATCAGATGACCGAACATTTTTTGTGAGCTTCTCCGTTTATCGCGTTTTTCAGCAATTGCACGAGAGTTTTCTACTTCACAATTATTTATCTGCAAAGTTGCAGCACACCCTAAATTGAATTCACCAACAGCTGATATTGCGGATAATTCTACTCTTTTCTTTGAAACAAACACCTCTTTGGAACATTTGCTCCAAATACAGCTATGAAGGGATTCGTTAGCATTCTGTGTTTTTGCGGAAATGCATCGGAATAAAAGCTCTGTTGATAACAGTCTTTGGAACACAGGAAGAATTTCTGAGACGACACGTTGAGACAAAACAGTTTTCATTGAAGAATGACTTTTGGGTGGTTCTTTCAATGCTATTGCACGCTGATAAAAACACCAGGATGCTGATCCTTCTGGGTATTTGGAATGTTGGGGTTTGTCATCGGTCGACATGCAATGATACAACGATGCTAGAGCTGCCATTTTCTTCTTATCAATATCTGGTGCGTTGTCTTTGATAGCTTTTCTGTAGTAATTTTGAAGTTTTATAATTGTCCCTTCTGTCAGATTTCCTCGTTTTTTGCCGCCAAGCGTTACAACTTTTGCTTTGCACTCTTTAATTTTATTTCGAATTCCAGTTCCCAATCTTTTTGAAACATGATTAATACATTCTTCTTTCATGATCGGTGAATGCCCATACACCTTTTGTTCATTTAAAAACTGGAAAGTTTTTGAGTCTCCATCTGACAGCATTGACGTATATCGCATTTTTGCAACTTTTATGGAACGCTTCCAAAGTATTGAAGCAGAATGCATTTCCATGCTGTTTGATGACCCCGAAAAATTTTTTTGGCACTCTGACGAATGTGAACTACTCCATATGTGAAATTCTGCAGTATCGTTGCCAATGTCTCGAACAGCTGCAATACATTCAGGACAATATTTACTCATTATCTCAAAATCAAGCACCAAACCTGTCATGATGTCAATGGCGATACCGATACCATATAAAGAGGTATGCCCTCGTTTCTGCCATGTACCATCAAATGACACACATATATCAATAATATCATTATCAGATAGTGACGCATCCATCTATAAGTGCTTTTTTCTCACAGCATTGTGTGATGTTTGCAAAATATATTGCTTTGATTCAGCGCATTTTGAAGACAACTGATCCAAGCAGCTTGCAAAAGTTCTGCGATCCATTGCTGAGATTCCTAAAATCATTGAAAAAGTTTCCAAAGCAGAATGTCCTTTTCCAATAGAATGGAAGCCTTTCACAAATTTATTATTGATGTCGAATCTTCTTGAAACAGATTGGCGAGAACTGATGTACGAAGAATTGGATTTGTAATCACGTTGTTTGCACTGGAGTATGATTTTCGTCGAAAATCCATATACTGTGACCAGTACTGATATTTAAATTTTTCGTCATGCATTCAGGACAACAAACATCGCATAATAAAGACGAAAGGATTTCCTTATCAATCACTAAACAGTTCGGCACAACTGGAGATTCACCAGAACTTGAAACAATATCAACATTGTTGTTTTTATCTGTTACCTCTACAGATGATGAATCATTCCATCGTTTCGCAATATTCATTATTGAAGCTTTTTTACGTTTCGATGGTCTGCCTTTCAGCTTACGATAACGAAAACTTATACAATCCATTTTTTGAATAAAAGATCAAGCTTACTTTCACTCAGGAAAAAAAAAATTACTTCAATAAAACTTTTGAAAGAAATGCTGCTATCTCTAAAACTACGCTAGAATCATAAATAAACTACAATCGGCGAACGGTACAGTTACGCAGTTGCAGTTAACATGCACGGTTACGAAAATATTAAAATATTATCTTTTTTTAAATTACAATATCAAATTATAAATGTTAAAATACATTTGTTTACATTTTTCACGATAATTAAAGGGACACACGTCCCTTTAATTATGACAAAAAATTGTTAGATACAAATTTCAAAAGCTTGT
This sequence comes from Maratus speciosus, assembly GCA_963932465.1. Lineage (NCBI taxonomy): Eukaryota > Metazoa > Arthropoda > Arachnida > Araneae > Salticidae > Maratus > Maratus speciosus. The sequence continues at coordinate 26,484,586 of OZ010787.1, forward strand.
ATCTTCGTTACGAATCGTTGCAACTGAATGCGGTTTTTTGCAAATGATACAGTTAAGATTGGAGTTCATTAATAAACCAAAAAAAAAAAAAATATATATAGCGATTTTTTAGTCGATTTTTGCCAAACTGAAGGTCCATGGTCCCCTTAAGCTGAAAACTCTTCACAATTGATTTTTCCACACTTTTTTCAATTATCTTCATTAAACAAAGACTATTGTGTGAGCATTTCACTAGCTTTGGTTTTCAACTATTGGCAAAACGCTGAAATTCTTTTAACCCCTTGAGGGGCACCGGTATATACTATATACCACCTACGATTAATGAAGTTTTACAACAGAAAAATTTTATTAAACTTTCCTTTTCTAACTTTGGTGGAAAAAAGCCGTAAAATTGCTTTTACTTATTTTGAAATAGAATTTGTAAAAGATTCCGGTGGGAATTCAGCATTTCACAAACGTAATTGCTTGCCCCTCAAGGGGTTAAATATGAAAACGAAGAGTGTGTCAAGCCTCCCCTATAGTCAAGCCTCCACAGTCTCCCCTATATACCATTCGTATGCGAATAAAAATTCTGGTTGTCAAGTGGTGAAGGTAGAATGGTAACTAAGTATATTCACTTTTATAAAATACTTATCGCGATTTCGTATTTTAATCCAACCAAACTAAAAAAAGAAGACTTTGCCAGTGAAACCAGTATTTTCAATCTATATTATAAAGCAAAACGTGCCAGCCATCAAAGCTTACGCTATATTGACAGTCACAATACCTGATCAATAAATTTCGCTTGAGCTTCATTTTTTAAAAGTTCTAGTTATCCGACAATTTTAAATTTCAAACCGTCGAATAGTAAATATCTAATAAAATAAATATCTAATATCTAATAAAACTGAATCTATTCGCTCTTTCGATAACAATTTGTTTGAAATCTTTACCTCAATTTTTTACCTCGAATTTCAAATTTTACACCGACGAATATGAAATAATGTTTTTTAAAATCTTTACTTTGTATTCTTTACTGATTTTTTATAGTTTTTCAAATAATTTTTAAGCATGAGTTTTTAAAAATATATCACTTTCGTTTTCAGTCCGAATATGAAATTGTCACAGTTTGAACGTATAACAATAAATATCGTTCAACACTTGTTTCCATCAAATAAACATAAGGAAATAAACAAATTATCAATGGATAAATAAATAAATAAAATAATGTAAATAAAACGCAAATTTCAGAGATATCGGGCTTAGCACACTGAATCTATCAGAAGCAAAAAGGCTGCTCTAAGTAGCGTAATCGTTGGCGATTTCTTCTGTAATGAACTCATACCATGCCTCTATCCCGAAAGTATCGCCTTTAATAAATTTTAAAAATAACCACTTTATTTTTTAAAAAAATGATATTTTATGTATAGAAATCAGTGGTGGAAAATTGGCGCAGAGGAGGAGCTTATTGACACCACTAACTTTTTATTCCATTCTTCACCTTAATAAAAACTCGGAAATTCCATCATTAGATATGCTGAAAAATACTACTACAATTTAGTGGTGTCAACAGGCTACACCTCTGCGCCAATTTTCCACCGCTGAGAAATGCTTCTCGGTGTTGCTAGTACGGAATCTCAAATACATAGTAAATATAAAAATGGTATTAGAGTTTTCAATAGATAAAAATGTTTTCACTTATCTTCTGTAGCCTCGGAAACCTGGTAGGATCTCATGTTTTCTTCAGAATTATAGTACATTTTTCTAAAACAACTTATATTTCATGCCTGCCTAAAATGTTTTATGTACTATGTCACAAAAATGAACTATTATCTTTATATTTTTATGATTTAAAGATACTAGTTCACGCTAATTTTATATCAAGAATCATTTTACACGTAAATTTGTTCATGATTCGTTAACTGCAGCAAGATTTTATGACATAATTCTGCTATACAAAATTACAAACCATTAAAACACGTGTTATATTTTAACAGATAAGTATATTTAACTTTATATCTGTAATGCAAAATAGATTTAAAAGCATTAAACATTTTATCTCTCGATTGCATAACAAGATAGAATATTTTAATCATAATAAAAGAACACGCATTGTTAAACCAAAAGACAGATCATAAAATGTTAAATCATCCATCCGAATTCAATTCAATTCGATTGCTAATTTAACAATTCACTCCAAAAGTCCTGGAAATGTTTGCTTGTTTTGTTCTCATTCGTGTGGTTTCTTGTTTATGTCGTGTATAGTTAAAACAAGTTACAATGACGTTTGTATCCTTTCAAACGCATCAGTAATACATTTTCCTCCAAATTCATTGACTATTTTATACCAAATGTAATTGTTCAGATGAATTATTTTTCAGAAATCATATTCATATTTGTGTTTATGAATGTTACAGGCAGCTATGATTGTTATGCATAGTTATAAATTTATTCATTTTATTAAGTTGTTCGAAATATTTAATTTTGAGTATATATTTCAAATGTTCCAGCATTTACTTGTATTTATTAAAATCCCGTTTCTGGAATTTTTTCAGATATTTAAAATATTTTTAGAATTATTATTATTAAAACTTTTTCAGATTAATTTCACACCATATTCTATATAAATATAGGTAGATTAAATATTTTGTATGGACAAATGCCCATGATGACCAATACAGTGATAAAGAGTGATAAACAAAAAATTTTAGTTCGTGTTTTGTCTAAAAATGAAGTACACGTTTTCAAAATCTTTACAGCTTAAAACAGTGGAAATTTCACACATTACAATAAACGACAATGAATCATTTTCCAACAATTAATTGTTTCGAAATGGAAACAATTCAAATTATTAGAAATTATTATTATTATTATTTCATATTACGTTCAAAAAATGAACAAGTATAGAAATTTTTTTTAATCGAAATGATTCAGTTCTCTTAAAATAGAAAGACGTGGTTACTAAAATGATTCTCATTAATGTTGTGGTTTCCAAACTGTGACCCCGGACCACCATCTAAAGCTATATCAAAATAGAAAAATTTGCATCATTTAGTGTTACAAATTTTACCATTAAATAAGACCAAGATTACTTTTAGAAATTTGTGCTGGCAAAATATTTTCAGGCAATTGAAGTCCCGTTATTGAAAGCAAAGCTTTACGACTTAGTTCATGAGGATCACCTTTAAATTCGTACGTTAGTTTCTCCTTATTTGATCGCAGAAATTCAGAAATTAAATGAAGCAAAAATTACTGTACGAAAATATTAATATTCCACTCGCACCAAGAATGATAACCACTATTTAACCCTTTATCTACTGACGGTACTTTAAAGTACCATTAAAATAACTTTTTATAAAATTCATTTAATACATCGATGAGTTGAATACACTTTGGAATGAGTTATAATTGTGTTACTTTATCTTGTTACAAAAGCATATGTGTTAGACAAAACAAAAATATTTTAAAAAGGATGATTTCTTTTACCTTTGCATCTTTTCAGCTTTCTGAGTGTTGGAGGGGTAAGGAGCTATTTTTCTATTCGGAAATATTTCTATATTTCTATTGTAAGAACATTATATTTGTACATTTCCTAATTCTACAAAATACTAAGAAAAAGATTTAAAATAAAAGATTTGAGTGGGGTTATAAGTATTGCACAAAATCCCTATAAATTCAATTTAATGAATCCTTTTAAAACCTTCAAACCTTCTAAAATCCTTCTAGAATGTATTAAATGATTATGTAAATCTTCTAATGTAGTTTAAAAAATCCACGAAAAATACTTCAGAAGATACAATTTGCATGAATTCATAATTAAGTACATAAAGGGTTCAAGAATAAAACTGTAGTAATATTAATAAGAAATGTATTTGTTGTAATTTTCAACAGATATTTTCTGTTAAGTAGTTCGTTTAAACAATTGGAGACAATATACATATTGTACATAACTTTTTAAAACTCGTTTTATTGCTTTTTAGGTACTTCCCTTATACAGGTACTTTGATGAAATTCAGAAAGAAGAAAAAATTAACACATATTTCCTTTGAACCCATCCACCGAATCATACATAAAAGCAAAATGTTCCATATTTACGCAATTTATTTAATGCATGTATGATATGAATTCACTAGTATGATAGAAACATATCGGTCTTAAGAAGCAGCCATACACTCGTTATCTAAATCCAACCGATATATCAAAGTTTCGCAGTCGTGAAATCATGGTCAGAGTGGAAGGTCAGGCCTACGTTCTTTGGTAGTACTCCAGAAAATAACAAATGAAGCCAATAAATGCATCGATTATTTATTAAGTTATCATAAAATGCACCAATTCCACTAGCAATGATGCTACACATAGTCAGGTCGTTGCTGCATCGTAACTATAAAGCGCTAGATATTAAATATTAGAAGAACTTGACGAAAAAACAAAGCTCTCCAGGTGACATCGGTTTTTGAAGCAAAACAATAATGGTAAAAATCTGTCTCTCCAAGCCAATGCAACAGGTTAAATACTTTCGAAAAACACACGCTTGCGAATACTGATCCAAAACAAGATCAATCCAGTTAAATGGAAGGGGAGAAGCGAGGTGAAGCCATGTCAGAGATTGGACAACTGCGGAGCAGAAGATGGATAAAGCGTGGCGTTTTCACAGGGACTTAATAATTGAGTCAGTTTAATTGAGAAAAGAGGATGCTTGCAAGGCCTTATGGGATATCGAACGAAAAGAACAAATTACATTAAATACATTAAAAAAGGAATTTATTCTCAGAATAAAATAAAATAAAGTAACTTAGTGGGTTTTTAAGAAGTAAGTTAAGAATAGGATTAAGGTTTTTAGAATAATAAAAGAATACGCATTTAAAGCATGGAAAAAAGATAAAAAATATTTAAGATACTATTAAAGCTAAGTAAAAAAGGTATATATTATAATAATTTAGAATAGTTTAATTAAGATAAAAGGACAATATTTTTTATTATTACATGTATACACATGCTAGGTTTTCGCACATTTAGCTTTGAGATTATTTGACTCATTGAAATTACATTTTTTCATTAATTTTTAATTGCGTTTCTTGATCAAACAAGGTATCTTAATAAAAAGCGAACGTAATATATCAAAAATCTGTTCTAAAACGATTCGTGTGACATATCATTCATCGCTATGCGTTTTGTATTGGCAGATAAAAGGGCTGTGAACAACCCAAATGATATATATGATATAATATTCATGACGGTTGGTTGGTTAATAACTGGCTTAACGGTAATATTTTACACATGAGGATTACGCAGTTCGGGAACTATGTTTAAAGTAGAATTGATTTCGCTGCAGACATCCATGCCAGAATAAGATTCGATATCGGCATCTTTTGTCCTAAAGATGCCGGTATCGAATCTCTAACCACTAGAAAGTAAGTGTGCACACACAATCATGAAGAAATCTGTTATACAGTAGTGGCCAAAATTTTGGAAACCATTTTGAAAAGATGTACATTTGAAGTCTGATCGCTCATAAAACAACTTACTCTTTAACCCTAGATCTACCGGGAATTTTATTCAAGTTTTAATAAAACGTTCTACACCAGAATTATTATTTAAAACTATTTAACTTATTTATTTACCTTATTTTTGTCTGGTTTATATACTTAGTTTATTTTAAAGAAATTTCTGGTTTGAATGAATATTTTGTATGTACCTGTCGGGTCCAATGGACCCGTCTGGTAGACGGAGGGTTAAGTAACACTATAATGTCATATACGAATGGAAACGTAATTTATTTAAGAATGCAATGCAATAAATTTAATAAGGGAATGTTTATTAGAAATTCAGTTATGAAGATGAAAAGTGAAACATATCGAAAAATTGAAGTATACAAAAGTTATCAAAATGTCAGTTAATACTTAGTTGGGTAAACTATACTATTAATTACTGCCTTATAACGCCTTCCGATGGATTAAGCCGAGTCTTTTTGTTCTGAAGCTGCTATATTGTAATACCAATATTGAGTTATTGCAAATAGTTATTGAATTTTATTGCTCGGTTTATTCTGTGGAAAAAGTTAATTTCGTCGTCTTCACAGATATTTAATTGGGTTAATCTGGGCAATTTTCGGGCCATTCCAACACAGGAATATGATTATCTTTAAACAAATTTTTCCGTTTTTCTGATTAAAAACGGAAATTTTTTTGTAATTTGCAGGAAACAATTTCCGTAGAAATACGGAAATAGTATTGGCGTCTAGATTGCAAGTAGAATTTCCGTTTTTCAGTACTTTTTTACAGTGTAAAATATTTCATAGTAGTAATTAAATGATTTTTAAGTAAGACTTTATAAATATTAATAAAGAAAATAAATTTTAAATAATATTTACTTGCAAAATAATATCCACAAAAAATTGTATGAAGAAGGTAAATACGAATTATTAAAAATGATACAAGATTATTTCTTATAAATTATATCAATCATGATTTACTGTAATAAAATAAAAATAAACAAATTTATTATATTAAAGCGAAATCTATAATATTTACAAAATTATCCAGTTCTCAGATTTTTCCATGGCTTGAAGAAATTTCAAAACGTACAGATTTTTCATCTTTGATCTATTGCCATATACTTGTTTACGCCATTTTGTAGTCTTATCTTTACAAATGTAATTTTTTTCATGAAATTATACTTTTCTATATATATTTAAGGATATATATTGCATGAATATATTTTATCTTTAGATACATGCTCAATATCTACCAAAATTTCAGGTTTTTAGCCATAATATGTTAATTCTACTCAATGTATTTCCTTTGTCTACAAAGAATAATGTAATAATTAAAAAATCAACAACAAACATCACTTACAGTGTAAAACAAATAAATTTTTAAAATGTAAATTAATTGTATTATATACGTATCTACTTCTAAAAGTCTATTGTAATCCGACTCCTCTTAAAGACATAGAAAATTGTGTGGGAAATCAAGGAAAGCGGTTCCATTCCAAAGTTAACTCATGAATTGAGGAAGAATAATCCTCACTGTAGAAATGACCATCTTTTGAGTAACAGTTTTTTCCGAAATAAAATTTTCGTGGTATGTGTTTAGAACATTTGATATAGAAGTAACCTTCTGGATTAGATTCTAAAAAAAATTGCAATGGAAATCTAAAAAGAAGTTTTCCTTTTGAAAAAAAATTATATTCAAATGCCGTACCCACATTGTCACAAAAATCCGTTTATATACACTAAAATATTCTTCATTTTTTAACAAATAATTTCTGTACTCCTAGAAAACATGTTTTATCCGTGAATTCTTCCCCAAAGTCTGAAAAAGAGGGTGAAAATCCGTTCATTCCTAGCACGCAAGCGTATTTGGCTCTATTAATACAAAATCCGAATTCATTTTAAAAACGAAAAAAAAACATTAGATTTTTAATTTAATTAAAAAATAAATAAATAAACCAAAAAAAAAATCGTTTTCGAATTTAAAAATATAAAATAATCAATTTTCTCAATTATTTAAAAGTATTCACAATTCATTTTTTAAAGTTATAAAAAATATTACCATTCAAAATATATTTTAAATGACATTTAAAATAAGTATTTTAACTAAAATATTAATTGGAAAATAAATTGATTTTACTCAAAAAAATTCTCGCTTAAAAATCTAACATTCATATTATACATCCAGCAACCTACAGAAAAAACATTTATAATTAATATTTTCTCCTGTTTTAATACCAGAGTATTAAAACCCCAGCGACAATCTCATTAAAGACGAAATTTTCCTGAAATTAACTTCAACATACAATGTTTTTTAAAGAAATCGATCAGGCCATACCCATTTGAGGCAAACATATTTACAGCAAACTCTTTCACTACTGTACAACTCTAGCCGATTGATTAGAGTACTGCTCTCGTAACACTAACAGACCGGGAGCCGGCAGCAGAGACAACCACCTCATCGAGTTCGAGGATGAAATTCCAGAATTAGCTAAAACTCAATTCCCATATTAAAACGCAATCGGTTTGCAAAGTCATATCTTGTTGCAAAACACCTAAAAAGACGATTTTACCGGTTGACTCGTAGGTTTACCATTGTGTTTTCCTTCTCCCAATGGTATGAAAACATGGCGGACTTGGAGCAGGAAAACACAATGGTAAACCTACTAGTCAACCGGTAAAATCGTCTTTTTAGGTATTTTGCACCAGGATATGACTGGACAGACAAATTGCGTTTTAATATGGGAATCAAGTTTTAGCTAATTCTGGAATTTGAGCCTCCAACTCGATGAGGTGGTTCTCTCATGGTTCGTACGACTCCTTGAATTTTGCAGACCAGAAAATTTTTCGCCACCAGTATTATCTTATATTAAATCTCTTCTTAAAAGGTGGCGAAATTTTGTGCGTTTAACCTAGATTTCTTTTTCTATAAAAATATACTGGTAATTCCCTTGAGAAATAACGGTATCCGTACGAACCATGTGTCTGTGCTGCCGGCTCCCGGTCTATAAATGTAACTGGTTCGATCCCAAGGTCAGCAACATTTATTTTATCACCATTTTCTTCAATTGACGTATATTTTACCTCCAATAGCGAAGAGAAAAAACTGATATTCTTTTATTAACGGAAAAATCATGTTAGCACTGCTGCCAGGAAAATATCTGTGAATTGATGGTTGGTTGGTTGTATGAGGTTTTATGACGTAAAATCCCTTAAGGGACATGCTGCGACAAAAAAGTTGACTAAAACACCAAAAGGTGAGAAAGAAACAATGTCAATATAAGAGCAATGAGATGAGCAAGCTGTATGGGGTATCTAATCCAGATGTAGCCAGACAAGTGTAGATGGATACGAAGTTTTAAATCCTGAAAACAGTACAGTAAAAAAGTAAAAGTATTTCAGTAAAAAGTGCAGTCTGGATGGGGTTCCCATCCAGATGTCATAAAAGTGTAAAAGTAAATTCTGAGTTGTTAAACCAATGATAGAGACAAAAAATACCGCACGTTTTAAAAAAATAATGGGTGCCCCATGAGGTGTTTCCCCAATGAGGTTTGTGAGAGTAGGTAAAGAGGAATTAAAATTCATTCTATACAAGTGCCGGAGGCCCGGACAGTCAGTTAAAATATGATGGATGGTCATGATATCAAAATGACAGTGAGGACACATGGGTGCATTCTGTCGCTGTAAAAGATGTGTGTGGGTGATTCTTGAATGTCCAGTTATCAGACAAGTCAGAATAACATCAGTTTCTCTTGGATAAATTGGAAGCCAGGTCATGATTGTTGGTTTAATATGATGCAGTTTATTATTGTTTTCTAAATCCCAACTTTCTTGCCATTTATTCTGAATAAAATTATTTATAAGTAGTTTAACGTCTGTGAATTGAAGAAAGCATTTTGGAAAGTGCAGTGGGAGCCATGTAAGTAAAAATTATCTTGTGTTTCATATTAACAATTATCTTAATAAATCATTTCTCTAGTAATATAACTTTCGGAAGGATTTTTAAATGCTTTTAAAATGCATTTAACCAGGTTTTATTAAATTTTGAAATATTGCGTTTACTTAGGTTTTAAACAGTGTTCAAATTTATAGTTTTAAACGATTTTATGGTAATATTGTTTAGTTGGTTAAAATAAAAACACTTTCTTGCATAAATTACTGAAACACTAAAAGCGCTATCGAATAAAAACCTATATTTACTGCAGAATAAACAACTTAAATTTTCTGGAAAATAACTTTAAGAAAAGAACACAGGATAAATCTTTTGTTAGACAAATTTTTCTTTTCTTTCCATACTCCAGGAAATGCATTCTTTCATCTAAGCACATTCTTGTGAAAAGAGTTGCCTTTCGAGTCGACAATGATGTACTCAAGTGTGCTCAAAATTGTCTAACCTGACAATGTCGAAGACGGATTTCCCTCTATGTATCAGCTTTTGCACTTTATTTTTTTTCGCGATGCGTATGCTTGCCATTTGAGTGCAAAAATAAATTTTATATCCATCAAAGAAACTAGCAAGTTCCCTTTTCATTTTAACTTTTAAATTATAGCTTAGACAGCAGCACATGCGAGAGAAATTTAAATAAAAAAATTGGTTCTTTGTTTAAAATTTAGCGTCTAGTGATAAAGCTATATTTTTAAATTCCTCTGAATAAACGTGGTCGAATATAATCGGGTGGAAAATTTTGTGTGCTTTTTTACGTAGTATAAATTTCCTTTAACTGCATTTTGTCAATAAATTACAATTTCCTTATAATAGTATTATATTTTATATTGAATAGTTTCCCTTTAAATTTTGGATTTGTGTTTAAATTTATAATGTAAAAGACTTTTAAGGACATTTTTTAGTTCTTGTATTAACATTAGAACTACCTTAGCGGTCATTTTGACCGGTACCAAATAAAAATATTCCGATACGAACCAGAAATTTCTTTCTAAAATGTGTTAAATATGTACCATAGAGAAGTAAGTTAAATAAATAAGTTAAATTGATTTAAATAAAAATTCTAGCGTGAAATATTTTTATAAAACTTCAGTAAAATTTCCGGCGGTTCTAGAATTAAAACGTACACTAGTTTGTAAGCGATTGAAAAGATGGAAAGGTTAACACATTTTTTTTTTTTTTTTTTTGTCCGCTAAAGTGTGTATTGTGAAATTAAAAATACACCTATGTTTCTTAAAATCAAAACACTCCAAGTAATTGTTATATAATCTGCGAGCTCTCTGCAATTGTCAATTAGTCAAGTTATTAACAATGTCTATTTTTAACCGACTTCAAAAAATTCTTATTACCAAAAAACTAAAAGAACAAGTTCGAGGGTTCCAATCCGTTATTTTTTATTATCGTTATCAAAAAACATTCCGTTAAAATGCGTTAATTTGGCATTAGCCTCGATTATAGAAATTTATGTGTTTGTATCACGTAATTTGTCGACATAAATTTACAAATTAATGATTTCCGATTATTTTCATTTACGTGTGCTGTAAGACCTCGTGCGGAATTTTAGTGTTCTAGGTCAAATGGCAGTACCCTATAGTAGAGCTGACAAGTCTCCGGATTTTTGGATACAACTATTTTAATACGGAAAATGTTTTATTTAATTGGAACATTTGGGCGATTTCAAAGTACAACATTTTCTCTAAAACATTAGTTGTGTGCAAAAAACCGGAGACTTGGTAACTCTGCTATAGGTTTTACTTTCATAAATTTGTTCATAATAATTCAAAAACTAGTCTATTAGTAATGTTATTACTACTTCGTTTGTACCAGTTTTCTATCCGATGATATGTACAATGGCATCGAAATCATATAGCTCAAGTGCTGATAAAGAAAATGCAGTTTTAAAAGAATTTGCACCTAATTGATTTTACATTGTTTTTTACTTCTGTGATTTTTAAACTTCTTTTTATGTAGTTTGTACATCATCTTAAACTTTGTTTATATTTTAACGATATTACTTTATAACTTCACAGTTTTTAACTATAATACAGAACTTACAGTCTTTTAACTATGAACTTTTGTCTCTTTTAAATGGTTTTAACTATACATATTACTGTTTTCATTTAATTTTTGTAAATCTAATTCTTAGTTATTTTTTAGTAAAATTTTTGGGTTATATATATTTTTTTCATTTTTATTTTATCTTGGCGCAGCATGTCCCTAAAGGGAATTTGCACCAGAAAAACACAATCAACCAACCAACCATATCATCGAGAACATGGTTTAGGCAAAACAATATCACAGTATTAGACTGGCAAGCACTTAGTCCAGATTTCATTTCCATGGAGAACATATGGGGGGGGGGGATCTTATCTCGTAAAATATATGAGAATGGAAAACAATGTTCATATGTAAATAACTTAAAAATTGCAACTGACAAAGCGTGGTACGAAATACCTCCTTCTGTAATGAAATGCTCAGTTAATTCTATGGAACAAAGTTTATTTGATGTTATAATAAAGTGTCGTAGCAATACAATTAAATATTAAAAGTAAGTCTTTAGTTGCTTTTATAAATGTAAAACCAAAAAAAAAAAAAAAAAAAAAAAAAAAAAAATACAGGTGTCTATATTTTTGGGACAGCACATTTTTATATAATTTAATGTATATTTTATAATTCCAAGCCTTTGATCATAATTTATATGTGTATATCAGCAAAACTGCTTTTATTTATTACCTATCTGACGAATTTTAATTGTACCTTATTACTTTTTATGATAATGCAATTTTTTATGGTTGTCTAAACTTTTGGGACATAAATTTACAATACAATAAATACAATAAATTTTGCAATTTTTTGCGAAATTTTACCTAACCAATTTATAAATTCGACTTACGTAAAATTCAAGTCACGTAAAAGTTTGCGGAACGCATTACTTACGTAAGTCGGGAGATGCCTGTACATTAAATATTTCTTCATTTTAAGTTTATTTAATACGTACCGGTATTTTAATTAATAAAACACTAAAATATTTCGTTCATTTTATATCATTTTTGTGATTTGCGGTATATGAACTGCTGATATGCAGTAAAACAGCAATAGATGAACCAATAGTCAAGAAAAATGAATGATTACAGTTTTTATTTTACCGTGTATGACAAATAGTTAACAAAATTTATGACATGTTAATAGATGTAAAATTAATTTATTTACTTTGAGACATGTTATAGAAGAGTTAAAAAAATTGAAAAATTGAAATTTTGAAATTTTTACATAAAAAAAATATGGTCCCTTTGCAGCAGTAAAAGATATGATTTTATCATAATGAACATTTACCTGGACATTCCTCATATCTTCATATAACTATTGCGTCCTATTAGGAGTAGTGTTCGTACGTTTGGATAATTATAAAAATTTGAAAAAAAAAACATGTTTTTTTTTTAATTTTTTCAAATTTCGGCCCCTTGGCTGCTTAAAACATATTAACCGATCGGTGTAATATTTTACAAATTTATTCTTTGTTACAAAAGGCAACTTTTCCGCTTTATTACATTTCGATTATAAATATTTCGTTTTTTTCGACCCACCCTAATATCCATGCTCACATACTATAGATTACAAGCTACATTGTATAACAGAGTATCAGATGCATTTTCAGAAATACGATTTAATAAGTTACTAAGTACTCAATTATTGGCAATGTGATTTTCACTTCACCTATATAGTTCAATCAATGCATTACATGAATGCTTGAGTATTTCATAGGAAGTAATATTAAACAATAGACAGTGGTCCATTATATAGATAAGTCATCGGATGTTATCCCACAAGGGGATGGCAAATACAGCATATTATGAATTAAAATGAACTTGCAGAAACATATATTTGATAATGAATACTGATCAAATGTATATTTGTATGATGTATAATTTATATTATATGTAATAAATATAATGCAATAAATTTGTTATTATACACGGGGTTCAAACATTTTGACCGACAAATTAAGTGGGGTGAAAGAAGGCATTAAGGGGTCTCGTACCTTTTAAACGTGACGAAAATTAACGAAAAAATTCAAAGTTTGACTTAGTCTATCTCCGAAACCTTTTTATAGATAAAAGTGAAATTTTGAATATTGATTAAACAGATTGTGCTTTGTAATATCAGGGTGGCGAGTGGTCAGGGAAAATCACAGTCGAAAAAGGTTGTTAAATACCGGTATTTTGTTAAAGAGAAATTCGCCTTCTTTAATAGATTAATAATATTCTAAGTATTTTCTAGAAGAAAATACTGGTAGTTACTACTTTTTTTTTACTGTGTTTTTCACTGACCACTCGCCACACTGAATATGTTACCATTAGAAACTGGTTAGAATTTGTGCATTGTTGAAATTAAAATAGCTCTTTTTTTTACTCCGTAAGTCATTGCGTGCATGATATCTTGAAAACGTATGTATGGATTGTTATGAAATTTGCTATTGATACTAAGCAAATATGTGTGTTTAAAATGATCTACTTTTAAGTATTTACTGTGTTAATATTTTTAGTTATGACTATTTTTATTCATTAAAAAATATATATTTTTCTTTTTTTTTTTTTGTAGAAAAATATTTTTTTTACATACTTAATGAAATAATTTTTACCTAAGAATAGATCATTTTAAACACACATATCTGCTTATTATATATATCAAGTTTCATAACAATCCATACATACGTCAAGATATCATGCGCGCAATGACTTACGGAGTCAGAAAAGAGCTGTTTAAATTTCAACAATATACCGGGTGTCCCAAAAAGGACTGACTGATTTTTAAATTCAATAACTTGCAAACGGTGACAGATATTAAAAAAATTCTTGCAGGAGGGTTATGCATAAGGTCAAAAGTTTTATTACAGTGATTTTCAATTTTAGTTCGATTTACAAACAATAGATGGCGCTGTAAGCAATAGTCGCTAAATACAGGCTCGATTTTTGGTCCTTTATCTTGTTCCATGCAGAAAAAGGAGATGGAAATGTATTATCCGGGCCACGAAGTACCAAAAATCGAGCCTGAATTTAGCGACTATTGTTTACAGCGCCATCTATTGTTTGTAAATCGAACTAAAATTGAAAATCACTGTAATAAAACTTTTGACCTTATGCATAACCCTCCTGCAAGAATTTTTTTAATACCTGTCACCGTTTGCAAGTTATTGAATTTTAAAATCAGTCAGTCCTTTTTGGGACACCCGGTACAAAGTCTGTAAAATACCAGTCAGTTTCTAGAGGTATTATATATTATAAAGCATAATCTGTTTAATCAAAAGTCAAAATTTCATGTTTATACATAGAAAATTAATGAAGATACACTAAATTCAAACTTACAATGTTTTTCTTGATTTTCGACGAGTTTAAAATATACAAGACTACTAACAAGGAAGGTCTCCATACGGGCATATTCAGAAAAATCTGAAAAAATTACAGAGTGTTCTTCTCATGTGGATATATATGTTTATAAGAAAATTTTTGGCGGAAACTCCAAAGAATGTTCGTAAAAAAATAATGAAAATTTCGTTTATTTGGCAATTTATAATCGGTTGGTGATGAAATGAAATTTCGAAAAATGCTTTTTTATGTCGAATACTCTTTAAGATAAAAATGTTTCGTATTGAACTTGTTTAAATAGATTTAATGTAAATAACTTTAGTTTTGTCAGTTTTAGTTTGATTTAACTATAGTTTTGTCATGTATATATATATATTTATAATGAAAGTTAAATATCAAATTTTATGAATTAAAACAAAATTAAAATAAATTAAAATTGTTTCAATATCTCAAAATTAAGTCCAATTGAGCACTGTCGAGTCGATTCAATTTTGTTGCTATGGAAACCACAAATTCTTTGATATTGAAGTGAATAAGAATAACTGGTAAATGAATCTTGCCCTTATTTTGGAATACGCTTAAATATATGAAAGTATTTTTTATATATGAAATTGTTTTTAAAGTGATAAAATTAAATAACAAACAACATAAATATGTAATACGAAAAAATGAATTTATTAAACTCTCATTTTTTATGTTTAAATTCATTAAATACTTTTCACACGCATTCTAAAAATCAATTAACAAACAATTTTCAGGTGCATTAAAATCGTTTGTTTTTGGCGAGGAAACGTATTGCTCGCAAAATCGCGTGACACTTTCGTCTGTTCGAGCCAAATACTAGAAATTATTTTATTTTTTTACGGACTTTCTACTGTAATTCAGCCGCTAAATTTGACGGTTACTTTATTACATATATAAGTAGTTTAATTGGTATTTTTTTTCAAAATATTCTGAGTATGCCCAGTAAGGAGACCTTCCTTGTAAGAGGATGAAAAAATACCGTAGAACATGGGGTCGCATACATGTATTTCATCTTAAACACAGGATGTTCTACCTTAACTCAATTTGGGTTGACGGTAATAACTTTCGGAAAACTGAACTATATTATAATAAAAACTTTTAATAGACATGCCCGTTTTTGTCTCATCGATAAGACAACACCAAATAAAAGTGGTACAAGTTTCCATTATGCGCTTTTCCGCAGTATGCACTTAACATTAAATTTTAATATTATTTAAAATCATACAAACAAATGAAGCAAATAAATATACGTTTAAAAAAAGTAAGCAGTACTTAATTTTGATAAACTTTTGATATGATTATTGTCATAAAAGTTCTAGTATTTTTAAAAAAGGATTGACATTTATCTGCTGGTTTTTTTTTTCGCATTTTTATGTCAAATCTATCTATCACAATGTACAGCCTTGGCCAAACGTATTTGGCACCCCTACAAAATAATTGAATCATAAAAAATATTAGAAAAAATAACAAATGCTTAAACAAAGACGAAACGGTGTTGTTAAACGTCTATCAAAACATAGATAATCCCTTTGGATCTACTGGCGACATCTGGTGAATAAAACAAAGGAAATGTAATTTTTTGAAAAAATACTTCGAATTTTTTGCAAGTATTTATTTGATATTCGCAGCACAAAGTAACTTCCGTGTGTGATCTACTGGTGAAATTTATATCATTTAATTCTGAAATGTCTTAAAAGAAGTAAACTGCCCTTTTGAAAAAAAGTGATAAATCAGGATATGCATGAACAAAGCAAATTTCGAGTAGACGGAAACAAGTTGGTAAAATGTTCTCGAAGTGCTGTGCAATCTGCTATTAAAAGTTTCACGGAAACTCGGTCTCAGGGAAACATGAGAAGAACGGACAAAAAACGTGTGACAACGAAAAGACAGGGCATAAAACTAATATGAAAGTCTGTTAGAGGTCGCAAAAAAACTTCTTCTGAGCTCGCTGCTGCTGTGTCACAAGAAATTGCAGACACTATAAGTGTGTGAACGGCAAAAAGAAGACTGGCAGAAGCTGGATCAATAGGGTACAAAGCCAGGAGGATGCCCTGTCTTTCAGAAAACAACAAGAAGTATCGCTTGGAGTGGGCTCGTCGATATCAACATTTTACAGAAGATGATTGGCCAAGTGCAGTGTTGGAAAATTGGCTCAGAGGAGGAGCCTATTGACACCACTAAATTTTTATAGTATTCTTCACCTTAATAAAAACTATCAATTTCTGTCATTAGATAAGCCGAAAAATACCACTAAAATTTAGTGGTGTCAATAGGCTCCGCCTCTGCGCCAATTTTCCAGCACTGCAAGTGATATGTGGTCCGATGAATATAACATTAACACTAGAACGGCGGGAAATTTTACTCAAATTTTATAAAAATATTTCACATCAGAATTTTTACTTAAAACTATTTAACTTATTTATTTAAGTTATTTTTGCGCAGCATATATTAATTTTAAATTATAAAACGTTTTCTGGTTCGAATCGACATGTATTCGTTTGGCAGGGGTCAAAATGACCCCTTGCCGCCGTTCTAGTGTTAAGGTAATCATTTTAGCCCTTTGTTATAATGAAAAATAACCATCGTTCACTCAGAGTCGGCTTTTGTAATAAAAATGAGAGTATTTTAAGATGAATCATTTTTACTTTATTTTCGGGTATTTGAAACACACGGCATGACCTTCGTGAGGCGACGCATCAACGAACAATATCATCCAGATTACGTGGGGCCTACTGTAAAACATGGAGGCGGCAGCATTATGATCTGGGGCGGCATGGCTGCTGACGGCGTTGATGAAATTTTCGTTTGCAAAGACCACATGAACAGCCAAAAATATATAAATCTTTTAGAAACTGCGCTGATGCCTTCATTGACGCACATTTTTGGTGACATCAGTTTACGTGGCATCAAGTGAAAACAAGACAATGCTCCTAGTCATACATTGGCCACTACGATGCGCTGGCTTAAAGACAGTAACATTGTGTTGTTGGACTGGACAGCGCACTCCTCAGATCTTAATCAAATCGAGCAAGTTTGGGGCATATTAAAACTTAAAATCAGAAACCACAGCACAACCTCAAAAATAACTTTGAAAAATGATCTTATTCAAGTGTGGGATGCCATAAGTGCAGAAAAATATGCAAGCCATGTACGCAGTTATGCCCTAAAGAATTGCTTCTGTTATTATAGGCAAGGATGGACCCACTAAATATTGATATTTTTTGTAATTTTACGTTAAAGTAATAATTTATATAAAAAAAAGAGACTTATTTTTTTCCCCAAGACCAAAAATATAGCAAAGGTGAGGGTGCCTTAATACTTTTGGACAAGGCTGTACAATGTTTTCGATTTTGAGCTTTTGAGATATTTTTTAAGTCGTTTTGTAGTATTATGTTGACCAGGGGTGTCAAACTGTGGCCCGCCGGATACCACTAAACTTTTATAGTGATAATTGCCTTCTCTAATCATCGAATCTCTGCAATTCAAGACGTCGACTATTTCTTTAAAAAATTAGTGGTATCCAGCGGGCCACAGTATCAAACAGTTGACGATCACAAAAAAATATCTCTTCAGTAAGGTTCATCTGGATCGTCCTCAGGTAATATTGAATATCTTGCGATTTTACCAGTTTTGATGCTATGAGTTTGAAAATACAATTAAATGCTTTTTTGCCTTGAATATGTAAAATATAAAACAGCTCATCATACACATACCGTTTAGATTATTACAGAATTAAATTTTAAAACGTGATATATTTAATTAATGCATATCTTCTTGCTAGAGTATCCGCAGATGACAACTAATATCAAAGTGCCACAAAATTGCATCGTACGATTGCTATTTTACCAGATTTGACGCTATGAGTTTGAAAATACAAATAAATACTTTTTCCTTGAATATGTAAAATATAAAACAGCTCATCATACTCATACCATTTGCATTATTACAGAATTAAATTTTAAAATGTGATATATTTAATTAATACATATCTACTTTTAGAGTATCCGCACATGACAACTATTATCAAAGCGCCACAAAATTGCATTGTACGATTGCGATTTTACCAGTTTTGACACTATGAGTCTGAAAATACAAATAAATATTTTTTCCTTGGATATGTAAAATATAAAACAGCTCATCATACACATACCATTTACATTATTACAGAATTAAATTTTAAAACGTGATATATTTAATTAATGCATATCTACTTGCTAGAGTATCCGCACATGAGAACTATTATCAAAGTGCAACAAAAGTGCATTGTAAATCGAAGAAAATGTTTTTAATCCAAATAGAAAAGCTCATTTGAGGACTCCTAAAATTATTCAGACTGTTTTAGTGAGATATTTTAGAATGGATATAGAAATATCATTTTAATCTCAAAATTTTACCCCGCGCCTGTTATTTGCTTAAGATGATTATATATTGACTAATTTGGCGGAAAACTTTAGGATAGTTATCCAAATTACAAAAGTTAAGGCTTATGTAAAAGTAAAGAATATGTCATTTCTGAAAACTAACAAATCAGGTTATTTTTCGTACGATTAAGGGGGTCTCAGGACTCTTAAAATTGCAAAAAAAGAAGAAAATTGACCATTTTCAACATTTAATATCTTAAAATGTATTTGATTTTAAAACACAATTTTAAATGGGATGAAATATATAAGTATATCCTTTCATATCATGTATTTAAAAAACTGCAAGATGCAGAATTAGCATTTACAGGGGGCTCCAGATTTGACAAGGCATTTGACGAGCAGAAAATTGGCATAACAGATTACGCGCACGATTACAAAATAAATTTTGCAACTAGAATGAAAATTTTGGTGCCTACTTATACTTAAGTTTGTAGTAATTACCCTGAACCAAATTAAATTTGTATTTGAAGCATTTTTATACTTTTAATGCAATGTTGTATTTAGCTAATGCAAAATTTAGAAAATTTCAACAGTATAATCACCTAAAATAATATTTTCTTGAACAATAAAAATGAAATTTTAGGTTCAGATTATACATACTAACATGAAATATATGTTTTGAAAATTTTATGAAAAAATATTTAGAAGTTTTTGAAATATCGTGCGCGTTATGCCCAAAAACGTCATTTGGAGAAAAATGGCTTCAAAATTTCGGAAACGCTGCTTCAGCTATTGAGGTAATATAATTCTAAGAGCAATAACTCCTGTTCTAATGGGAATTTCAAAGAAAGAATTATATAAAAATGTTCAGAAAAGACAGGAATTTAACATCTAAAAAAATTAAAATTTCGAAAATTTGAAAGCTTTAAGAGTCCTGAGACCCCTTAATATTATAATGGGCTAAGGAAGAAAATTTAAAAACGTTTGGAATGTGTCGTAGTATAAATGGAATAAACAAACGGGACAAAATTTTAGTATTTTTTTAATCAAATTATTCGCTTGGGAAAGCGGCATTTATTGTAAATTGATGTAATGATACACTGTAATAAAATTATGTAACATTACTCCATAAAACTGGTGGCAACATGCTGCTTCTGATTTTATGGAGTATTTTAACTTATCTAATGGAATAATTTAAGCTGATATAACTGGAAGAATATCACACGTTAAAGTAATGTATCTTCACTTATAGCGGTTAAATTACTCTATAAAATTCAGTCATCAATGCTGCCACCAATTTTATGGAGTAACGTTACATAATTTTTTTATAGTGTACGTATGTTTGAAATAAAAGAACAACCAATACTGAAAAGAAATTTAAGTAAACCCAGTTTTTTAAGACACTTGGTTAAATGCAGATATTTTATGATTTGTTCGCATGTATTAGAGAGGCCTAAAACGAGAAATCCAAAACGGTACTTCCGATTGAGCTCCCATTTTTGCAATTATGCTATAGAGCACGGAGGGAATGACTGCATAGAGTTCCATAAAAATCACCGACGGTGTAGGCATTTAATGATTTGTGTCTGCACGTTGCATATCTGTAACATACCCAAAAGTAAATGCTACTTATGCAGTGGGCTTTGAAATACGATATTATTTATTGTCGCTGTCTTCCAACACAACAGTTAATATAAATTAATCATAGAACTCACAACAGGACATCAAACAGTTTCATGCCAAAGATTTATTTATCATTTGAGCAGTTTCACATCGTTATTGCTGAAATGGACTTCGCAAAATTTGTAAAATCAAAAAGGCTTGACATTTACAAAAGGTAAGTTCGTATAGTTTACAATTTTGTATCAGAAAACTGACAATATTTATGAGGAATATGTAATTTTCTGTTTAATGCGGATTTGGAAAAAGTACTTAGTCAATATGTTTTCTATGTTCTTTTTTTTTTTTTTAATTCTTGTTTACATACTTAAAATGATGTATACTAACATCTGCGAAAATATATTTTAAACCGGAGTTGTTGAGTTACAAAAGGTTAATCCATTTTTAAAACAATTTGCGACCGACTATATTGAAGAAACCCCAAAGGAATTTTGGCAAAGTACACTGTTAAAATTAGAGGTTTCATATGGCACCTCCTAGGGGTGAAACGCTTGTCTCGTGAGCGACCCCCCTACGGGAGCCAGATTTGCACCCTTAATTAAGGTGGAAAAGTGGCACTCCAAAACCAGGGTGCCACAGAGGGTGAAAGGATGTACCAAAAGGGAGAATAATGGCACCCCTACAATGTTGGCCAATATTTCTATTGGGTCGTTTGGATGTTTGGAAAGTCGTGTCCGTTTGGGAAAATCAATTCGTACCAGAAAATTCTATCATTTAATTATTAGACATTGATTCCGATATCTAATGACAAATAACTACCGGGCAGAATTTTCCGGTTACACTAGGTTATAACTTTTTAGATATTAATTACTTTTTTGAATCCAAACAACTGCGGTTTACAGATGCGGTGAACGTAAACTTCTCACTGAGAAGTTTATGCTCAGGAGATTTCTAGCCTTATTCAATACAAGGCAGAGAAACCTGGCTCTATTAAAGAATAATAAAAATTATCCATGGAGAATGTAGCAATAAGAAACTTTCAATAGAAAGTGGTGGGAGCAGACTTTTCTGTTAGTGACGAAAAAAATGTCTGACAAAATTATAATTTTATTATCTCATACTCTTTCAATCACAATAGACTTCCTTTTTTTTTTACATTCTTTTAACAAAGGTTTATTTAAATATCACTTTTTATTATTAAGTTTGTTGGAAATTTAAAAAGAAATTATGTTGAAAACTAATGACCTACTTTTGAAACTAAACTTGTATTCTTTCAATAATAAAAAAATAAAATTAATTTAAAAGTCTGAAATTCGAGATCATTATAAAAATATAAACATAGTTTCCCTTTAAAAATACATAAATTGATCTCTTTTTTATGTAAAAACATTATGTAATAAAAAAAGCATCTGTCGTTTTTTATAAAAATAACAATTGTTATATTTTAACATCGTTATAGGAAATACATTATTTTTTTAAAATACAAATAATTCTAGAGCAATAATTGCAGATTTCCTTATTAAGTTTATATACTATAGCACTATCAATAGATTTTAATAAGAAATGCTTTTCTTGAAAAAAATTTCTATTTTCAATCTCTATAAATTTCTAAGTAAATTGTACTATAGAAAATTTTCCATACCAATCGCAATAGATTTCTATGTAAATTTTTTCAAATATATATACATATATATAAATAACATATTACATTCCTAAAGAAAAATTTTTTATAAGTTAAATTTCATAGCAGGCGTCTCCATCAAATACGCTTCGATGAAAACGATAGAAATGGGTGGTCCTTCAGAACTTTCCATTTACTTTGGTCAAGATTACAATCTTAGTCAGATATTCTAAATGTCGACAGATATCTTGAAATGTCTAAAAAATTATATTGTTTTTACGAACGTCGATAGATCTCTCTGAATGTTGGAATACTAATATCATTTTTACAACATTGGCCAATGTAAATAAAATATTAAAAATATGGCATTAAAAAATCAAGTTTTCTAAAAATGACAAAATTGTTAAATTTTATAGTTAAGAATACTATTTACGTATTATAATGTAATAAGTAATCCAAAAAATTCATTTGGATGCTTTCTTTTAAAAACTAATTTTAAGTTACATCTGTGAATATCGGCAGATATTGTAAATTTGACGTCTGCATCAGTGACTTTGGAGATACTGGCCAATATTGATCGGGACATTGGCCGATATCTGTGTGCTACCTGTTTCTTACAGCCGTAGATTTCACTTCCAGGGTGGCGAGTGGTCAGGGAAAAACACAGTCAAAAAAGGTGTTTAATACCAGTATTTTGTTAAGGAAAAAATTTCCTTCTTGAATTCTTTTATATTATTTGAAGTATTTTATAGAAGAAAATACTGGTAGCATCCACTTTTCTTGACTCTGTTTTTCCCTGACCACTCGCCACCCTGACTTCTGGACGAAGAAATATGGCACCCCACACATGTCACAGCGCATGCGCTAAGTGCCAGTCCCCCCTGTGGGGTGCCATATTTCTACCACACAGCACCTTAATTACTCCAGTTACCCATTGAGAAACCAATCGGCACCCCAACCACATTTCGAAGCCTCTTGGTGCCAATTGATACCGTGTTTTCACCCCAGTCTTTCAAAAGGCATCGAGAAGTCACCTTCAGTTTTAACAGTGTACAGAGTGTCCATAAAAGAATGTCCCAGTTATAAATTTTAATAGTATCAATTGTAACAGTTGCAGAATGTTGGTTCAAGGCATTGAGCTCCATATATAACAGGAGACCGGTCTTCCTATTTCTCAACATGATTTCCAGCGGTCAGTGCGGAAGAATACAGTGACGATAATTTTAGTTCACATTTATGGTAAAAAATGCTGTTTATAGCATTCCCTTACGTGATTAGAGAATCATTTAGAAATTTGATAAGTAAACTTAACTAAGGAGGCACAAATTAGGATAATAGTAAATCAGAACACTAATATCTAAAATTGATAACGTGGACTATTTTTTACGTTTGTCTTGCATGCTTCATTGTCCTTGCAAGCTTCTGGCCGCCGACTAAGAACACCTGTTATATATGGAGCTCAGTGGTTCAAGGTTGTTGGAGTTTCCTCTTAGTCCGCACAACTTTGAAGAAAATCCTTTGCTATTTATATGCTGCCACCACCGATATGATTACGTGATATCGGTCACGCTCTGAGAGGATTGTTTAAATGAAAACCAACTCGCTCAATTAACTAAATTAACAGTTTATTTACACAAAATTTACAAATCACAAAACACTATTTACACTTAAAAACCCGGATGTAGGTGATTCGGTTCAACATTAAATTAAATACGGTAAATGCTGGCTGTGTACTGTTAAACTACGTTATATCACTCTCACTCTACACTCGTTAAATTAGCGTTACCGGAAATTACTCTTAATCTCCCAACACATGGGCTCTAAGCTCTGCGATCTTCAATCAACACTACGCTCTATCTAAGAGTTCTACACAGGAACTCACCTTTCACTTTGCGCTCCAGGCTTCAACTGCTCTCTCCCCTCCAAAGCGACTGCTTCTAGCAACCCCTTACTTATTCTGATTTCCTCCTCTTTCCCCAACATACAACCGGGTTTTCCACTCTGACCCCAATGTCAGCTCTTTTCCTCTCTGGTGAAATCCTTGTCTGTCTTATCTCAGGCAGGCACCTGAATAGCAGGGCAAACCCCTTTCTATTATAACTACTACCCTTCACCCACTCTGTCTAATTCACCAGCCCGGATTAAATATTAGAAAAGAAAAGAATATTACTTTGAAATTTCCAGTACACAGACCATGCGAGATGAATACAATATACAAGTAAAAAGAATAATATATAACCCCAGTCCCAATAGCAGATGTTTCTCAGAACCTGACACCCCCACCTTAGCGGAAAATATGCCATTTAGGGACTAATTTTTCACGAACATATAGTAATATCACAGAAGTGTTCAATAGTCTCTTTGCAGGTTTCTTCATTATTATTATTACATATATATATATCAAGGCATCTGAACATTATCTACTGACATCTCTAATGAACCGTGTACTAATATTATTATTACAGAAAAACTACCCATGCTAATACACTATTATAAACGCAAGATTCAAATACAATTACACATACACAAAAAAATTAAAACGTGATAACACACCTTTAAGGTTTGTCCTCTATTTAGTCACTGATGCCGATGGACGAGCCACTGGCTGTTCTTCCCAGCTCTTCCTATGTAGCCTAGAAATTGCATCAGCATTCAAATGTTGCGCTCCTGGACGATGAGAAATACTCAGGTTCCAGCGTTGCAAGGCAAGAGCCCTTCTACTGAGTTTGGGGGACCTTGGGGTTGTTTCAGTGAGAAATTTTAATGGATTATGATCTCAATTCGTTACTCGTTACTCGTTACTCGATACTCGTTATGATCTCAATTTGAGATCCATATGTCCATTTTTCAAACTTCCGCAACCCGAAGAGAACACTCCAAGCCTCTTTCTCTATACTCGGCCAAGCACGCTCAGCCCCTAATAATTTCTGACTGGCAAAAGCTATCGGCTTAAACTGACCCTTTCCATCTTTTAGAGTAAGACAACAGCCTACTGCCAGGTCTGAAGCATCGGCGTGAAGCTGATATTCCAGGCTACGGTAGGTGTAGCAAAACGCGTCACGTTACATAACACATATTTAAGAGTATTAAATGCTTCTTCTGCCCTTTCATCCCATGGTACAGTATTTTTAACCTTCCCTTTAGTAAGTTCATTGAAAGGTATAGCAATCCCAGCTAAAGATGAACTGCAGTTTTTCGACAGAAGTGAGTATTTTTGATGTTTTTCTATAGTCAACTGTAGATTTTCTGTAGTGCAATCTCGACTATAAAAATACTTTAGAAATTCTGTGGCTAATGTGGCGTAATTTTGTGGTCCTTTATTTCAAAAATTCTCTGTGCTATTAACCTCAAAAATACTATAGTTTAAGTGAAGTCATCATGAACTTTTAAATTAATGAGATTTTGCGTCTGTAGTAATACAGCAGTATTGAAGTAATTTCATCACTTTAATTTTACCAGTTTCCCGTCTTTCTCTTAGTGTTTAATTATTTTACTTGGCCGAAAGGGATAAATTTTATTATGTGTTAATCAGAGAAAAAGAAAATATTTCGTTAAAACTAAATGTCAAAATCCGGGAGGGGAATGCCGATGACCTCGGGCTACATCTCCCCCCCCCCCAAAAAAAATGCACTGTTTTTAACCTGCTTTACGATAAAGTTTAAATACATAAACATAAAAAAAACTCGACCGAAATTAACTACTAAGAGTGAGATATAGGGGGGGGGGTGAATCTCTCCCCCAACAGAAAAATTCTTAGTTTCTGTTTAATTTTAAGCTATACGGAATAAATAAGTTTTACTATATTTGTCAAAATCGGAGAAAATAATATAATTCCGTTAATTAAATTTCAGACTTCAGGGATTGTCATGGGCCTTCATCCCCCCCCACCCTCCTTAACGGAATTTTTTTATTTCTTTTATTTTAAAATGTTGAAAAAGAATGAATTTTACTATGCATTTCATAAAAAAAAAGAAAATTTAATTACTTAAATTTCAAAATCCACGGAAGGGAAATGGGTTTTCTCTTATCCCCCCCTACCCCCGGGCAACTGATATTTCTGCTATACTCTCCGCCTATTATTTTAACTTTCTGCGTATAAATAAAATTTATTATATACAAAATCGGAGAAAAAGAAAATTCAGTTATATATATATTTCAAAATCCAGCGGCAATGACACTCCCCTAGGCTCCCCCCTTTTAACGAAAAATTTTTAGTTACCTTAATTTTTAAGTTACTCGCAAAGAATAAATTATACTATGTTTTTCATAGCAGGAGAAAAAAAATTGGGTTACTTAAATTGAAATATCTAGGGAGGGGCAGTCGGTCTCCTGTGCCACCTTCCCCTAAACAGAAATTTCTTGGTTCCTTTTTTTTTAAGTTACTCAAAAAAAAAATCTACTATGTTTTCAAAATAGGAAAAAAAGGAAATTTAGTTTGTACAATTTCAAAATCCACGGAAGGGCAATGGGCCTCCTATACTGCTCCCCCAACTGAAACTTTTTAATTCCTCTTTTAATTTAAGTCACTCGAATTAAAAAAAAAATTTCACTATTTCAAAATCGGTGAAAAAAAATTAGGTACTTATATTTTTTAATCCAGGGAGGAACAAATGACTGTCATATGACATCCCCCCCTCCTCCTAACGGAAAATTATTGGTTTCTGGGGGTTTTTTTAATCACTGGCAAAGAATTAATTTTATTATGTTTTTCAAATTAAGAAAATAAAATTAGTTACTGAATTGAAAATCTAGGGAGGGTTAGTTGCTCTCCTATGTCATCCTCCTCCCTTAAACGGAAAAACGCTTCCCTTTGTTTTTTTTTTTTTTACTTACTCGGAAAGAATAAATTCTAATATGTTTTTCAAAAGAAGATTTTTTTTTTTTACTTTAATTTCAAAATTCAGGGAGAAGGCATCCCATCCCCCTTCTTTTTCTTAGAACACCCGGACCCGGATTTACTAAATGCGCAATTTGCCCTTCTCCCCGAAAAGATCAAAGGATCGCTGTGAAATGCAATTTTCATC
Organism: Maratus speciosus; assembly: GCA_963932465.1. Lineage (NCBI taxonomy): Eukaryota > Metazoa > Arthropoda > Arachnida > Araneae > Salticidae > Maratus > Maratus speciosus. The sequence continues at coordinate 26,512,012 of OZ010787.1, forward strand.
AAAGGATCACTAGGAAACGCGATATTCGTAAAAGGATTGTAGGAGAAATGAAATTTTCGTTAAAGGATCACGAAAAAGACACGATTTTCATCTAAGAATTGCGATAAAACGTGATTTTCGCCGATAGATCGTGCAGAATACATGAATTTCTGCAAAAGATCGTGCGGAATGCTCAAATTTCATCGAAAGATTGTGTAATATGCGAATTTCTTCGAAAGGTCGTGGAAAAATCACGAATTTCTTCAATGAGTCGCGAAAAAATGGGATTTTTGTCAAATGATCGCTGAAAAAATGCGAATTCCTTCGAAATATCATGCGAAACAATGTGACTTTCTCCAAAGGATCCTGTAAAATATCAGAATTTCTTAAAAAGATCGTGCGAATTTCTTTGAAAGGTCATGGAAAAAACACGAATTTCGTCAAAGAATCGTAAAAAAATGTGATTTTTGTTAAATGATTGTGAAAAAAATGCGTATTTTTTCAAACGATCGTGTAAAATATGTGAATTTCATCGAAAGATCATGTAAAATATACGAATTTCTTCAAAAGATCATGCGAATTTCACCGAAAGATCGTGTAGTATGCAAATTTCTTTGAATGGTCGTGGAAAAAACTCGATTTTCACCAAAGGATCGTGTAAAATAAGCGAATTTCTTTAAAAGATCGTGTGAAATATGCGAATTGCCTTGAAAGATCGTGTAATATGTAAGTTTCTTACCACTTATTCATGTTATGCACCTCCGATGACCCTCCCCCACTTCCACACCTAGGGGGGGGGGGGGGCACTTTTCTAAATTTTGCGACATCCGTCATGTGACATATCATTGGAAAGGTCTGTGGCTGCTTATTCGTGTTATGCACCTTCAGTGGCCCTCTTCCTGCTTGCCCCTACCCGCGGGAGGGCATTTTTCTAAATTTTGCCGTCGCCCCTCATGTGAAATATCATTCAAAAGGCCTGTGACTGCTTAATCATTTTATGCACTTCCGGTGCACTGCCCAACACTTTGCCCCCTGTGGGGGCCCTTTACTAAATTTTCCCAACACCCGACATGTGACATCGTTGGAAAGGATTGTGACTGCTTATTCATGTATGTACCTTCGGTGTCCCACTCCCCCACTTGCCTTACACCCGCGGAAGGGCCTTTTTCTAAATTTTACCGCCACCCATCATGTGACATATCGTAGGAAAGGCCTGTGACCACTTAATCATTTTATGCATTTCTGGTACTCCGTCCACCACTTTGCCCCCCAGGGGGGCACTTTCCTAAATTTTACGGACACCCATCATGTGACATCGTTGGGAAGGCCTGTGACCACTTAATCATTTTATGCACTTCCGGTACTCCACCCACCCCTTTGCCCCCCAGCGGGGTACTTCATGAAATTTTCCCGAACATTTTCCTAAATTTTGCCGGAACCCGTCATGTGGCATATTGTTGGAAAGGCCTATGACCGCTTAATCATTTTATGTACTTCTGGTACTCCACCCACCACTTTGACCCCCCCCCCCCCAGGGGGGCATTTTCCTAAATTTTGCTGACACCCGTCATGTGACATATCGTTGGAAAGGCCTATGAAAGCTTAATCATTTTATGCACTTCCGGTACTCCACCCACCACTTTCCCCACCAGGGGGCATTTTCCTCAATTTTGCCGACACCCATCATGTGACATATCGTTGGAAAGGCCTATGAAAACTTAATCATTTTATGCACTTCCGGTACTCCGCCCACCATTTTGCCCCCGGGAGGGGGCACTTTACTAAATTTTCCCGACACCCGTCATGTGACATATCATTGGAAAGGCCTATAACCGCTTAATCATTTTATGCACTTCTGGTACTCCACCCACCACTTTGACCCCCCCAGGGGGCATTTTCCTAAATTTTGCCGACACCCGTCATGTGACATATCGTTGGAAAGGCCTATGAAAGCTTAATCATTTTATGCACTTCCGGTACTCCACGCACCACTTTGCCCCCCCAGGGGGCGTTTTCCTAAATTTTGTCGACACCCATCATGTGACATATCGTTGGAAAGGCCTATGAAAGCTTAATCATTTTATGTACTTCCGGTACTCCGCCCACCTCTTTGTCCCCGGGGGAGGACTTTATTAAATTTTCCCGACACCCGTCATATGACATATCTATGGAAAGACCTGTGACCGCTTAATCATTTTATACACTTCTGGTACTCTGCCCACCACTTTGCCCCCCAGGGGGCATTTTCCTAAATTTTGCCGACACCCATCATGTGACATATCGTTGGAAAGGCCTATGACTGCTTAATCATTTTATGCACTTCCGGTACTCCGCCCATCCCTTTGCCCCCCGGGGCGGCACTTTACTAAATTTTCCCGACACCCGTCATATGACATATCATTGGAAAGGCCTGTGACCGCTTAATCATTTTATGCACTTCTGGTACTCTGCCCGTCATGTGACATCAATGTAAAAGTCTGACCCCTTAATCATTTTATGCACTTCCGGTACTCCAGCCACCACTTTGCCCGCCCGTGGGGGCGCTTTACTAAATTTTTCTGACACCCGTCATGTGACATATCGTTGGAAAGGATTGTGACCGCTTATTCATGTATGCACCTTCGGTGACCCACTTGCCCTCCCTCGAGGGAGGGCCTTTGCCTCGAAATTCTCCCCCAATCGCAACACATGCTTTTCGACAGACACTCTTCATACACGGTTCCAACAACAATTGCTTTCATAAAGTAAACATGCCATACAATAAACTTAAAGTATCGATGCAGATTTTTATTCTTGGGGCCCATTTTGTGAAAGATAAAAGTTATTTTTGTGAAAAATAACATTTTGTTATGAAAGGTAAAATCCAGTTACTCAAATTCTTACCAAGCATTTATTAACAAAAACTTCTTTAAATCCTCTTGCTAAAGTTTTTTGTTTTTCGGGACCTGGTTTTATTTAGAAACTAAACATTTTAAAATGGTTTTTATGAAAAAGAATTTTACGAAGGGGCTTATTTTACTAAAACGAATTTTGTGAAGATGCCTGTTTTATTAAGTTCATTTTTGTGAAGGGGCCCATTTTATTAAATATATTTATGTGAAGGGGCCCGTTTTATTAGATTTATTTATGTGAAGCGTCCCATTTTATTAAATTTATTTTTGTGATAGGGCCTATTTTAATAAATAGATTTTTGCGAAACGGCCTTATATAGGCCCCAAATTTTGCCTGGATCAACCCCTGATAATGTTACAGAAACCAGGTTTGAAATGATACTCAGTAAAAAAACTACAACATTTTTGAGGTCGATATAATTATAAAAAAACTACAGTTGGAAAACTGCGGTGATTTGGCCAATTCCACTACAGAATTTTTGCGGTCAATAGAACTGCGAAATTACTACAGAATTTTTAATATTGATATAACTATAAATTTTCTGTTGATTTTTTGTGGTTAATACAACAGCGAAATTACTGCAGTTAATAAACTGCAGAAATTTTGTGGTTGTATTGACCGCAAAATAACTGTAGTGGAATTGGCCAAATCACCGCAGTTTTCCAACTGCGGTTTTTTTGTAGAATTTCTACAGTTCATTTTTAGCTGGTGTGACCTGGCTGTAGCGGGCAAATCTGCCTCCAAGCACCTTAATTCTTTTCTACTGAGAACCAACAGATTCTGATGAAGGGGAGTTCTTCCTGGAATTTAATCCCAATGAAAACAAGTTCTCATCTATGGATGTAACGTCTACTGAAAGAGCTGTTTATAGAGAACTGTATTAGTAATTTTGGATCCAAAGCCACCAAGTGAAGCGAAGCTGAAAACCTCATAATCGAGCGTAGGCTCCGATAATCAAATCAACCAAAGGGCAAGAGGTGTGCAGTACACCCTCCACCCCCACCCCCGCCCTAAACTGCCTAGGGAAACTCTGGTAGGAGTGCATTTTGGCAATTTAAAAAAAAGCATGTCACTGCACCCGTAAAAATATTCGGCACAGATGTTACCATAACACCTACCAAACCTCATTACCATATCATCTATATCCGGTTTACCATATCAAGCAAAATAATGACACTTTGGTGCCAGTGAAGTACCCGGTGCTTATATGACATTGGCGTCAGAAACAAATCGTGCCAATATGGAGTGTATATGACATGTGTGCCAAATAAAGATATATTACATTTATAAGTTGTAGTATTACAGCTTATTGATTTAAAGTTGGATTACCATTTCACCGGTAAGTGATTTATTTTCTTTTTAAGAACATAATTGGTCGATAATTGTTTAATAAAGCATAGCAGCTTGGTGTATTTGCTAAGTGCATATAAATTTTATTTTATGTAATTTTCTTTTGTTTACTTTATGCCCGTCAAAGAAGTATTTCTTTTATTTATAAGTAATTTGCTTAATATTTCTGATTTTTTTTTAATGTTTTTACTTTTGTTTTGTGTACTGAGACAAAGGGCTATTTCAATGATTATATTTTTTATATTTACTGTGTTCCCAGTGTCATGGACAGTCAGGAAAATTTCAAAATATATAGGAAAAGTCAGGAAATTTACAAATATTTTCTAAAAAATGTTGGAGAAAAAATTAAACATGATGCGATCGTGTAATATGCGAATTTGTCTGAAAGATCGCGGAAAAAACACAAATTTCGTCAAAGAATCGCGAAAAAATGTGGTTTTTATCAATGGTCGCAAAAAAACGTGAATTTTATTAAATATCGTGCAAGATGAGCGAATTTTGGCGAAAGATCATGGAAAATGTGAGATTTTTGGCGAAAGATGCGATTTTCGTTAAAGGATCATGAAAAAGACACGATTTTCATCAAAGAATTGTGAAAAAACACTATTTTCGCCAATGATCATGCAAAATATGACAATTTCTTCAAAAGATTGTGCAAAATATACGAATTTCGTCAAAAGATCGTGTAATATGCAAATTTCTGTGAAAGGTCATGGAAAAACTGCAAATTTCGGCAAAGGATTGCAAATTTTGTCAAAGAATTGCGAAAAACAAAATTGATTTTTGTCAAATGATTGCGAAAAAAGGTGCGTATTTCGTCAAACGATCATGTGAAATATGCGAATTTCTTTGAAAGATCTTGCGAATTTCATCGAAAGATCGTGTAATATGCAAATTTCTTTGAAAGGTCGTGGGTAAACCGTGAATTTCATTGAAGGATTGCAAATTTCGTTAAAGAATAACAAAAGATGTGATTTTTGTCAAATGATCGTGAAAAAAACGTAAATTTTGTTAAAAGATTTTGGAAAACGTGAGATTTTTGGCCAAAGATCGTGGAAAATGTGAGATTTTTGGCGAAAGATCGTGGAAAATGTGAGATTTTTGGCAAAAGATCGTGGAAAATGTGAGATTTTTGGCAAAAGATCATGGAAAATGCACAATTTTTGGCAAAGGATTGCAAGAAAAATGCGATTATTGTTAAAGGATCACGAAAAAGACACGATTTTCATCGTAGAATTGAAAAAACATGATTTTCGCCAAAAAAATCGTGTAAAATTTCCGAATTTCTGCAAAAGATTTTGCGATATACACTAATTTCATCAAAAGATCATGTAATATGCAAATTTCTTTGAAAGGTCGTGGGAAGACTGCGAATTTTGGCGAAGGATTGTGAATTTCGTCGAAGAATCGCGAAAAAAATGTGATTTTTGTCAAATGATCGTGAAAAAAGGTGCGTATTTCGTCAAACGATCGTGTAAAATATGCAAACTTCTTTGAAAGGTCGTGGGAAAAACGAGAATTTCGTCGAAGGATCGAGAATTTCGTTAAAGAATCTCAAAGAAATGTGATTTTTGTCAAATGATCGCGAAAAAAACATGAATTTTGTTAAAAGATTGTGGGAAATGAGCGAATTTTGGCGAATGATCGTGGAAAACGCCAGATTTTTGGCAAAAGATCGTGGAAAATGAGAGATTTTTGGCAAAAGATCATGGAAAATGCACGATTTTTGGCAAAGGATTGCGGGAAAAACGCGATTTTCGTTAAAGGATCACGAAAAAGACACTATTTTCATCGCAGAATTGCAAAAAAACATGATTTTCGCCAAAGGATCGTGTAAAATAGTCGAATTTCTGCAAAAGATTGTGCGAAATACACGAATTTCATCAAAAGATCATGTAATATGCAAATTTCTTTGAAAGGTCGTGGAAACACTGCGAATTTCGGCGAAGGATTTTGAATTTCGTCAAAGAATCGCGAAAAAAAATGTGATTTTTGTCAAGCGTTTTTGTAAAATATGCGAATTTCTTCGAAAGATCGTGCGAATTTCACAGAAAGATCGTGCGAATTTCACAGAAAGATCGTGTAATATGCAAATATATTTGAAAGGTCGTGGGAAAAACGAGAATTTTGTCGAAGGATCGCGAATTTCGTTAAAGAATTGCAAAGAAATGTGATTTTTGTCAAATGGTCGCGAAATAAATGTGAATTTTGTTAAAAGATTGTGAAAAATGAGTGAATTTTGGCGAAAGAACATGGAAAGCGCGAAATTTTTGGTGAAAGATCGTGGAAAATTGGAGATTTTTGCCAAAGTGCCGTGTAAAGTATGCAAATCACTTCAAAAGATCGTGCAAATTTCGCCAAAAAATCATGTAATATGCGAATTTCTTTGAAAGGTCGTGGAAAAAGCACGAATGTTATCAAAGAATCGCGATAAGATATGATTTTTGTCAAATGAACGCGAAAAAATTTGTATTTCTTTAAACGATCTTGTAAAATATGTGAATTTCTTTGAAAGATCGTGCAAAATACGTGAATTTCACAAAAAGATCATTTAAAATATTCGAATTTATTCAAAAGATTGTGCAAAATGTGCAAATTTCATCGAAAGATCGTGTAAAATATACGAATTTCTTCAAAAGCTCATGCGAAATACGCAAATTTCATCGAAAGATCGTGTAATATGTGAATTTCTTTGAAAGGTTGTTGAAAAAGCGCGATTTTTGCCAAAGGGTCATGTAAAATGCATGATTTTCGCCAAAGGATTGTGTAAAATGAGCGAATTTCTTCAAAAGATCGTGCGAAATACGCGAATTTCCTCAATAGATCGTGTAATATGCAAATTTCTTACTACTTATTCATGTTATGCACCTCCAATGAGCATCCCCCCACTTCCACACCTGGGGGGGTGCATTTTTCTAAATTTTGTCCCCACCCCTCATGTGACATATTGTTGCAAAGGTCTGTGACCGCTTAATCATTTTATGTACTTCCGGTACTCCGCCCACCACTTTGCCCCCCCCCCCCGCAGGGCGGGGCAATTTCTTAAATTTCGCCGTCACCACGTCATGTGACATATCGTTGCAAAGGCCTGTGACCGCTTAATCATTTTATGAATTCCCAGTGCTCCGCCCACTATTTTGCCCCCCTGGGAGGCACTTTCTTACATTTTCCTGACACCCGTCATGTGACATGTCATTGGAAAGTCATGTGACCGCTTAATCACTTTATGTACATCCGGTACTCCGCCCACTAATTTGCCCCCCATGGGGGGCAATTTCCTAAATTTTGCCGGCGCCCCGTCATGTGACATATCGATGCAAAGGCCTGTGACCGCTTAATCATTTTATGAATTCCCAGTGCTCCGCCGACTACTTTGCCCCCTGGGGGACACTTTCTTACATTTTCCTGGCACCCATCATGTGACATGTCATTGGAAAGGCCTGTGACCGCTTAATCATTTTAAGCACTTCCGGTACTCTGCTAACCACTTTGCCCGCAGGGGGGGCAATTTCCTAAATTTTGCTGGCACCCCGTCATGTGACATATCGTTGCAAAGGCCTGTGACTGCTTAATCATTTTATGAATTTCCAGTGCTCCGCCCACTACTTTGCGCCCCTGGGGGGGCACTTTCTTACATTTTCCTGACACCCGTCATGTGACATGTCATTGGAAAGGCCTGTGACTGCATAATCATTTTATGCACTTCCGGTACTCCGCCCACCATTTTGCCCCCTAGGGGGCAATTTCCTAAATTTTGCCGACCCCCCGTCATGTGACATATCGTTGCAAAGGCCTGTGACCGCTTAATCATTTTATGCATTTCCAGTGTTCCGCCCACTACTTTGCCCCCTTGGGGGGCATTTTCCTATATTTTGACAACACCCGTCATGTGACATATCTTTGGAAAGGCCTGTGACCGCTTAATCATTTTATGCATTTCTGGTACTCCGCTCACTACTTTGCCCCCCCGGGGGGCACTTTTCTACATTTTGTCGACACGTCGTCATCATTTTATGCACTTACTGCTGCTCGCACACCACTTGCCTCCCTGAGGGCACTTTCTTAAATCGATATAGCAGGATATCATGATATAAAATGTCGATTTATATTAATTCTAGACATATTGCCCAGCCCTATCAAGCAGCCACACTTGCCAACTATGAATTTGGCAGCCTCAAAATCTCCCCCCTCCCAATCGCAATGCGTGCTTTGACAGACAACTTGCTACTTACACAGTTCCAACGACATGCAATTGCTTTCATAAAGTAAACATGCACACAATAAACTTAAAGCATTCTACAAATGTTTGAGATTTTTTACTTAGGAATTTTCTATTTCAACAAATTTTTCACTCCAGAGCATATAATGTTATAGAAACCATATTTGAAACAATGCTCAGTAAAAAAACTACAACATTTTTGAGGTCGATATAACTACAAAAAATCTGCAGTTGGAAAACTGCGGTGATTTGGCCGATTCCACTACAGAATTTTTGCGGTCAATGGAACTGCGAAATTACTGCAGAATTTTTAATATTGATATAACTATAAATTTTCTGTAGAATTTTTGTGGTCAATACAACTGCGAAATTACTGCGGTTAATAAACTGCAGTAATTTTGTGGTTGTATTGACCGCAAAATATCTGTAGTGGAATTGGCCAAATCACCGCAGTTTTACAACTGCGGTTTTTTTATAGAATTTTTGCAGTTCATTTTTAGCTGGGAATTTCTGCATAATTTGGAATATAAGATCGTAAAATCCGATTAATCCCAAAACAGATCTAACTTCCCTTTTAGTTTTCGCTCTCTTTAATTCCCTTATTGCTCCAATTTTTTCCTCATCACGTGCAAGCGTTCCACCCCCAATTACATGACCTAAAAACTTAGTCAGTTTCTCTCCAAATTTACATTTATTCATCCTAATAGTAAAATTTCTATTTCTAAGTTCTTCTATGACAGCCCTAACATGCTCACAATGCTCTTCCTAAGTGTCGGAGAAAATGATGACATCATCAATATATGCTTGTGCATGCCTCCGATGAGCTTGAAGGACCTGATTCATATCTTTTTGGAAAGTAGCAGCCGCCCCTGATAAACCAAAAGGCATAGTACGCTACTGATAAGTCCCATTATGAGTTGTAAAAGCTGTCAAAGGTTTACATTCCTCAGCCATGAGGGGTTATCTCTCAATAACCCCTCAATAAATCAATCGAAAATAAATATTTAGCTGCCACCGCAGTATACACGATTTCTTGCGAATCATTCATAGGAAATATTTGGACCTGCGTAACTGAAGTTAAAGCTCTATAATCTATACACAACCTAACATTTGTGTCTTTTTCGCCACGCAATCAATTGAGTGACTAATTTCTGCATTTGACACTTCGATAAGATTTAATTCTAATAACTCCTGAATCTATCTATCTACTTCCTCTTTATAAGCAACAGCTACACTATATAACTTTGGCTTTTTCCTTGCCACATCCGGTTTCAAAACAATAAGGTGCTCCGATACTTCCGCTACTCGCACAGGACCCATAAATACCTCTTTATTCTCTTTCAAAATGGACTTTATATCTTTGACTTGACTGTTAGATAATCCTTTTATTTCGAACCTTTCTATGTCCCGTTCTACTTCTTGTTCCCGGTTTAAAATAGGAATTTCCCCAACTTCTTCAAATTCCTCATCACCTTCAAAAACAATATTAACTATATTACACTTAGCAATAAATTCTCTTATTTTATTTTGCTGCACGTGCTTCCTACTCCTGTCGGCTAATTGAACTATAAAAGATCGCTGGTTTCGTTTTTCGAAAATAGTTGCCGGCCCTTGCATCCTAGAATATAACTTATTAGATGAATCGGGGATTAATAGTATTACTTTATCGCCTACATCAAACGTTTTTTCTTTCGACCTTAAGTTATAATGATAGGCCATTCTGTCTTGTTGCACCTCGGGCGATAATTTTGCCTCATTTGCGGCTCTTTCTAAGCGTTCCCTAAGTTTATTCAAAAATTCATTAATCGGCATAGTATCTAACTGTGCCCCTTATTTTCTCCTGCCCAGGATGACTTGAGAATTGATCAAGGACCCTCCGGCGCACTACCATATAATAATTGAAATGGTGCGATTCCTGTCGTAGAATTTGGGACTTCCCTATACGCCCATAATATAAATGGTATTTGTTCATGCCATCTTTTCCCTTTTTCCCTAATCGTATGATGCAACATAAGTTTAAGCCAGTGGCGTGGCGTGAAAATTTTCGGTGGTCATCGCAATTATTTGAGTTTGTGGTGAAAAATTATTAACTCTAAAATTCAATGGTTGAATGTTCAAAAAAGAAACTTTAAATCTTACCTTCACTTATACATGAACTCCAAATGTTCTGCTAAAACTGGATCGTAGAGTTTTAAAAGATTATTAAGAGTTTTAAAATATTGCTTGGTCATCGCCGCATCCAGCGGTGACCGGACGCCACGCCACTGGTTTAAGCGTCTGATTAAACCGTTCCACAATACCGTTAGACCGTGGGTACTGTGGAGTCGAAAATCGTGGACTAGCACCCAACCTTTTCTCAAATTCTTTCGTTAAGTCAGCAGTGAAATTGGTTCCATTACCACAGGCGATATTATTTGGAATTCCAGTCCTCGTAAATATTTGAACTAGTGCATCACACGCTGTTTTAGCAGTTAAACTTTTTAGGGGTATTGCTTCCGCCCACCTGGTATGCTAATCAATTAAGGTTAGTATATATTGATGCCCTTGTGAACTTTTAGGATCAATGGGCCCAATTAAATCAATATTAACTATCAGGCCGCGGTACTGGGGAAATACGGGCTCTATCATTCACTTTAACCCCTCTAGTCAATTGGCCCTCTAAACATGACTCAAAAAAATTGTTTAGTTTCTTTCACCATCCCCTCCCAATAAAACGAATACCTGATTCTCTGTAACGTTTTCTTGGTTACATGATGCCCTCCAAATACCGAAGTATGCGCTAATTTTAGGATTTCTTCCCTTCTTACCTTGGGTACTACTAATTGTGCTATAGTTTCGCCTAACAGTTTCTCTTTATGATACAATAAACAATTTACAATATAATAATCTCCTTTATCCATTTTAGCCAACTCCCAAACTCTCTCTAAATATTTGCATTCCAATTGGGATTTCGTAAACATATCTTAATTACTAACGATAACTTTATTATTTTCCTCTACTTCCGTTTTTCTACATTTTGACCTTGTAAATTTCCCAATTTCGTTTCTATTGCGTAAACACTACAATTATCGCTACTCATATCTTTCTTTTCACTCGAGTTATCAATACTAATTTCCGAACTTTCTAATTCTTGGGACTCTAGCAATGGCTCCTCGCGATTGACCCCTGACAACTCATTAATCACTTCGGGATGTAAAATTACCTGCTCATTAATATTATCAGTCACCGCGCAAAGTACTTCCTTATGATTATATTAGTTTGTCCGAATTGCGGTATAGCTAAAGGTAATTTAACCAACGGTGATTTAACTGCTTCACCAAATAATCCTTGTAAATAAATACTATCCGCTCCTTTTAATTTCTCTTCCGGTACCAAATCTTTTCGAATAACACTAACTTCACATCCAGAATGAACCAATCCTTTCGCTTTCTGCCCATTTACACTAACTTCAGTTTTCTCGAGTTTATTTAATTTCTCACCAATAACATTAGTTCTCTGTCCGGCCTTTGCCGATATCCTCGCCACAATAGCCCCTTTAGGTAATTCTTTGTTTCCTTTCACGACAATCTTATTTACACCCGCTTTCTGTTCACGCCATTTACTAGCATTATTATTTCCCTCATTACCCACTTTATTACAAAAACGTTGGTAATGACCTCTTAAGCCAAATTTAAAGCATCTAGGAGCTGAATCATCCCTAGGTTTCTTAAAATCAGTTTTCGTACCCGAAAAAGAATTAATCTCATTGCTCCCGTTTTGCCTCCAATTACCACTAACTTTACTATTCTCGCTCGGTCTGACTTTTTCACAGTTTACATACCTATCTTTACCCTTAAAACTTTTATACGTAACCGCATAAGACTTGTGTTTAGCGTCAAAATAATTGTCACATTCTTTAGCAATTTTAGAAGCTTCTAACCATTTACTCTGCTGAGTTAACCCAATATATGATGCGGTTTCCTCATCTAACGTGTTCAATAACTTATCCGTAATTATTAACTGATTGACCTTTTCATATGAGTCCGCACCCCTAATCTTACAATAATTTTCCCATGTTGTTATTAAGCGTGATACAAATAATACATGAGTTTCATTCTGGTTTCTCCTAGCCTTCTTAAAATTTTCCAAACACGCCTTCGGTGTCGTCTCGTGTTCCCTTAGAACAAACTCCTTTAATACCTCGTAACTCTGAATTTGTTCCCTAGTGGTATAAATTAACGAATTCTCCGCCTTATCTCCTAACATATTTAGTAGAATTTCGGCCTGCTGGTTTTCCGGTACATTTTTAGTTTTGAATGCCCTTTCTAAACTGTTGTAAAATAAATTCTATCCCCCAGTCGCTTCTCGTACTTTGATAGACAGAGTTTTAACACTTTTGATCAATTGTTCTATGTTACTTTCATTATTATATTCCCTAGACCCATTAGAGTTATTTGCCGAACCTTGCATCCTTAGCCTCTCCATTACTAATTCATGTTCCATCGTCAACTTTTCAGCCCTCTCTTCTCTTTCTAACTTTTCAGCCCTCTTTTCTCTTTCTAACTTTTCAGCCCTCTCTTGTCTTTCTAACTTTTTCCTCCTTTCTTCTCTTTCTAACCTTTCGCGCTCTGACGTTTCCTGTTTTTCTGACTTTTCGCGCACTAATTTTTCCTGTTTTTCTAACTTCTCGCGCTCTAATTTTTCCTGCTTTTCTAACTTTTCGCGCTCTGATTTTTCCTGTTTTTCTAACTTTTCGAGCTCAAGTCTTTCCGTAACAATAGTGTTAGAGTGAAGCATCCAATCAGCTAGAGGAGTGAGGTTGTGTAAGAATAAGCTCCGTAATGTTTAGGGGCTAGAAAAGTTCCAAGACCCGAGGGGCGGGAGCCCCTTACCAACCCAGATGTGTGAATGCTCCAGCTGCAGTTTTAGGTATGTTGCATGTTTTTCGGACCAATATTAAACAAGTTATGAGTGTATAAATAAAACTCACCCCCCAGCCCTGCATGAACGCCAGCCATTGCATTAGCCACTATTCTTTAATTCATGCTATAATTAACTTAATTACAAGTTAACCTCAGAAATACTATAAGTATTGTGTGCTCTTATCTTATACCTTTCATTATAGCCATCAAACGAATAAATATTATATTTCCTTCATTGTCAAATAACCGTTTTTCATAACGATTTGTGTGTCTTCAGTTGCATGTTTCGGAGGACGCCGGGAGTTTTAACCTTTAACCTTAGCAGTGTAGGATACATATTAGGATATGTATGCCTATGCAGTACATGCTTTCGGCCTCTTGGGGGCGTCATCTTGCTTCTCGCGTCCTTCCGGTCAAGCGGTGAGGAAAGATAAAAGAAATGAATAAATAAAAAACAAATAAAAATAGGTAAATAAAATGTAGCAAGTAATATTTGCTGCTGTCTCTCATCCCCTCATCTTAGTCTCATTTAACTTAATAACGGACTGGTATGGAGTTTTAGCCAACCCGATGAGGCTTTATTACACCTCGCACTTCATTTAAGTGGGTTTTGCCGGGAGCGCGGCAATAGCGGATACAAGATTTTTTTTCTTTTATGTATATATGTATGTATATATATATATTTTTTTTTTCTTTTCAACAACATTTTCTTTTACAGGGCTTAGTTTGTAATATTATTTTTTGTTTTATTTTACTTTTGTCTTTGGCAATTTTAACTTAATTTCTAAACCATATTTAATAAATTAAATAAGCATATACATACTTATTTAGTAATAACGTATTACCGTCTCCAAGGTAAATTTGCATTCCACCCCGCCTCCACTATCCCCATTTCTGTTAGTTTTTCTCCCCGGTTTCTAAAATTTTCGCAAAACAGCAATATCGAAAATATGCATCAAAATAGAAGGAAAAAAGGAAAAAAAGAAGAAGAATAAGGATAGAAAGGTAAAAAGGAGAGGGAGTGGGAAAAGATGGCACAGCCTCGCCCACAACCAACCACCCCCCTCTTTCAGTCTGACGGCTACAATCACCCAGGTAACTATTACCCTTAAACTCTTACCCTTTTAAATTTTAAACTTAACAGTAACATAGATGTCTCACCAACCACCACTACCATCTTTAGGCCAATTAAAATTTCTGCAAATTAATTTAAATCACTGCAAAGCAGCAAATGATAGTGCAAAGAACCACATATCGCAAAATTCTCTTGATATTGCGCTTCTACAGGACGCCTACTGCACCAAAGATGGCATTCTCGAGGCCTTTAAAAATCATGGGCAATCTTTCTCTCCAAGACAAACAGCGCACATTTGGTCATTAGAAATGTTGAGCTAGTGTACTCGCACCTTTTCACGGGTAATCACTGTGCTTTTGTTACAATTGATGAAAAAGAAGGCAAGACTATCATAGGATCAACCTATGCGGCGCCTTCAGTGGATTTCGAGGAGTCCTTGGAAGAATGGAGCCTTCTCATCACACAAAGGCACGCATTTATCTGCGGAGGTGACTTCAATGCCAATTCTGCTCTGTGGAATTGTGTCAGGGAAGACCTCAGAGGAGAATTCCTCACAGAACACTTAGTGTTGCATAACTTAGCAATAGCAAATGTCCACAATTCAGAGACAACCTTTGTCAAAGTAAACTCTAAAGGTGAAGTCATTGCCAAAGGCTGGCCAGATCTCACACTCACCAACACACAAACACTTCAAAGAATCTCGAACTGGCAAGTAATAGATACCTATAGTGCCTCTGATCACCGATACATACATTTCACATACCAGACAACACCACTTTACACATTGAGAAGACGTTTTAATACTACGAGGGGCAAGGTCCATAAATTTGACAAAATTTTAAAATCGCGGAAGCTGGCACTAATTCAACAACTTCACGATATCAGCAACACAGAACAAATAAATACTTCCACAACAAAATTAATAGAAGAAATTCGTTCAGCGGCAAGTGGCTGCTTCCGACTCAAAACAGTCAGAAAAACACGCTCGTTCTCCTTCTGGACTCCCGAACTAAAGGCACAGCGTATTCTACTCACATAACTCAGGCGGAAAATAAAGGCAACTAGACGGCTAAATCCTAATGCGGAAGAGCTGAAAATCTTGGGTGCCAGATATTCGAAGCTTGCGGCGCAGTATTAGAGCAACGTCCTGTCGACCAAAAATGCAGCATGGAGGAAGTTCTGTAGCAGTGAATCTAATCTGTTTGGCACAACCCAAAAATTTTTCACTGAAAAATATTTCACTTCTGATGAAATCAAGCTCGAACTGCCTCCCAGCGAAGCGTCCAGGCATCGCAGTTTAGAATTTTTAACAGAAAACATTTTTGTTAAATCAGCATACCCACAACACGATAACATGGACATAGAATTCACAGCGCCATTTGACAAACCCTTCACAATGGCATAATTAAGAACCGCCCTTAATTCACTGAATGACAAAAAAGCACCAGGCCCCGATTCCATAGATTTCAAACTGTTAAAATGAGGATTCAAAATTTTTCCACAACTACTTACACGATGGGAAAACCTCTGCCTCTCACACAATTATTTCCCACTTGTCCTTAGACAAGGGGAAGTCGTGTATTTCCTGAAGGACGGGAAGTCACACTCTGAACCGCGCTCATACCGACCGATCTGCCTTCTTCCAAAGCTAGGAAAATTACTTGAAAAGCTCTTGTCCAGCGACTGACCTTTTTTCTAGAAACGAATATTATCCTCCATCCGCACCAATTCGGGTTTAGAGAGTGAAGATCATGCGAAAAAGCTCTTCATGCAATCTTGACTTCCTGCACTGATAGCATCGCTCGTGGAAACTATACCTCACTAGTCTCACTAGATATACAGGGGGCCTTCGACACCGTGGAATGGCGCGACACCATACAACAGCTAAAAGTACTCAACTGCCCCAAAAATATTGCTGGAGTCATCCGCTCTTACTTATCACAGCGCAGCATTCTAATAAATTGGGGTGCTGGCACTTCAATACACAACTTGGAAATGGGCTGTCCACAAGGCTCTTACCTCGGACCCATTTTATGGCTACTAATAGCAAATTTAATCCTAAAATAATTAGAAAAACGTGGTTTCCTCCTCTACGCGTTTGCGGATGACTTCACCTTTATTTTCTCGGGCCGTATCCGTCTGGACTTGGAGCAAGAGTCAGCTTCAGCACTTCCTGTATTCTGCCAGCTACTGGAATCCCTAAACCTTCAACTCTCAACAAGAAAATCTCAAGCACTCACATTTGCAAAACCACGGTCCCTGCATAACAGGAATCCAGTTATTCGCGTCAACGGGATCAGTGTGCACCATGTCCCGTATCTCAAACTTTTAGGCATAACAATTGACAAACATCAAAATTGGCTAGCACATCTACATCATCTTAAACTAAAACTCATAGCTTTTTATCATAATTCACTTAAAATGACATCAAAAACATGGGGCATTAGCAACCTAATGCTTAAAATATGGTATCGCACTATAGAAAAAAAATAATAACTTACGGCGCAAGTATATGGGGGGGACACCTAACAAAACAAGCAATAACTAAATTAATTTCACTTCAGCGAATGTTTCTCTTACAAATCTCACGAGGGTACAAAACAATCTCCACGGACGCGCTAAATACTATAACAGGCATACCACCAATCCACACAATACTCAATTATGAATACACCAAGGGACGTATTCTCCACCTCAAACATGAACCGACTGCAAGTGAATTCTTTCCAATCATCACAATACAGCACAAAGTTCCAAGCTGGCAGATACACCCCTCTGATGAGACATCTCACTTCCAAATAAACACCAAACTGAATTTTTTCTCCCCATCACCTCTGATTACTCTTTTTACTGATGGGTCCGAAACAGCCAACGGCGTAGGATCTGCATTCTGCCCAATGGAAAGGGGCGCCGTTACCCATCAGTGGGCTTTCAGACTAGATGATCACAACTCTGTTTATCAAGCAGAACTTTATGCAATTTTAAAAGCCCTAGACTGGGTTCAAATAAACACCACACACCCCTTCGTGCAAATCTATAGTGACAGTCTATCTGGTCTGCAAGATATCTATGCTCATAGAGCCAAACACCCGCTAATCCTCGAGATAAAAGATAAGTTAATGTCCCTCCAAAATAGAGTAGGTCTTGGCCACGTCTCAGCGCACACTGGCGATCAGGGTAATGAAAAAGCAGACGCACTCGCAAAGGAAGCAACTGCTAAACCACATATAGGCATCCATCTCCCACTTCCACCAACATACATAAAACGTTCACTTAAAGCTAAAATAATTAAGGATTGGCAAATAATCTGGAACAAAACCGACAAAGGCCGACACACATATAATCTAATACCGAAAGTATCAGTAACCCACTATAACCTCTCCCCACACACAACAGCGTTTCTCACGGGGCATGGTCCCTTTCGAACTTAACTCCACAAATTTAAATGTGCAGACACATTCCTTTGCGAGTGTGGCGTAGTGGCGTCTCCCTCCCATTATTATTTCACCTGCCCGTTAACAGCACAGTGGAATATTAACCCTCCGTCTACCAGACGGGTCCATTGGACCCGACAGGTACATACAAAATATTCATTCAAACCAGAAATTTCTTTAAAATAAACTAAGTATATAAACCAGACAAAAATAAGGTAAATAAATAAGTTAAATAGTTTTAAATAAAAATTCTGGTGTAGAACGTTTTATTAAAACTTGAATAAAATTCCCGGTAGATCTAGGGTTAAAAAGCCTGCCATCCCTCCCAAGGAATGGCTTCGCAATATCCTTAATAGACATGCCCTTAACAATAAACTACTTAAAATGCATCTTTTTCTCAGAGATCTCTCAAACCTTACCTAGTAGCCGTCAGCTGCAATTTACAATGCAAAACATCTTCTCAATCTCTGCCGCCTGTCGCGTTGAGGGTTCTTCCCTGGCAGAGCCGATCTGGTCTTAGACCATAGCTTATAATTATTATTTCTGTCTTGAGCAAACTTATTTTCAACCCGCCCCTTGTCGCGTTTAACGGCGGGTACAGCCCCGGCTGAATTTTGTAACTTTTTCATTGTAATTTTTTTTTTAGCAAACCTTAATAAAGGTGACCGGCAGGGATACTATGCTCTACAGACTAGATCCTGGTCTGAGAAGTCCCTCTTAGGCTATCAAATCAAATCAAATGGTGTTAGATAATTCCATAATAACCCCCTCGTCATAGTCATCGCTGTCCATTATATTTTTCCTAATCTGAATTCTGGTATCATCTTCCATGAATTCAACCCCCAATTCCTCGCCTATCATCTGAGGATCCACTCTTTTTAATTTCAATAAGAAAGCCATATCTTCCACAGATTACTATTGCGACTCTACAATAATATTTAAACCTACTAAATTAATATTTCCTAAATTTCTACTTTAGTACAGTTGCCTCCACTCATTATACTAATTAATACCTTTCAGATAGTCGATGTATTATATTCCTAATTTAACATACTGTATAACCTGATTTTCCTCAACCATTGATGTCACACAATTTACTTCCAATAAAACAAAAGGTAAAAACAATAATTTCGATTTGATTACTATGCAATACAGATTCCAATGTATACAATTAGATAATAACATACAATTTACATAATAATACTGATACGTTGCAAATTGAATAAAAATATTGATACCGATAGAAACATCCACATAAACAAAAATTGTATAGCATACACATATAAATTTCTACACTTATCCTCAATAAAATATTTCCAAATTCAACACTGGTTCTCACACTTAAAACAAATAAGATGAAAACCTTCACTTTTTTTTCCACTGTGAGCCTTTTTTTTTTTCCGAAATTTACTTCCAGCTAATTAAAATGCTAAGCAAATGTTCATTGCTCGTTTGTTATCAACTCTTCAAACATAAAACAGTATTACTTCATTTAAATATTACTTTAATAATAATTTAAATTTAAGTAAATTCAATTATTCCTTCCAATTGTTATTAACATCATGCATTAATTTTATTCACTACCATTATTAGTAAAAAAAAAAAAAAAATAGAAAATAAATTTTTGCACAAGCTATTATGACCTTTTCGTAAAAAAATAGTAAATACGGTTGTTAAAATCTCCTACCTATCTGAACACAATTATTCGATTGCACATAAATTATAAAGATTTAGACAATTTATCTTAAATTACTATTAATTTTACAACAACAAATACATTTCGTTTGAGAATGTCAGCAGAAAGAAATGATCAAAACACCTTACCTTATACTTTATCTGCTGGGGTACTCCGCTGCTCACCCGTAGTTGCACGATGAAATCAATATTTCACACTTTACAGTCATTTTGATGATATTCAACACTCGGGCTGTAACACACTGTAATTTGACTCCATTCAGCGATGATAGAGCAGAAACACTAGTTCGGTTCGCTGTAACGACGATAGGACACAAACACTCTCGTTCGGTTCACTGTAATGACGATAGGACACAAACACTTTAGTTCGGTTCACTGTAATGACGGTAGGGCACAAACCCTCTGTACTTCCACAGGGCGCTTGGTTGTTATCTCTCTAAAAATTCCGCTCGACGATCCGGCATTACCACGCGAGAATTCCACTATGTGCTCCGGCACTAACACACTGCAACACGGATCGCTGGTCACAGGTCTTAGACGATTCTATCCCGTTGCTGCCATCAATTTGCCGGAGTTTCCTCTGAGTCCGTACAACTTTGAAGAAAATCCTTTGCTATTTGTGTGCTGCCACCACCGATATGATTACGTGATATCGGTCACGCTCTGAGAGGATTGTTTAAATGAAAACCAACTCGTTCAATTAACTAAATTAACAGTTTATTTACACACTATTTACAAATCACAAAACACTATTTACACTAAAAAACTCGGATGTATGTGATCCGGTTAAATATTAAATTAAATACAGTAAATGTGTAGTACAGTACTGTGTACTGTTAAACTACGTTATATCACTCTCACTTTACACTCGTTAAATTAGCGTTACCGGAGATTACTCTTAATCTCCCAACACATGGGCTCTAAGCTCTTCTAGCTTCACTCAACCCTACGCTCTAACTGAGAGTTCTACACAGGAACTGACCTTGCGTTTTGCGCTTAAGCCTTCAACTGCCCTCTCCCCTCAAAAGCGACTGCTTCTAGCAGCCACTTGATTATTCTGAACTCTTCCTCTTCTCCCAACATAAAACCGGGTTTTCCACTCTGTCCCCAATGACAGCTCTTTCCCTCTCTGATGAAATTCTTGTCTGTCTTATCTCAGGCAGGCACCTGAATAGCAAGGCAAACCCCTTTCTATTATAACTACTTCCCTTCACCCACTCTGTCTAATTCACCAGCCCGGATTAAGTTTTAGATAAGAGAAGAATGTTACTTTGAAACTTCCAGTACACAGACCATGCGAGATGAATGCAATATACAAGTAAAAAGAATAATATATAACCCCAGTTCCAATAGCAGATGTTTCTCAGAACCTGACAAAGGTCACATATAAAGAGTATCTAAACAGTTTTAGATAAGCGCATGCGCGAGTACTGCTTTGTTATTTCTCGCTTGCAGTGCAAACTACGCGAAATGGTGACTACTGAACATACATCGTTATTGCTGGGCTGAAGATTTAACCTTTTGCACTCCCCTGAAAACTGTACGTTGATAAACTAAGTTCAGGGCTGCCGCAGGCGACAATTTTTAAATTCTACCTCACACCATCAAAACAAAAATTATTCACATAATGTTCGAGAAAATTTGCAAGAGAAATATACCACAAAATCTGTGTATTTTTAATATTGATGCTAATAGAATAGAAAAGTAGTCGCCTGTGGCAGCCCTGTAATTTTAACCATAAATCCACTGTCACCGTATTGGTTTCAGTGGAGTGCAAAACGATAAAAGCCGTTAGATCCATTATAGTTTGCCTTTTGGACTTTGTAAAAGATCGTGTCTACGTACCGACTCTACTTAATGATTTGCCAGACTTGAGTCACAGAATTGAAGAAGCTATTGCTTCCGTGACTCCGGACTTGGTAACCAAAATGTTGGAGGAATTGGTCTTTAGGTTGGATGTGTGCCGCATGACTAAATGTGCACATATTGGGCATTTGTAAGGACAACTAGGCTTGTTTACCTTCAAATTGATGTATGGTTTGCTGAAAATATTCTAAATTAAACTTTTATAATGTATCATTGAAACTGGAAAATTATTTTAAGATTATAAGTTTTACAAATTGCTGCGGTATCATCCAGAATTAGTAATAAGGAGGTAATGTCTCCCGTTAAAAACAAGAAGTACAGAGCTCGAATTCAGGCAGTTACCAATGTATCGGAAATTTGTAAAAATTCTTTTTTTTAAAACCTCCTTAACCGCTGTCATTCAATTACTGAAGGCCAGGGGATACGAGTGCGACGTCATCACTAATCGACCGAATTCTCACTGGTGTTGGAATTCACACCGGAAAATTTTGAATAGCAGTTTTCTTTTATTTTATTTGTGGAATATCTATCATCTTATAAAGAATAATAACTATATAAACTTACTGGTGAGAATTCGGCAACCCTAAATAAAAATTCAGCCAGATGTGGAATGCCACAGTGTTGCCGCATCTGGCAGATTTTTTATTGGGAGATTACAAATTCTCACCAGTAAGTTTAAATAGTTATTATTGTTTTATAAGATGATAGATATTCTACAAACAAAATAGAAGAAAATTCCTATTCAAAATTTTCCGGAGTGAATTCCAACACTAGTGCGAAATCGGTCGATTAGTGATGACGTCACACTCGTGCCCTCTGGCCTTCAGTATTTCGATGTCAGTGCCTTGACACGTATATTAGTGTTTAGAATGTCTTTAAAGATTTTTGTTATTTTTGTTGTTTATAACAACAAAACAACATTTTTGTTTTCGTTCTACTAAATTCTGAAGCGTGCATGAAGTACAAAAAGAAATTTATAGACCATATACTCTCATTATTAGATGCAGATAATAACAAAATAATGCTTTAAGACAAAATCATAATTAAAGTAAAGGCATGTCTTATCAATAGGACTAAAACACGAACGAGTTAAAACCAAAATTGTGGTATTTAAAACATATGATAACACAAATATGTTTAAAACATTTCCATTTTGCACATGCCTACCGGTCGCCAAGCAGTTTACATACACTGTACCACCCTCCGAAGCATTTGCAAAAATCATAAATAGTGGCAGATTTTTACATGCCACTCATATGAGATATCACTTCTTTTTATGGCTGAAGTTTTATGTTTTTTTCGGATTCCGAGATCATTTACAACAAGTTGCGTCTCGATGAAATAGCATTCCTCTTTATAAGATAATCCGTTTACCGGGTGTCCCAAAAATGACTGATAGATTTAAAAAAATTCAATAACTTGCAAAAGGTGACAGCTATTAAAAAAATTCTTGCAGGAGTGTTATGTATGACATCAGGAAGTTTTGTACAGTGATTCTAGATTTTAGTTCGAATTTCAAACAATGGATGGTGCTTAGAGTATTAGGTGATCTGTCCAGACCCGATTTTTGGTACTTCGGAATTCATTCAATGCATTTTAATCTCTTTTTTTTCGCATAGAAGAAGAGAGACGCCGAGATATGGAGGCCTGGATTGAGCGGTTATTGCTTGCAGCGCCATCTGTCGATGCTATTTGTAAGTAAAACTGAGAATCGCAGCATAAAAACTGCTGACATCTTGCATAACATTCCTGCAAGAATTTTTTAATATCTGTTACCGTTTGCAAGTTATTGAATTTTAAAATCCATCAGTCCTTTTTGGGACACCCGGTATATATGATATTCGATTGCAATTCAGAACATTAAAGGAAATAATAGAAAAGAGAATTTTTTTATACACTGCGCTTTATTAGAAATGCATAACAATTAATTAGGGAAGAAAAGTAAAATACTTAGTTTAATTGAAAAAGAAAAAAACTGTTCCGAAAATTCATCTATAACTTTATATTTAGAAATATGTGCACGTGGGAAGCCTTTGAGGTTTATGTATATATACATTATATATACATATTTAACAATGGATGGCAGTACTTTGAATCTTTGACAGTTTATCCACGAAGACTGATCAGTCAAAAGTATTATCTTGCTTGCCTTTTACTTTACGATAAAATTCAATTGGGTGGGTGTTCTTTTTTCAAAAAAAAAAAAAAAAAAAAAAAAAAAAAGGGTTCAGGAGTTTTGTCACAATAAGGCAATTTTTATTGAATTTTCCATGGCCAAAACATATACTACAGTTTTTCAAGTTTCATTAAACATTCACTTCAGCTTGAGCTTTTCTTATTTCGAGGAATAGAGAAACTTTTAAAAATTACGCACAATTTATTACATAGTATAACATCTTTTGACAGTGCAGCTTTATTATTAGATTTCGATTTTAGGCATCCCACGCTTTTCTAAATGTAAATATAAATACTCTAATATCTAAATACTCCAAATAATCTAAATGTAAAATTGTAAATGAATTTTAAAGAGAATTACTTAAGGTCTTCTGTCCATTAAAATATTCTACAAATTATATTATTCGTCATATTTCTTCAATTGATTTGTGCATTTTAATAAAATTTGTTTTATAAAAACGTATTTTAGTAATAACAAATTTTCAATTAAAAAAAAATATATTTAACCAATTTATTTTGATATTTATTTTAAAGAATTTTGTTAGTATTTAGATTATTACGATTAAATATACTTTTAACTTAAATTAAAACATTGATAATATTATTTATATTAAATCAATGTTTCGACCATAAACTATAAATAAATAATCTTAGAATATGAAGAAATGAACGTTTACGTCGCTTTTCCTTTTTTTCAAATGGATGTTTCCTACGTTTTTTCTCAGTCTGTTTGCGCTATCTATATCCTAAAGTTTAAAAGTTTCAAGGAAATCCATTCTTGTAAAAAAAAATCTATTCTGGACAATTTGAGAAATGTTTTTAACAGGTACTACTCAATCTACAGTTTTATTTTGTGAATTTTTGTAGCAATTAATAAAACTACAGGAACAGTCTTTATTTCTACGCCAAAATAAATATATTTAGTAGAAATTTGCTTTATGTTGCCTCACCCATATTTAGACCTGTTTTATACATGTCTAAACAGTGTAAGAATTTGTATATTTTTGAGGTTTGTTCTCGTCAGAAATGTGGCTACATAATTTCTATTTATATGAAATAGAAACATTAACACGTTCTCAGATATCTTCAGTGTTCGACTGCAGCATTATTTAAATCCATCAAATATATCTGTTTTGGAATAAAAGCTATTTCATTGAAATTTTCAGTAGTAATTCTGTATATATACGTTTTATTATTATCCACGAAGCGCCTAAAATTATATTCATTCAAGTTTCATAGGTGCCAACCTCCCGATTTTTTTCATACCAATATTTTTATGCAAAAATACTTGCTTTGTGCAATCGCACAATTTACACAATTAACGGGTGTCCCAAAAATGAATGATGGATTTTAAATTCAATAACTTCCAAACGGTGACAGATATTAAAAAAATTCTTGCAGGAGGGTTATGCATGATGTCACGAGTTTTTGTACTGTGATTTTAGATTTTAGTTTGATTTCAAACAATAGAGGGCGCTGAGAGAAATAGACGCTCAGTCCAGAACCAATTTTTGGCACTGCGGGATCCATTCAATACATTTCAATCTCCTTTTTTCGCATGGAAGAAGAGAGAGGCCGAAAAATCTAGCCTCAATTTAGAAGTTATTACTTTCAGCGCCATCTATCAATGCTATTTGTAACAAAAACTGAGAATCGCCGCATAAAAACTCCTGACATCTTACATTACACTCCTGCAAAAATTTTTTTAAATATTTGTCACCGTTTGCAAGTTATGGAATTTTAAAACCCATCAGTCACTTTTGGGACACCCGGTAAATAAAGGGAAAATTTTTGTAAGATTTTACTGGTATCCAAAAAATCGGGAGGTTGTTAACAATGTAGTTTGATGGGTACCTCCATGTCCTGTAATTTGAAGTGCTTCATTTAAAAATAAAATAAATTAAAATTTGTCTCTAATTAAAGTGACTTTAAAAGTTGAAGTTAAAGTCACTAGCATAAATAGTGGTATTAAAAATCTTTGGCAACAAATATTTGACACTTATATATTTTATGACTACATCGTTGTCGGAACTCTCGGTTTTTGAATACCACTAATATCGAATACAAATATGTAGTTCATAAAAGTAATTTATCTAGGCAATAATATACAGCGAATATTTCTGTTCAGAAATAACCTTATTCAATGATATGGAAAACTTGCCACAAATAACTGTTAATGAATAACACAAATAATAACTAGATATCTAAGATAGATTACTACTTAATTCTCTCTCCCGTCATATTCACGGGTTGTGTCTTTTATTCAGATTTTTTTGATTTCCACCAGTTTTATAAAATAGTGTAATTGGCTTTATTATTGTATCATTTTACCTGTCATTAAATAAGGTGAATAATTCTTTTTCAAAAAAAGCGGTGCCAATAAGCAATTTGAATTTTTAAAACGCAATTTGTTGCGACCGTTAAGGGGTTAACCTTGTTGCATTAACCCTCCGTCTACCAGACGGGTCCATTGGACCCGACAGGTACATACAAAATATTCATTCAAACCAGAAATTTCTTTAAAATAAACTAAGTATATAAACCAGACAAAAATAAGGTAAATAAATAAGTTAAATAGTTTTAAATAAAAATTCTGGTGTAGAACGTTTTATTAAAACTTGAATAAAATTCCCGGTAGATCTAGGGTTAACATACTTGCCAGCATTCAAGTAAACGTCCATAAAATGTGAGTTAAGTTGAAACTGGTTATAGGCGTTAATAACCAGAAAATTTATTTATGTATCATTCTACATTTAAAATCATGTTTCTCTATTAAATCAATTTGAATTAAATTCTTTAGTAAATTTCTGGTAAGAAACATGTTTAACCTGTTTCAGTTTAACTCACATTTTACGGAAATTTAAGAGAAAGTTGGCAAGTATGCATTAAAATTAGTGATCTAAAACTCTTTAATGGCTTCTAAATTTTCAAAGTAATGCATACTGCTTAGTTAATAGATTATCTTGTCGGATGTGCCAATCCCAAAACTTTCTGCTTTCTGATACGTGTTAATATTTCAAAAAGTTGTTACACATGTTAATCCTTCAGTGTTATTAATTCAGTACAACCAACTTTGATTTATCCTAAGCCTCTGCTTCAACTTACCAATCGGAGTAAAAACGAGTTGATCTCAATCATAATATTTTTTAAAATCAATAATTTTCGTTACCCTGTTGAACATCAGCTGCTTGAGAATCTCCTGGTTAGCTGAATGCGAATTGCTGATCGCTCGTACAGTCGATGTACAACAGGGCTCTCAAAAATTGAGAAAAATCGTTATTACAGCACCCTCTTCCGGCGAATTGTTCTCAAATTCACGTGGGTCATGCTGTCAATGGCAAAAAATACACACATTAAATTTTGTACAATTCTATAAATAACATCATAAACTTTTTGATGATTCAATATTGAAATTGAACAAAAATCGCTATCACAGAGAGAGCGTCACGTTGCGAAGGAATAATTCCAAACTGAAGGAGTACCTACTTGATATAACCAAAAATATACACAAATAAAAAGAGAATTGTCCAATTAAACTGATGGCATTGAGCTCACAGGCTATTCACACTAATTGTATATTATATTCTTATTTCAAAGAATAATGCCCCTAAAAAATAAATGAAGGGGGATTAGCCCCCGTTTCCCCCTTTATATTTAACCAATCAACCTCCAAATCTAATCAGGGTAGCTCCTTAACCGGTATACCAAATTTGGAGCGAATCAAATAATTCTGCATGAAAAACCCATTTATCTAAATTCAGGGGGGGGGTGCCACCCTTTCCCCCCTTTATACTTAACTAATGAACCTCCAAATTTAATTAAGGCAGATTCTTACCATAATAAACCGGTATAACAAATTTGGAGCAAATTGAATAATCCTGCATGAAAAACCCATTTATCTAAATTGAGGTGCAGTCTAGCCTCCCTTTCCCCCTTTATACTTAACTAATGAACCTCCAAATCTAAGGACGGAAGCGCCATATTGGATTAAACCTGTATATCAAATTTGAAGCAAATCGAAAAATTATGCATGAAAAATCCAATTATCTAAATTAAGGGAAGAACTAGCTCCACCCCCTTTATACTTAACCAATAAACCTCCAAATTTAATCAAGGCAGCTCCTTAACATAATAAACAGGAATACTAAATTTGGAACAAATCGAATAACTCTGTATGAGAACCCATTTATCTAAATTAAGAGGTGGTTTAGTGGCCTTTCCTCCTTTATACTTAACTAATGAACCTCCACAGCTAATCAAGGCAGCTTCTTAACATAATAAACCGGTATACAAAATTTGGAGCAAATCGAATAGTTCTGCATGAAAAACAAATTTATCTAAATTAAGGGGGGAGGCAAGCCTTCATTTTCCCCCTTTATACTTAACTAATGAACCTCCAAATTGAATCAAGGAAGTTCCTTTACATAATAAATCGGTATACCAAATTTGGAGCGAATCGAATAATTCTGAATGAAAAACCCATTTATCAAATTTAAGGTGGCGGGACTAGACCACCTTTCCCCCCTTTATACATAACCACATGAACCCCCAAACGTAACGAGGGAAGCACCTTATCAGAAAGAACCTAGAAAAAAATTGAACCTAATCGGGTGTTTCTATCAAGAGTTATCGCGTTACGTACATACATACATTCTTATGCACGTACAGTCGTGGAAAAAAAAAGTAAACACCCCCTACTAACTCCTCAACAAATTATCATAGAAGAAAGTTACTGGTACCGAACGATTGGAAATAAAGTCTACTTTTAAAGGATGTATATAAAATTTGCTTAGGGGGGCATCTACATATTAAAACGGACCATAACTTAGTTTTTTTCAATAGCAGTACACAATTCTGACAGCATAAATGAACTCTACACCCTTCACTTAGCCTAAAAACAAATTTTTATGCAATTCGTACCTTAAGTTTCCTAGAAATTAATTATTTTAAAACGAGCGTATTTTAAGGGCTGTATCCAACCTTCTTCATCAAGGCACCTTAAGCACAACTCATAGGAGTCAATGAAGCCTGTTAGATTACAGGACAGCAGAATACATTTCAAAATATCTACTCACTTCAATTATAGCCGGCCCCTTAAAACATCATTTTGCCGTTTCCTACGCATAATTTGAAAACTACTTAGAAGAAAAAGGTGAAATTTTGGATTTCCATAAAGCAGGACTTAATAAATCTATATCCATCAAAAAATTGTAGGTTGCAATTCATAATTTTTTCGAATATTAATTTCATAATTCATATCATAAAATTATAAAAATTACAAATTAAGCGTATTTATGTTTGGGCATATTAGTATTATTGCTACAAAAAAATTAGCACATTAGGAGCATAATTTCAGGAGATATAAATAAAAATATGAAAATGTAATTTAACATTAGAAGCGCTGAATTTTGAATGTTTATAATTCAAAAACTTATCACTCATATGACTTGAAATTTGGTGTCTAGGCATAGTTTGAACCGAAAATTTTGAATATCTTGTTAAAATTGTGTATTGCCATTGAAAAAAATGAAGTGTGGATTCTTTTTAATATGTAGATGGCCCCTAAGAAAATTTTATATACATCATTTAAAAGTAGACTTTATTTCCAATAGTTCGGTACCAGTAACTTTCTTCTACGGTAATTTGTTCAGGAGTTAGTAGGGGGTGTTTAATTTTTTTTTTTTCCACGACTGTACATACATTCAGAACCGGCGGGCACA
Organism: Maratus speciosus; assembly: GCA_963932465.1. Classification (NCBI taxonomy): domain Eukaryota; kingdom Metazoa; phylum Arthropoda; class Arachnida; order Araneae; family Salticidae; genus Maratus; species Maratus speciosus. Next base: position 26,541,318 of record OZ010787.1, read on the forward strand.
TTAGCTCTCGGGCTTTGATAGTCTGTGAGCTAAAAATTGGTTCAGTTTTATGCATGATTTCATACACTTTTCGATGATACAAAGCGGACATACATACGTACGTTTAGGTACTCACGGACATACGGAAAAGCGGGCGGAAAAACAGACATTTTGTATAAACATGTTTTTCGGGATAACTTATCAGTAAAAGATGTAAATCCTTCAAAAACCGGAAGTGGAAAAAAATTTCGATTGGGATACTTTCTTCTTTAGAAAGAAAAAAGTAAAAATTTGAAATTCTACTTTCTGCGATTATATATTTTTAATTTTCTTAAATTGATTCTTTTAGAAGTACTTGAAAAAATTCAATCTGAAGTTTGAAAATTTTGTTATAACGTGTCATGCATCGAAAAATTTAATTGAATCATGTAGAATACAAGTAAAAATTAAATTTTTAAAAATCAAAAAACCCGACTGCCTAAAAAGCGAACTAATTAATTATTTCTCATCAATGTGAAACTATTTTTTATATTGCTTACCTAATGTTTTTATTTACTTGTATTGATGACTTTTAAGTTGTGTTTAATTGTTAGTTCCTATCTATAAACACAGTTTTGATGAGACCTTTAGATGTCTATGAAGGTTAGAGTCGCAGTAAAGCTACAGATCCTACCTACACAACTTCCAGGTTGTGTAATATTTAAACGGAGCCTCTGACTGTAAAATAGTCAATGAAACATCGTCTTCATTTTGAAAGACCTATCCAATGATATGCCACTCAATAGGGTGCGTAAACAATTTTTCGTCTCTACCGCCATTTTGTATTTTACGGCCGCCATTTTGAATTTATAAAAACAAAACCTAGTCTATAACCACCGGACGGTTAAGACGAATCGATAGAGACCTCATTCATTAAAATCCATCCAGCCGTTGGGATGTTTCCAGGGTATAAAAAAATCCACATACCCAGATACGCATGAAACACATAAACCTTCTTGGCAGTCGGGTAGGAAATACACTAGAACGGTCGTGAGGCGCCATTTTGACAAAAATCACATGAGCACATTTCGTTTCGAACCAAAAATTTCTTTATAAAGCATTTTTTAAAGACACAAAGGAGAAGAAAAAAAAAGTTAAACAAATAAGTTAAATAGCTTGAAATAAAAATTCTAGCATAAAATATTTTCATAAAACTTGAGTAATTGTGTGTTAATACATTTTTTCTCAACAAAATAGCTTGAAATAAAAATTCTGGTATAAAATATTTTTATAAAATTTGAACAACCTTGAGTTAACACATTATTTCTCAACAGCACTATTTTAGCCTTCACGAATTCATATTATTGTATTGATTTAACCCTTAAATGCGCGATATTTCATTTTGTTTTGAAAAAAATATGTATGATTCTCTGAAAGGTCTGTTACACAGAAAAAATAATGAAAAAAATCAGAGATATATTTTTCATATAATGCGTCAATCTTTTCTTCTGTTGTACATCTGCAATACAAGTAAAAACTAATATCGTGTGGCTACTTTATGCTAACATAACGCAAATTAGTAAATACTTTAATAAGTAACCGGTATACCAAATTTGGAGCGAATCAAATAATTCTGCATGAAAAACCCATTTATCTAAATTCAGGGGGGGTGCCACCCTTTCCCCCCTTTATACTTAACTAATGAACCTCCAAATTTAATTAAGGCAGATTCTTAACATAATAAACCGGTATAACAAATTTGGAGCAAATTGAATAATCCTGCATGAAAAACCCATTTATCTAAATTGAGGTGCAGTCTAGCTTCCCTTTCCCCCTTTATACTTAACTAATGAACCTCCAAATCTAAGGACGGAAGCGCCATATTGGATTAAACCGGTATATCAAATTTGAAGCAAATCGAAAAATTATGCATGAAAAATCCAATTATCTAAATTAAGGGAAGAACTAGCTCCACCCCCTTTATACTTAACCAATAAACCTCCAAATTTAATCAAGGCAGCTCCTTAACATAATAAACAGGAATACTAAATTTGGAACAAATCTAATAACTCTGCATGAGAACCCATTTATCTAAATTAAGAGGTGGTTTAGTGGCCTTTCCTGCTTTATACTTAACTAATGAACCTCCACAGCTAATCAAGGCAGCTTCTTAACATAATAAACCGGTATACAAAATTTGGAGCAAATCGAATAGTTCTGCATGAAAAACAAATTTATCTAAATTAAGGGGGGAAGCAAGCCTTCATTTTCCCCCTTTATACTTAACTAATGAACCTCCAAATTGAATCAAGGAAGTTCCTTTACATAATAAATCGGTATACCAAATTTGGAGCGAATCGAATAATTCTGAATGAAAAACCCATTTATAATATTTAAGGTGGCGGGACTAGACCACCTTTCCCCCCTTTATACTTAAACACATGAACCCCCAAACGTAACGAGGGAAGCACCTTATCAGAAAGAACCTAGAAAAAAAATTGAACCTAATCGGGTGTTTCTATCAAGAGTTATCGCGTTACGTACATACATACATTCTTATGCACGTACAGTCGTGGAAAAAAAAAGTAAACACCCCCTACTAACTCCTCAACAAATTATCATAGAAGAAAGTTACTGGTACCGAACGATTCGAAATAAAGTCTACTTTTAAAGGATGTATATAAAATTTGCTTAGGGGGGCATCTACATATTAAAACGGACCATAACTTAGTTTTTTTCAATAGCAGTACACAATTCTGACAGCATAAATGAACTCCACACCCTTCAATTAGCCTAAAAACAAATTTTTATGCAATTCGTACCTTAAGTTTCCTAGAAATTAATTATTTTAAAACGAGCGTATTTTAAGGGCTGTATCCAACCTTCTTGATCAAGGCACCTTAAGCACAACTCATAGGAGTCAATGAAGCCTGTTAGATTACAGGACAGCAGAATACATTTCAAAATATCTACTCACTTCAATTATAGCCGGCCCCTTAAAACATCATTTTGCCGTTTCCTACGCATAATTTGAAAACTACTTAGAAGAAAAAGGTGAAATTTTGGATTTCCATAAAGCAGGACTTAATAAATCTATATCCATCAAAAAATTGTAGGTTGCAATTCATAATTTTTTCGAATATTAATTTCATAATTCATATCATAAAATTATAAAAATTACAAATTAAGCGTATTTATGTTTGGGCATGTTAGTATTATTGCTACAAAAAAATTAGCACATTAGGAGCATAATTTCAGGAGATATAAATAAAAATATGAAAATGTAATTTAACATTAGAAGCGCTGAATTTTGAATGTTTATAATTCAAAAACTTATCACTCATATGACTTGAAATTTGGTGTCTAGGCATAGTTTGAACCGGAAATTTGGAATATATTGTTAAAATTGTGTATTGCCATTGAAAAAAATGAAGTGTGGATTCTTTTTAATATGTAGATGGCCCCTAAGAAAATTTTATATACATCATTTAAAAGTAGACTTTATTTCCAATAGTTCGGTACCAGTAACTTTCTTCTACGGTAATTTGTTCAGGAGTTAGTAAGGGGTGTTTAATTTTTTTTTCCACGACTGTACATACATTCAGAACCGGCGGGCACATTAGCTCTCGGGCTTTGATAGTCTGTGAGCTAAAAATTGGTTCAGTTTTATGCATGATTTCATACACTTTTCGATGATACAAAGCGGACATACATACGTACGTTTAGGTACTCACGGACATACGGAAAAGCGGGCGGAAAAACAGACATTTTGTATAAACATGTTTTTCGGGATAACTTATCAGTAAAAGATGTAAATCCTTCAAAAACCGGAAGTGGAAAAAAATTTCGATTGGGATACTTTCTTCTTTAGAAAGAAAAAAAGTAAAAATTTGAAATTCTACTTTCTGCGATTATATATTTTTAATTTTCTTAAATTGATTCTTTTAGAAGTACTTGAAAAAATTCAATCTGAAGTTTGTAAAATTTTGTTATAACGTGTCATGCATCGAAAAATTTAATTGAATCATGTAGAATACAAGTAAAAACTAAATTTTTAAAAATCAAAAAACCCGACTGCCTAAAAAGCGAACTAATTAATTATTTCTCATCAATGTGAAACTATTTTTTATATTGCTTACCTAATGTTTTTATTTACTTGTATTGATGACTTTTAAGTTGTGTTTAATTGTTAGTTCCTATCTATAAACACAGTTTTGATGAGACCTTTAGATGTCTATGAAGGTTAGAGTCGCAGTAAAGCTACAGATCCTACCTACACAACTTCCAGGTTGTGTAATATTTAAACGGAGCCTCTGACTGTAAAATAGTCAATGAAACATCGTCTTCATTTTGAAAGACCTATCCAATGATATGCCACTCAATAGGGTGCGTAAAAAATGTTTCGTCTCTACCGCCATTTTGTATTTTACGGCCGCCATTTTGAATTTATAAAAACAAAACCTAGTCTATAACCACCGGACGGTTAAGACGAATCGATAGAGACCTCATTCATTAAAATCCATCCAGCCGTTGGGATGTTTCGAGGGTATAAAAAAATCCACATACCCAGATACACATGAAACACATAAACCTTCTTGGCAGTCGGGTAGTAAATACACTAGAACGGTCGTGAGGCGCCATTTTGATAAAAATCACATGAGCACATTTCGTTTCGAACCAAAAATTTCTTTATAAAGCATTTTTTAAAGATACAAAGGAGACGAAAAAAAAAGTTAAACAAATAAGTTAAATAGCTTGAAATAAAAATTCTAGCATAAAATATTTTCATAAAACTTGAGTAATTGTGTGTTAATACATTTTTTCTCAACAAAATAGCTTGAAATAAAAATTCTGGTATAAAATATTTTTATAAAATTTGAACAACCTTGAGTTAATACATTATTTCTCAACAGCACTATTTTAGCCTTCACGAATTCATATTATTGTATTGATTTAACCCTTAAATGCGCGATATTTCATTTTGTTTTGAAAAAAATATGTATGATTCTCTGAAAGGTTTGTTACACAGAAAAAATAATGAAAAAAATCAGAGATATATTTTTCATATAATGCGTCAATCTTTTCTTCTGTTGTACATCTGCAATACAAGTAAAAACTAATATCGTGTGGCTACTTTATGCTAACATAACGCAAATTAGTAAATACTTTAATAAGTATGGCTCCAAATACCTTATATTGTATAATTATTTATTTTATAAAACTTAACTTTTAACCCTTTAATTCTCATGATAGAGTACGTTCTGGAAATTACGTAGTTCAGATAATCTGACTTTACACCAGAAAGTTTCAATGGTTAATTTCGCATTGTTTAATACGGAATGTCTGATATTAATTAAAGCATATATTGCTATTTTAGTTTTCTGGTGTGAATGAGGTATATGCGAATAAAAATAATCTATTAAGTTCAAAACAGTGTTGTTTGCATATACATAGCTGCCAACCTTCCACTAATCTTCCGTAATGTCTGGATTAATTTAACCCAGGTTAACCACATTTCGAACTGAACTGAAAAATTTATTTCATGAATGCATATTTATTTAATTCCACGTTTGTACGTGGAACATATTTCTTTTCCTTTCTTTAAAAAAAAAAAAAAAAAAAAAAAAAAAAAAATCTGGTTTGAAACGTATTAAACCAGGGTCAAATTAACGCAAGTATTACGGAAGATTAGTTTGAGGTTGGCAGCTATGCATATATGCAAAGCTGCATACTAAAGGGTTAAAATTTGGCTTAAAATATTAATCGTTTGCGGCGAGGAGTAATTCTGTTTAAAATTGGTAAAATAATGGACTGACACCAGAATTTATAAACTAATTTATTCGAAAATAAGAACTTGCTTATTTTCGCGTACATTATAAAAGGAAAATTTCAATTAAATATTCTTGGTGTCGTTTGTCAGTTTTGGGATTAAAATTAGGTGTCGTTTTTTAAAGACACCGACGTCGAAAGGGTTAAAACAAGGATACTTTGGAATGTTTTTTTTTGTTTTTTTTTTGTACCAACTACACCTCATCTAGTAACTGATCGCAGTTTATTGAAAAAAAGTTGTATTTCAGCATTTAATAGAATATTTTAAGCAATTATTTTAAAATAAGGGTTATTTTTGAACTTAAGTCGAATGCAAAAATACCTGTTAATAAATTATGTGAAGCACAAAATAAAACAAATGTGTTTTTCAATCGGAAAAAAATAATTTAAAAATACAGCTGCATAAATCTTAAAATATCTATGTTTTATGTAAAATATACATATATTACAGTTTCTGATAAAGGTATTGAGTTATTATTTCTGAGGGGCTTCTTAAGCTACCACATCCGTCTTTTAAAAATGATATTTGGCTTCACTAGTAATGATACTATTCAGGATTTTGTAAAATTTTGAATGTTTGATATTAACATGTTGAGAATCATTCTCATTACGCAGATAAAATAAATATGAAAGGGGCCTTCACTGAAACTCGCCGATCGCGAAATCTCATGTTAACCTATGTGAGAAATTTGAAGCGCGATTACTCAAAAATTAAAATTTTATATAAAATTTTATTTTGAAATATTAATTATTCTGAATGGCAATATTGTCGTTTGTCTAGATCTGGTTTCTATGTTTATAACACTTAATTTTAATTTAGAACTTAATACATTATAAATGGATATGATATACACGTTTTATGGGAAATTGTGCTGAACAACTATAATTTCAAGTAGAAGAAATGATCATTTAGCTATCATTTGTGAGCATACGTTTTTCATTAAGCCTAACATAGCGTTTAGCTACGGTCGATTCGCAGACCAGAGTGGCTCGCACCGGCATGGTTAACCCCTTTGGGAACAGTGGTATGTTTATGAAACCACTTAATTTTAATTACCAAATGCCACGTTGGTACCAGAATTTTGGTTAAAAACAATTCGGTTTATTATGTAAGTGAAATGTAGCTGTCTCTTATTTAGAAATAAATTTGTGTTCAAATTTCGGTGTCACTTATTAATTTCAACACTTTAGCAATAGAAATTTATTGCTCTGAAAGGTTTACCTACACTTTCCAGTACTCGGATTTTATTATAAGTAGATTATTAAAATACGGCTTTTACCATCAGAAAGTAGACGTCAGAATTCGACGATGTGCGTTATCAACAATTATCTCCGTGAATTATAAGTATTTTTCAGAAGATGTTAAAATTTCATCAATTGGAAATTTCAAAGTTTATACAGATTTTTATATACATAAAATGAAAGGAGACAATTTCTAAATACCACCGCCCCACCCCACCACCACCACCTGATTACTAAGACTGAGCGCTGACACAAAAATGGCGGTCATCGTCGGCGATTTTTTTTTTTTTATTATTTAACTTGTGTACGACCCCTAAATGTGGACACAACTATTTAATAAAAATTTCTCTGTCTTGTTTAATTTCAGAAAAAGAAACCGGAAAAACTTTCAAAGATTAATGGAGTAAAATTTAAGGGGCCGTGCACACGTTGAAAAAAAAAATCCGTTGTCTGTAGCAGCCATTTTTGTGTTAGCACTCTGGCCAATGGAGTTAAAGTGGAGGAGACATTAGTGTGTTGTCTAGTAGTTGTGAGTGAAGTAACTGAGGAGGTTGTCATACGATGGCTGCTGTTTTGTTTTTAAGCGGATCCACAGTTTTTGATTAGGCTCGGTGTAAACATCCACCAGTAAATTGTATAGAAAAGTTCGTCTCATTTAAGCGCCTTATTCATGGAAAATGTTCTCTCACAAATGTGGTAAAAGATTTTTATTTATTTTTACTGGTATCAGTTTGCCAGGTATTATAATCTTTTTATTGACACTGGCAGGACGTTTCCTTGGTTGTCACAGTATGGCGCAACTACTACCGCTGAAGTAAACTTCCACCAGTAAAAATGAATATCAGTTTTTGCGGTTATTTTTAGCTGAAAATTTCCATTAATAAAGCCTTTGACTAAAGAGAAAATATGTACTTAAATTTACTGGTGGAAATTTTCCCCGGCGGTAATGAATCCCTGCAAAAGTGGTTACAGTTAAAGCTAAACTATTTTAAGGTTATATCAGTTCCTCTTCCTTAATAGTTCCATGGTCCTCGGTAGCCGCCATTTTTGTGTCAAAACTCTGACCTAGAATTCAGGGGAGGAGTTAAAAACGCACATCCTTGGCATCTGACGTCACCTTTCTGATGGTGAAAACCGTATTTTAATAATTATATTAGTTAATAAGTTATAGCACTTCAAATTTTTCCCATAGGTTAACATGGGATTTTGCTATCGAGGAGTAACAGTGAAGCGGCCTCTTAACCCTTAAATGGCAGGTGTTGCTTTTCGGCAACATACCCAATTTAGGCTCTAAAATACAATTAGAATAATATTGAAGTTATAATGCCTAATGTTGCCAATAAAATACATTTTGAAAATATTATTAAATCGATTTTCAACATGAAGATGGCAACACTTGTGCTGTTTAAGAATAAAGATAGATTTATTTTGTCAATTGTTAATACTTGTTCTTTTCGTTTTGTTTGGAAGCTTTCGAAATACCCTATTTTGTTCTGAAGTGAGCAAGTAAAATTTATTTCTTATTATAGTTCTTAAAATTCTTGTATGTTTAATATTATAGAATTTTATCAAGGAAAATTATTTTTTCAATTAAAGACCAGTATTGCCGATTAGTAAGAAACAGTTTTTTAACCGTAAACCATATTTAAAACAAAATGATTTTTTTAAGTATTTTTGCCATGATTTATTTATAAAATGAAAGCCGAAAAACATTATTACAGTAATTTTTGAAAAATCAGGCATTTAAGGCTTAAGCACCAAAACTTATATTTAGTAAAATAAATTAATTAAATATCTACTGATGTAAGTTACTTTTCACATAATAAAATTTCTCGTATGTAACGTTTCACACGGGAGTCAAACTTTCCTAAAATAGAGGGTTTTGGACCAATTTACTAAGTTACGGGAAATAATTTGGTAAACAAATATATTGTTACCTTTACAGAATTCTTAGGCTATAAACAGAATACATAACAAGCTTTTTATATAAAGCAGGCTGAGTTGCAGTTTTATTTCAAACATGAATAATGAGCAGGTAAGTACCGGTTGTCCCCAAAATTGCGGATGGATTTTAAAATTCAATAACTTGCAAACGGTGACAGATATTAAAAAAATTCTTGCAGGAGTGTTATGTAAGATATCAGGAGTTTTTATGCTTGGATTCTCAGTTTTAGTTACGAATAGCATCGATAAATGACCCTGGAAGCAATAACCACTAAATCCAGGCTCGATTTTTCGGCCTCTCTCTTCTCCCAATCGAAAAAAGGGGATTAAAATGTATTGAATGGATTCCGAAGTACCAAAAATCGGGTCTGGACTGAGCGCCTATTGCTCTCAGCGCAAGCTATTGTCTGAAATCCGAACTAAAATCAAGAATCACAGTACAAATCTCCTTACATCATACATAACCCTACTGAAAGAATTGTTTTAATATCTGTAACCGTTTGGAAGTTATTGAATTTTAATATCCATCAGTCATTTTGGGGACACCCTGTAAAAAGAGTGTCGAAAACTTCCAGTCTTTTCTGAATATTATTTCTAAAATAATAACTTTTCAATTATTACGTAAAATGGAAACTTTTAATTAAAAACCGCATGCTTTCCTTTAGTGAAGCATTGCAATGACTGAATTTTCGATGCGACCTATTGATGAAGAATACAAGGAAAATGCATTATATCCATTATCACATGCGGGGAAATTACTTACTTTCAGTCTCTAGCAATGTAATGACCGTTACTTATCTTATAAAACTTACAGTTGTTTTTTCTCATGTTAGTATTAGATATAACACATTAAAATAAGAAAATATATTCTTCTTTTACTAACATAAGAAATATATACATAGATGTAATAATTAAATACATATTTCCTTTATCTCTCTATATATACAGGGTGGTTCAAATTAAAGTATCCCTGTTTGGGAGGCCCTATCGAGAGAAGCAATGGATGTAACGCCTTCGTATTTGGTGGATATACATATCAGACCATGGGAAACTGATTGGTGCAAAAAAATGTTTCAGTTCAAACATAGATCGCTAGTGGAAAATGAGGCGCTACGATCGGCTTAATGTAAGGAAAATGCAACATGACCAAGGGTGAAAACATGTAGGTGACAATGTGCCGATTCACACCAAACATTTTTATTAGTATTATTTGTTTAAATTTATTAGTATATGCTCCGATAAATTTTATTATCATTCTTATTAGGCGAAGAATACCAAAAATCTAGTGGTGGGAATTAGACTATTTTCGCCTAGATTTTAACATCCTTGAATATGACGCAACCAATAAAGAACAGAATACGAGGTGTCGGTAATTAACTTCATTATTACATTTTTGTACACACAAACTGACTATCCAAAAAACTGTTAGCGACAGCACAAACGAAAGACCTGCGCATGGTAAGACAAAGCACACAAAGATCTCACAGGTCGTATTCAATATGTCCATCTTGCTTCAGCGCCAAAATGTGAAAACGTGTCACCTCACGGTCCACGGCGGCGTGTAACTGATCGCGACCGATGTTGCGTACTTGCAAGAAGATCTGCTTCTTCTTGTCCGCCAGATTTCCTATGTTTCTTCGATAAACTTTATCTTTGAGGTAACCCCAAAGCCAAAAAATCACATGGTTCAAGTCAGGTGAACATGAAAGCCATCTTGTAGGACACTCACGTCTGATGCGATCCCTGTAAAATGGCATCGCAGAAATTTTTGAACTTCTTGTTCAATGTGAGGGGGCGCACCAGCTTTTTGGAATGTTGTTGTAGCTTGGCACCCACGCTGCTAGAGTTCTGGATTGATCACACTTTGCAACGTGTCCCAATAACTTGCTGCAGTTACGGAACAGGTTTTTCGTCTCTGAGGAGTGATTTCATCAAAGAAAAATGGCCCAATGAAAAAGGTCGTAGTGAAGCTTATCCACACAGTAACATGCGGAAAATGCAGGGTTATTTGTTGGATATGGTGAGGATTCTCAGTAGATCAGATACGGCTGTTTTGTGTGTTCACTGTTTCGCACATGTAAAAGTGACCCTCATCGGTCTATATGATGTTCCATGGCCAATTCTTATCCAGTTCTATCCTTGCCAAGAACGTCAAAGCGAACATTTCACGAAGATTGCTATCGCCAGGTTTTAATTATTGGAAGCGACGAATCTTATACGGATAGGCTTTGAGAGCCATATGCATGCACCTCCATATGGTAGTGTACGGCAAATTCAATTGCCGTGATACGGCTCGAATACTGAATGCTCTTGCTGTGTTTGTACTGGCCTTCTCAACAACAGCGGTTGCGACATCATCCATCACCAGCGATATCTTTTTTTTTCGTCCTCGGCTTACTTGAACTGCAAAGCTACCAGTTTCCTCAGAGCGTTTGACCATTCATCGCAGAGTACATGGTGTCACTGGACCTGTACACAAAGATTTCTGCCGTCGGTACAAACAAAGCGCTTTAGCAGCGTTAATGTCATTTTGGTAAAAAAAGTTTTAACGGCAAAGCACATCCAGGAAACGAGAGAAGCATCGTGGCGGTCTCAGAATATTTCAAATCTATTCGCATTTCGTTTTATCTGTTAAGACAGTCCTTTAGCCCACCTCTTATGAAAATTTCGTTCTCAGGTACTGCGCGCGCAAAAAAATAAGCAAAGAATAGAAGATGTCGATAATTAACATTTAAAAAAAAATTCTCACCACTACATTTTTAGTATTCTTCGCCTAATAAGAATACTAATAAAATTAAACGGAGCATATTCTAATAAAATATAAACGAATAATTATTATACAATTTATTGGTGGGAATCAGCCCATTGACACCTAGATGTTTGCACCTTTGTTCATTTTACATTTTCCTTACCTTAAACTGATCACAGCGCCTCATTTTCCCCTAGCGGCCTTTGTTTGAACTATTTTTTGGCGAAAATCTATTTCCCATGGTCTGATATGTATATCCTCTAAACATGAAGACGTTACATTCACTGCTTCTCTCGCTAGGGCGTCCCAAACAGGGATACTTTAATTTGAACCACCCTGTATATACGAGGAATTCTCACAATCTTTTGACTTTTAAGTCCAAGAATAATAATATTTATTTTAGTACATATTATTGTGGATTTTTTATTTCATATACTGAGGAACATAACATTGCATGATTGCATAACAATATTAAAGATATAAATAAGTTTTGGACCATGTTGGGGGTCCGAATACCAGGAAAACTCCTATACCGTCTCGTGTCCCTGGTGCTGATTTTTAAGTTTGGAGCTGTCTGTATAAAATTGTTTCAATAGTAAATCTATGTAATTTTTACTCCGAAACTGGGACAATTGTTTTATATAAATATGTAGCAAAAAATTAACCTGCACACATTTTTAAGGTTGATATTATTTTTCGAACTCTGTCCCTGGGTTTTAGATTCCTTACCGTCCCTCTTGCTAAACTTATACAGAAAATCACTTCAGATGCACACACAGAATTTTTTATAATTTTTTCTTTTGCAGAAGTATAGTAGAGAAAGAATGCTTAGAATTCTTTCACAGAAAATTTACTGTAGAATTTAAATCAGCATTTAAATATCAATTTCAAGCATCGTGGCTTTATTGGTAGTCTTACCGTCCTCAAAGCTTATTCCTGCACTTTCGATCTAATTTTTTTTTAATCCAATGTAAATAACTGTTTCTAAAAAATCAATAAACATTGTGGCTGTCACATAGTTTTAACATGATTTGCCTAACGATAGTTTGGTAATTTTCCTTATAATTCCATCCTTACCATCCATTTTTTTTTCATTACTGTGCCTTTTATCCTATATGCCCCTTTTTTCATTCCCTCCCTTTTTAACACCCCTTTAAGACAATGTTATCCAAAATTTTGTACTAAAAATGCTACATTGTTATTATTTCTTATTTGAATGTCCTGTAGGTACTATGCAAATACATTATAAGTAAAAATTTAGAAGAAAATAGAAAGTTATAGTCGTAAAATGGTAAGGAAACATGATTCGTACGGATACCGTTATTTCTCCAGGAAAACTACCAATATATTTTTATAGAAAATGAAATCTATGTTAAACGCGCAAAATTTCGCTTTCTGTATAAAAGAGATTCTCTATAAGATAATACTGGTGCGGAAAAATTTTTTAGTCAGCAAAATTCAAGGAAGCGTACGGACAATGGGAAAATAAAACTCTCAAGTTTAACTTAAACCTCAGTTAAATAAAACAAAAAGAATTTCGCTGATGACCATTTTTTCTTTATTTTGAATCATTAAGGCATTCGTCTATCAGATTAAAATGTTATCTTAGCAAGTTTAATTTCACCAGATTTTTATTCTCGAAAGTCAAAAGATTGTGAGATTGCCCGATACATATATATATATATATAAATAGAGAGAGAGAGAGAGAGAGTTTTTCACTATAAAAGTTTCATTATTTACGAATTGGTAGAGTGCACTGCAACAAACAATTTTTTGTATAGGAAAATAGGGGCACAATCTACTCTGTACGGCAAAATTACAGTCTGCTTAACCCTTAAATGCGCGATTTTATATTTTGTTTCGAAAAAATTGTATATGATTATCTGAAAGGTTTATTACATTGGAAAAATAACGAAAAAAATCACAGATACATTTTTCATATAATACGTCAAACTTTTCTTCTGTTGCACATCTGCAATACAGACAGGTATATAAGTATGATCACAAATCGCACAGAGGATTTCGTTTAATATTCCTTTCAAAACACTTTATTCTTTTGCAAAATCTGTTAGTTCCAGAATTCACAACCAGGAGGCGCACTCTATTCTAAACAAATTTCTATCCGAACGAAACTCCGTTTTACAAACTATCCGTAGGTATATTAGACGAGGGGATCGGACCTATAGCTCCCGAGATATGTAGGCGCCTCCTGGTGATAAAAATTGTAACTAAAATATGTACCGCTATGGTGTATAATATGAAAGAGTGGTTAAAGGAGTGTCGGGAAAAGTTAGAAAAGTGCACCTCGGGTGAAAAGCGTGGAGGGTAGAAAAATACAGAAGTTAGAGCCTGGAGGGGTAAATAATATAAGACTTTTTCAAAATTTTATTATATGTCTTTTGCTCTGAGGTGCTCAGCTATAAGTATCCGAAATTTCAAGTCTTCAACTTAATTAGGGACTCAGTTAGAAAAAAAATCTTCAAATACACAATTTATTGCCCATAGGTGGTAAATATAAGACTTTTTCCAATTTTTACGATTTGTCATTTGATGTGAGGTGTTCAGCTATAAGAATCCAAAATTTCAAGTCTTCAAATTAATTAGGGGCATGGTTAGAAAGAAAAGTTTAAAATACACAAGTTAGGGCCCAGGAGGGTAAATATAAGATTTTTTCAAAATTTTATGATTTGTCGTTTGATGCAAAGAGTTCAGCTATAAGAATCCAAAATTTCAAGTCTCCATCATATATAATTTCTGAGAACTGGCTCTGTGACAGACAGATAGACAGACAGAGGAGTGAGACGAATAGGGTTTCGTCAGATGAACGAAACCCTAATAAAAACTGCTGTGGTGTGGCTGTTTTACGCTAAAATATTGCAAATTAGTAAATATTTTAAGAATTATGTCTCCAAATACCTTATGTTATATAATTATTTATTGTTTAAAACTTAACCTCTAACCCTTTAATTCACATGATATAATACGTTCTAGAAATTACGTATCCCAGAGAGTCTGACTTTACACCAGAAAGTTTCAATGGTTAATTTCGGTTTATTTAAATATGGAATGTCTGTTGTATCTCTGTGGCTATCTCTTAACCTACGATTTATTTTTAGCAGCTCCAGGGTTTGGCAAATACATAGCTACCACTAAAATTTAATAGAGATTTTAGCCTTGTTTAATCATGGAATTTCGACGATTAAATTAAACTATGTTTACTGCGAAATTTTAGTGGTAAGAAGAATTTACATTTGGCCCAATCACCGTGCGGGGGCTGTGCCCGTCATCGTAGGTTAAGGGGTTAATTAAAGCATATATTTCTATTTTAATTTTCTGGTGTGAATTGTTGACAGTTATTACGAAATGTAATCTCCAAATCAAGGACATTAAATTAATGAAACTCAGTAAACTGCTTTTCATCTGTCAAACGTAATTTATAAAAGCAATTATGAAAAGTGGTTGTTATCCGACACAAGGAAGTGATTGTGCAATTCTAAATAAACACTCTGTATAAACGTTTCATCAAATAGCCAAGATATTAAAGACATTTGAACATTAATAAACTGTTTTAAATCACTATAAATATAAATATTAATATCAATAATGTAATATTAAGATAAATGGCACTAATTTCCTGTTTTTCATGTCAATAATGTATTATATATGTTTTTCTACACTTACTTGTAATCTAGACTCTCGAAAGTAGAGATGTGATTTTTATGCTGAATTAAATTCTTTTTTCTTTCCTTAAAAGTTCGCTCCAGATATTTTTTTTACAAGTCATAAATAATTACGTGTGTTCTAAGAAGACACCGAATATCGTATCGTTATCAACGGACTAAAATGGATAAACAACTAGAAGCTATACATTGCATTACCCTGACTATGTTGGATACCAGACAGATTGATTACGTATACAAAACATAAATACAAGGTAAGCCAATTTTCTGTTACCTATGCATTTCTTTTATAATTGAGAAATAAATAATGAATTGTGAGGAAGACGAATTTCGCGCAAGTTATTGTTAGAAATGTTAAAATACTCCTAACAATTTGATTATGAGACGAAAAAATTTGTCTCAATAAAAGCATCGTCATTAAATGATAAAAATAAAAATCTGCTAATCCTAAAAGGGTAATTTATTAGAAAAAAAAATGTCTACAACCAATCTATACAATAGTATTGCTTCTATGAAAGACAGCACAACCATTGAAAAACTGAACTCCCGCAATTATATGAATTGACGGTTCAAGGTTGAAATGCTGTTGATTCGAGATGAGATAATTGGAGTTATTACGGAAGAGGACCCCACTCCATTGACCGATGACTGGACCAAGAAAGACAGAAAAACATTTGCTTTAATAAATTTGTTCATCGACGACATTCAAATAGTGCACGCCAAAACTTTAAATTCAGCTAGGCAAACATGGAACGCACTTAAACGAATTCATGAGAGATCTAATCTCTAAAGAGATCACTAAAGTAAGCTGTATTTATTGCAAAAGCTGTACAGTACAAATTTAATTTAAGGTGGTAATATGACAGCCCACATAACAATAATTTTAGAAATAGTGGACAAATTGCCAGCCGTAGGTGAAAATATAACTGACTCGCGCAGCAGCACTACTGCTTTGCTCCTTGCCACTGTCCTATGATACAGCCCTGGAGATGAGAGATGAAGCAGAGTTAACTGTTCAATTTATAAAAAGCAAGCTTACAGACGAATAGGATAGATAATTCTGAAAATTCCGAAAACAGCAATAAAGCTTACAAAGCACAAGGTAAATTTAACAATTCAGAACAGAAAAGAGGCAACAATAAGTACTGATCACACTGTAAAATGAAAAACCACACGAATAAATAGTGCAAAAAACAACAACAGTCACGCTGACAACAGACACTATAAAAACAAAAACAATTCAACATCACTAGTTTATGAAGAAAATAACTTACATAAAAACGCGGAACCTGAAGAAAGAAAACACACAGTAATTGAAAACAACAGTGTTGCTTTACTAACCGAAGAGTCCGAAAATAAAGGCACTTTTATAGTGGACAGTGTCAGTTCTAGCCACATAGTAAACTCAAAGGAATTCTTTACTAAAATGACAAATAACACTGAAACAAACGTTACAGTCGCAACAAAATTATTTCATATGGATCTGGGGAGGTAATAATTCATACCAAAAATAAAAAGAAACAAGTTATATTACGAGACGTACTATATGTCCCTGACATAGAAACTAACTTGCTGTCAGTGAGTAGGGCAACTAAAAACGGTTGAAAAGTCAAATTTGAAAAAGATAAATGTGACATAATACATGGCGGGAATGTTATACTTCAAGGTAAACTAAGAAACAATCTGTATGAAATACATGTTAGTAAAGATGAAAATTACAAGCACTATGCAAATTTCACTTACAACTGCTCAAATGCAAATTGCATAGATTTGTGGCATAGGAATTACGACACAATAAAGTCGATGTTATCAAAGGATTTAGTTGACGGAATTAAAATCAAGAACTGCAAACATAACGCGTAATGTGAGGTATGCATCACGTCAAAAATCAACGAGACCCCATTTCTTAAATCTGGTTCCTATAGAGCTACAAAAAGGCTCGAGCTAGTTCATTCTGGCCCTATAAATACACTCATAATTGGGGGGAAAAGTTGCTTTGTCACTTTTATCGATGATTATACGCGATTTTGTGTAATTTATTTAATGGCAAATAAAAGTGAGGCTTCAGAGAAATTGAAAGAATACATCTCAATGGTTGAAAACAAATTTGGAAAAATACGTACTGCGATAAGATCGGACAACGGTGGTGAATATACGGGTAACGAAATAGAAAAATATCTAAGAGAAAATGGGATTCATCATCAGCTCACGGTACCATTTAACACAAGCCAAAACGGTGTTACTGAGCATAAGAATATGTCGCTACTAGATATGGATAGAAGTATGATAAATGAAGCAAATCTCCCACACAAATTGTGGGGAAGCCATATGAACCGAGAACCACTTACAGAACCGGCTACCTTCGAAATCGGTAAGCACCACACCCTATGAATTTTGGATGAATAGAAAACCCAACTTAAATATTTTAAAGTGTTTTGGCTGTACTGCATACACCTACATACACAGATCAAAGAGAGGAAAATTAGACAATAGAGCAGAAAAAGGTACTTTTGTCGGGTACGACAGTCGCTCTAAGGCGTACAGAATCGATACTAATGACGGAAGAGTAATACTGGCCAGAAGCGTGAAATTTATAGAAAATAAAAGTAATTCAGATACTAATGAAAATCTAGATAGAAAATAATTAATCGCGGATAACAAACAAACAAATACAACAGAAAGACACGAATGAAATCGAAATAGATCTGACACTAACACAAAGGGAACTAAGTCCACCACCCGCGTCACAACAACAAATTCCACAAGTCAAAAGATCAGAAAGAACCGATAGAGATGTACCGCCGGACTGGTATGCTTATGCAATCCGGCACGATCCGGTATATGTAGCTAATAGTTGGGAAGACATGATTGATATAGAAAATCGGAAAGAAAAACAGAACTGATTAAAAGCGACAGAAAAGGAAATGAATTCCCTTAACACGTTCACGCCGGCGCGGTGGATCCCACTCGACTGTCTCGGAGCTGCGAAGTCTCGCGCTTTTTATATTCCAGTATTTTAATACAAAAAATGTTGCTTTATCTAATTACAGCAATCGGGCGGTTTAAAGGAAAAACATTTTCTCTAAAATAATAGTGGTGTGCAAAAAGCCGGAGACTTGGAAACTCTGTGACTGTCGAGTGTGACCCACCGCGCCGGCATGAACGTGTTAATGAAAATGAAACCTGGTCTTTAGTTGATCCCCCACAAGGAGCAAGAGCATGGTTCGTACGCCTCCTTGAATTTTGCAGACCAGAAAATTTTTCGGCAACAGTATTATGTTATAGAAAATATCTTCTTAAAAGAAAGCGAAGTTTTGCGTGTTTAAACTAGATTTAATTTTCCATAAAAAGAAACTGGTAGTTTCCTGGAGAAATAACTGTATCCGTACGAACCATGAAGAGTAATTGGGTCGAAATGGACTTTTAAAACGAAATATGACGAATTCCGTAAAATCAAGTGTTACAAAGCCAGATTGGTCGCACAATGGTTTAGACAAAAGTATGGAGAAGATTTTGATTAAACGTACGCTCCAGTTTTTTCCCATACAAGTTAAAGATGTTTCATAACTGCCGCAGCATATCACAATCTCAATATTAGGGAGATAGACATTAAAACAGCATTTTTACATGGTGAACTGGAAGAAAATGTTTACGTATCACAACCTAAGGGGTATATAAACACTAGAGAACCCAATAAGGTTTATAAATTAAAAAAGTCCCTGTATGGTTTAGAACAAGCAGCAAGAGCATGGTACTCAAACATTAGTGAAACATTAAAAGAATTAAAATCTAAACATAGCAATGCAGATAACTGCTTATTTGTAAAAAAAGAAGGGGAAAACACGGCTTATATAGAAGTATATGTCTACGATATTCTCATCGCAGGAAAAGATGAAGAGATAAACGATATAATAGATAAACTAAAATCTAAGTATGCACTTGAAAATTTAGGTCAAATTTCCTATTACCTTGGGATAAAAATTTACTTACAATGGCTTTAAGCTAAATCAAACAGCAAAAATAATAAAAAATTGGAAAAAAAAATATTTAACTTAGAAGGTTCTAAGCCATATGGCACTGAAATGGAAACAGGCTTTCAGCGATTAGACAATGAGGAAACACAAATGCCAAACAACACCAAGTACCGACAAGCAATAGGTGCGCTAATGTATGTTGCTACAATCAGTAAGCCCGACATTTTAATAAGGGTGAATATTCTAAGTAGAAAAAATAAAACGGCGTCTGAAAGAGATTGGAAAGGTGTTAAAGCGTTAATAAGATATCTCTATTCAACAAAAGACCTAAACTTAGTAAACAGCAGGGAAGAACCACCCGTTTTAGAAGTGTATACTGATGCAGATTGCGGTGGGGATTAAAAAAAAAGATCAACGACAGGAAATTTATTCCTTTTAGGAAAGAATCTTATACAGTGGATAACGAAAAGACAAACGTGTGTAGCACAGTCATCTGCAGAGGCAGAGTTTGTAGCAGCGGCCAGCGCTACAGAAGAATTAATGTGGCTATTAAAATTATTAGATCTTAATATACTGCAAAAATTGCCTATAGTGATTAATGATAATAAATCTTGTATAAAAATGACAGAATCCGAAAAACACTCTAATAAAATGAAGCATATTGACATTAAATATAACGTGATTAGCTGAAAGAAGACAAAATTATAGAATTGCGTTATTGTCCAAGCAAGTCAATGACAGCAGACATACTCACTAAACCAGAGCCCAAGCTTGAATTTCTAAATAATAGAAACAAACTGAAAGTACAGAACAATCCTCATTAAGAGATTAAGGGGGGTATTGTTGACAGTTATTACGAAATGTAATCTCCAAATCAAGGACATTAAATCAATCAAAATCAGTAAATTGCTTTTCATCTGTCAAACGTGATTTATAAAACAATTATGAAAAGTGGTTGTTATCCGACACAAGGATGTGATTGTGCAATTCTAAATAAACACTCTGTATAAACGTTTCATGATATAGCCAAGATATTAAAGACATTTGAACATTAATAAACTGTTTTAAATCACTATAAATATAAATATCAATATAAATAATGTAATATTAAGATAAATGGCACTAATTTCCTGTTTTTCATGTCAATAATGTATTATATATGTTTTTCTACACTT
This sequence comes from Maratus speciosus, assembly GCA_963932465.1. NCBI lineage: Eukaryota > Metazoa > Arthropoda > Arachnida > Araneae > Salticidae > Maratus > Maratus speciosus. Next base: position 26,561,869 of record OZ010787.1, read on the forward strand.
ACTTATAATCTAGACTCTCGAAAGCAGAGACGTGATTTTTATGTTGAATTAAATTCTTTTTTTTTCTTTCCTTAAAAGTTAGCTCCAGATATTTTTTTAAGAAGTCACAAATAATTACTCGTGTTCTAAGATGACACCGAATATCGTATTGTTATCAACGGACTAAATTAGATAAACAACTAGAAGCTATATACCCTGACGATGTTGGATACCAGACAGATAGATTACGTATACAAAATATAAATACAAGGTGAGCCAACTTTCTCTTACCTATGCATTTCTTTTATAATTGAGAAATAAATAATGAATTGTGAGGAAAACGAATTTCGCACAAGATATTGTTAGAAAAAATACTCCTAACATGAATTAGGCATAAAGGAATTAAAAAAATCTATTAAATTCAAAACACTGTTGTTTGCATGTATGCAAAGCTGCGTAATAAAGTGTTAATAAAGTTTTAAAGAAATAGATTGTCAAACAAAATTTAAACAGAATTAATTTTCTGTGCTCAAAATACTGTGAAATCATGAAAAGTGCTACAAGTATACATCAATTCGGTAGGTAAAAAACAATGTAATGTTAAATTTCTTTTAAGGCTAGTTTTAAATTATGTATATTAAACTTTCTAAGGTGGGCATCTACATACCAAAATGAACCCAAAATTTGTTTTTTTAATACCAGTCTCCAAGTTTGTCACCATAAATAAATTCTACACACTTCAATTAGTCTAAATACAAATTTTCATGAAATTCGTACGATTAAGCATAATCATTAGACAGAAAGTAAAATTTCACCTTGATTCAAACGTGAAACACACAATGTGAACTTTTAAAAGCTCGCTGGTTTACTTAAAAGGCGACTAAAATAGCAGAAGAGATGTTACAAGTTAGCGATTTCGTCGTCAACATCGTCTATGAACCCGCTTATGAAAGATTAGACGAATAAGGCAACAATTAATTATTTTTGATTAGGTATTTCGCGTAAGACATTTTTAGTAGGAATTTTTTATAAATTTATAATAAATATAGATGCCATACCAGATAAAGATTCCCCAAAGGGTTCGCCATTTGGTTGATTACCGTAATTTTACGCGTATCCGCCGTGGCGTAGTTAAGCGCTTTTCAAACCGGAAATTTTTATCAAAAAACTAAGTGAAATAAGTTTGAAGCAAAAACAAATCACATTTCATCTAAAATAAATTTCGGTGGGAAATCGAATTATCTGAGGTGCGGCTGATACGCGGGAAATTACGGTACTTTTCGTATTGTGAAGGAAATCGTATATTTTTCCGCTACATGCACCAAAGAAAATGCAAATTTTCTTATATAAAGCCGAAGTGTTTTCTATGATTGTGTCAAAGTAAATTCATTTTTTTTTTCTGATTGAACGAACGTTGAAGAGGTTAGCGATTTATGTGTGGAAATGTGCAGAGTCCCATTATTATGATAGACATGTTGCATTTTAATTTATTTTACCTATGTATTTAACATGGACAAAGTCATGCGCTGCTGCTAGTAACTCTATAAAAGACCATACGAACATATCTGACCATACGAATTCGCCTTTATACTATAAATAGTTTTGTTTTTTCTTGTCATCTTATCTCATTACAAAACAAAAATGTTGTACAGTTTAAATTTTTATCTTCAAATGTTTTTCGCAGAGGCGCTCTCCTATTTAATATTAAATTTAATAGTGTAAAAAAATTATATAAGTGATGCATATGTGCATCACTGTACATTTAACACTAGAACCGCCATAGCAGTCAATTAGACCGGTGCCAAGTAAAGATACCGTAATTTCCGGTGTATAGCCCGCAGATCAAATAATTCAGTTTGGACCCAGAAATTTTATTCAGAATTCGAAGACCAATATTTAACGTGATCTAAAAAGTTACATTTTATTTTTTTTAATTTTCTGGGTCGAAACACGATTGTTTGATACGCGGGCTATACACCGGAAATTACGGTATTTCGATTTGAACTGGAAATTTTCAACTAAAATAATTTAAATATATAGTACTACAGAGGAATAAATAAATACATTAAATTGTTTTAAATAAAAATTCTGGTGTAAAACATTTGTATAACACTTGAGTAAAATTACCGGTGGTTCTAGTGTTAAAGGTTAATTAATAAATATATGATGTCTGAACATACAGAGTGGTCATAAAAAAACTTCCCCAATATATGTACCCCTAGCGACCTAATCGCTCAACCAATCAAAAAGAAATTTCAGATTTAGTTATTTGGAGGTATTCGCTCGAGAGCATGATGATTTAAAACAATAGATCTCTCAAGGTTACAGTTACAGGGAAAATATTTTAAAATTTTCGAATGACAACGTCCTTTTTTGTTTCCTGCGAAAATTCATGAGCGCATTGAAAAACCACAAATGGCGTTGGAACGATAAACGTATCACTAAAATTGCCCGTGTAATATCGTGGCACTCAATCCTAATCATTTCCTATGTAACGTAATATTCAGCACTCTAAAACAAATGATTATATTTTAATTTTCACTATGTGTACACAAACACAACTAAAAATCTCATTTTAAAATAAATCTTACAACATTACTCGGTTCACAAGTGAAAAATAATCGGCTACTGAAAAACACGTCTTGTAGCCAAATGGAGTTATGAATAAAGAGGAGGAGACATATAGTGTACTATCTACCAGTTGCGAGTGAAGTAACTGAGGAGGTTGTCACAAGATGGCGGCTGTTTTTTATTTAATCGGATCTTCAGTTTCTGATTACTACCAGGGCAATGTCTCACCGGTAAAATTTAACAGAAAATTTCGTCTTAATTAAGCGTCTTATTCACTAATTTTTTTTTCAAAAATGTCGTACAAATTTCTATTTGTTTTTACTGGTGTGAGTATGCCTTGTAAAACTGCCAGTTTGCTTCCCTGGTTGTCAGAATATGGCGGAAACGCAGGGCCTAACTACCGCCAAAGTAAACTCCTACCAGTAAAAATAAAAATCTGTTTCTACCATTATTTATGACTGAAATTTTGTAATAATCAGGCGTTTAAATAAGTTGAAAATTTCTATATAAATCTACTGGTGGAAATGTCCACTGGTGGTAAACAACTCCTGCGATAGCGGTTACAGTTGAAGCTTCACTATTTTAAGGCTATGTCAGTTCCTCTTTATTAATAGTTCCATGTGTAGCCACTTCTTCGTTCCTCACAATGGTCTTCTTTGCAAGTGTTTTACGCCAGTAATTTTCATCGTACGTGTGTCATTCCAACGCTATTTATGGTTTTTCAATGCGCTGATGAATTTCGCATGAAAAAAATGGGTGTTCCTATTCGAAATTTTCGAGTTTTTTCACTGTAACCGTAATTGTGAGAGCTCAATTGTTTTAAATCATCACGATCTCGAGCGGATACCTTTAAATAGTTAAAGTGTTCGTACGGGTGCTTGAATTTTATGACTAAGAAATTCTTCGGTAGCAGTATTTTCTTATGGAAAATCTCTCCTGAAATAAGGCGAAATTTAGTTCATTCAAACTAGATTTAATTTTCTGTAAAAAAAATTCTGATGTATGGTCTTGAAAATAACGGTACCCGTACGAACCCTGCAGTTATATCTAAAATTTCTTTTCGATTGGTTGAACAGTTAGGCCGCTGGGGATCATATATCGGGGAAGTTTTTTTATGACCACCCTGTACTACAGACTGTATACCCTGTACAGATACCCTCTACACTAGAACTACCGTGAGCCGTCATTTGCTTATGAAATGCGCAGAAATTTGATTATGAAATACCGTAATTTCGCGCGCATCCGCCGCAGCTCTGATAACTCGATTTCCTACCACAATTTCTTTTAAATAAAATGTGACTTGCTTTTGCTGAGCATTCATTTTACTTCATTTTTTAAATAAAATTTCCGGGTTCAAAAAGACTTAACTAAGCGGATATATACTATACAGCGGATATACTAAGAGGACCATACGGTGGAAATTACATTAAGTTTAAAAGATACAAAGAATAAAAACCGTTAAATAATAAAGTTAAATTGTTTCAAATTAAAATTCTGGTGTGAATTTTTTTTTATGAAACTTGACTCAAATTTCCGTTAGCTCTAGTGTCAATTTTTATATAATTATTCTACTGAAATTTTATATAATTATTCTGGTACAGATTCTATTTTCAACTTTTGATTGCTAATTTTTTGTACATTCAATATTTTTTTTCTTTTTTTAACACTTTCCAACAAAGTTGAAAAGTGTTTATGCATTCGCTTTGACTGTCCGTCTGCCCGTCTATCTACGCTCTAACTCCCATAAATTTACTAGGATTTTCACGAAATTGATAAAGTTTACTTAGGATCACCAAAGCATGTTTTGTATTGTATATGAAGTATGTAGGATTAATAGTTCATTTACAGGGGCACTCAAAATTATTCCATTACATTATGGCATATGGGGTGAAAATCGTTTGTAGAGTATTTTAATGACATGAAGCTATTTCAAATGTATTGAAACTGATATAAATCACTGAATTTTACTACGATCACGTTAGAACAGGGCATTAATAGCATTTTTATATTTATTTACAGGGACACACAAAAGAAATCGGTTGCAGTACTGTCAATAATTGCCGAAGTGTACGGTTTAAAATTCTGCGCGCGCTTTTAAATTTAATTAATTTCTACCATGATACTCGTTATATATAGATTCTATACCTCATATACAGGAATACACAAAAGTATTCACGTACCATTCTCCTTATTAGAGGAAATTGCTAAAAAGGAATTTTCAACTGAAGTATATGTATTTCTTAAGTGAACTAAATTCCGGCATGCATGTAGTTAATAGATACAAATCTATATATCATATACAGGGCCGCTGAAAAGATTCGGATAATTTTCGATAGTAAATGGAAACAGCTGATTTTGTGTTTTGAAATGTGCTATGCGTTTCCATATGGTGGAATTAAACATAATTTTTTAATTTTTTAAACGGTGCAGCTTTCTTACATTATTCTGAATGTGTTGGAAAATGTTTCATAATCTATGCTTAACGCATAATTTTTTTCTTTCTAATTTTAGTCTATAATACTATTTTCCAAAGTAAGGCAAATCATTAGAGAATATGAATTGGAATCGTCCCCTACAGTGATGAAATTGCCTCCCTGTAAAGCGTACGCCCCACGTTAAAAGCTACTTTTTTAGAGTCTGTATTTTTTTAATGTATAGTATAATTATTTTGTGCGAGAAATTTTATTAGGCTACATAAAATTTATCAGGATAGATAAAGTTTACTAGATCCAGTTGCTTATTAGACGACATAAATATAAGTTCTAAAATGAATAATACATATACTTATTTATGTCAGAAATACATTTATATTTATATCTTATTCACCAAAAATGTCATATATAGAATGAAAAAGTTTCCATATTTAATGAATTTTACTTCTTTCATTATTTATGGATTTTAAAAGGAACGGTGTATAAAATAACATAAACTAGATTATTTTATAAACTTTTGAATGAACAGAGCTCGATCAGATGAAAATGGTTTATGGGAATTTATAAACTTAAATAAGAGAAAGAAGACATTCATGTGGAGTATAACATTAAATCAGTTCTCCTACACACATTTATTCATATGGAAAAAATACGGTGAATCCAGATGTAAGATAATTCCATGTTTATGCTTTTATATATGTATTTTTTTCATGTTTTCATCCTAAAATTGGAAAATCTGTAAATCAAAAACCTTTATTTTCCCTGCCACAAATAAACTATTAAATCACAACTGTAAAAGAAAGCAGTTCTAGAATAAAAGTAGAACGTGAAGTTTTTGCTATTTGCTGGAATGACAAAGGTAAAATAATACTTAATCATTTAACTACAAATGAATCCTGAACTACGGAAATAACAATTAAAAGAAAAATTTTAATTTGTAGAGGTATTTAATTGTGTTAAAATATACATTGAAACAAATGAACATTTAACAGATCATTATTTTTAAGTAGTAAGAATTTCATATGATATTACACAAAAGTAAACATTTACTTTAACAGAGTATTTGACAAGAAATTACCCAAATTAAAATTTTTATCATTCATTTACTATAATATAAATAACGATGTAATAATTAACATTATTAAGAGGAAATTCATGAATTTGTATAAAAGAGTATTGGCGCTGCAAGCCATTTGAAAAGGTGGCCAAATAACCATTATAACATCGAGAAAATTTATTAATTCATTTAAAATATTTCTTGAAAGAGCATTTTTAAAAACTTATCTTCATTCGATATCAGAATCAAAACATTTAAAATTATAGAGAAAAAAAAAAAACGCACAGAAATTCCCAGACGAAATTTGTCTCACACAATCTTTAGAATGTAATATTTTTAAAGGAAAAAATAGTTCCTTAAAAAACATACAGTCTAAATATTTCATTAAAAATGTTTTTAATTGCTACTATATATATATTCATATATATAAACAGGTGATCCAAAATATTAAAACCAACTCTGAGTTTTGCAGATGAAGTTCTCTGCTGTGCAAATGAAAAGGAAGGAATTTTAAGTTGTTACATAAAAGGATAGAACCACAATCTGTCATGCAGTAATTCATATCGCTGGAACCTGGACAAAGATAAAGATTCATCGGACTACGATATAGGACAGAATGTGATGGCAATACGGCTAGGTTTAAAGTATTTCGGGGCATTCATATCTATCAAGGAGAGGGCTAACTCTGGTAATCACAGAATTTGTTTATTTTTACCCGACTGCAAAGAAGGGTTACGTGTTTCACGCGTACCTGGGTATGTGGATTTCTTTATACACTCGAAACATTCCAACGGCTGGATGGATTTTAATAAATGAGGTCTCTATCGATTTGTCTTTACCGTCCGATGGTTATAGGCTAGATTTTGTTTTTATAAATTCAAAATTGCGGCCGTAAAATACGAATTGGCGGTAGAGACGAAAAAAAAAATGTTTACGCACCCTGTTCAGTGGCATATCATTGGATAGGTCTTTCAAAATGAAGACGGTGTTTCGTTGACTATTTTACAGTCAGAAGCTCCGTTTAAATATTACACAACCTGGATATTCTGTAGGTAGGATCTCTAGCTTTACTGCAACTCTAACCTTCATAGACATCTATAGGCCTCATCAAAACACTGTTTATAGATAGGAACTAACAATTGTAGACAACTTAACAGTCATCAATACAAGTAAGTAAAAAAATAGGTAAGTAATATAAAATATAGTTACACATTGATGAGAAATAATTAATCCGCTTTTTTCGCAGTCGGGTTTTTTGATTTTTTAAATATAATTTTTACTTGTTATATATGTTGTTGGGTAGAGGCCACTAAGTCTCATGTTCAGCGGATTTTATACAACGCTCTTTGGTTCTCTAGAAACATTTCGACGATTAATAAAAGCAAAATTTACCATTTATTTTAGCGGTAAGAAAAAAAAGCGTAAACTTTGGCAACTATGCGATATGTATTACAGAGTTCGTAAGGGTCAGGAAATTTTTCTTGATTCTGAACTGCGTAAATTAAGAAAACCGAAATCCTTTGTAACCTGTAAAACCAGATTTAAGGCGAAAAAAATTGCGTTGAAATAAAGAATTTATTTATTTATTTATATTGTTGGTGGCAGTGGTGCTATATTTTTTACAGTTTCAAAAAAAAAAAAAAATTAGCTTCACAGCTTAAATTGTGTTAAGATATTCATTTCAGATTTGTGTTCAAATACTCAATGTCTTCGATATTCGCAGCGCCACCTAGCGTAAGGGTTCCCAGCAATAATACTGCAAAAGATCGTGCACTTCCATGTAGTGGTGGGCCAGCGCATGAGATAAAATGAATGCCCACCAGAATTTTATCTGATGATTTCCAACAGCAAAGTTTACTGAAGCTGTCCAGCAGTGGCCATGCAGTGGTAGACCCTCAGCCAGCACTTCTCCATCATTGCCAGCACCTATCCTCTTTGCTGGGACCTGTCGTGGCTCTGTTACCTGTGCACGTTGCGCAGAAGTCGGCCACGACAGTAAATCTTGCAATAATTCTGAACGCTGTGTAAACTGTCAAGTGATCATACAGTATAGTCCCGTTTTTTCCCAAACTGTGTCCGAGAAAAACAAATTCTATTCATTAAAATAACCCAAAAAATTCCTTACCCTGAAGCTCGCAAACTTGTTGATTCCAGGACTCCATCTGTTGTAGGTTTCTTATTCTTGTATACTCAAACTCTGTCAGGTACAGAAGCACCCAAACTGAATCCTCTTTTCCACCCAGAAACTCAAAGATAAAAACCCGTGATGTCTGTTGTGCAACTAAAGCATATGCTTCACCAAAATTAGAACGCTTACAACCATCCTCAGAACCTGTTAAAATGGAGTACTACCGTAATTTCCTGCATATAATCCGCGGATCAAACTATTCTGTTTGACCCACAAATTTTATTGTGTTATTGAAGCCAAATAGTTAACGCGATTTAAAAAGTTACATTTTATTTTTAAAAAATTCTGGGTCGAAAAATGATTGTTTGATCCGCGGATTATACGCCGGAAATTACGGTAAATTAATCAGACTCAAAAATCTCCAAGTCAATCCAAAAAGTCATCCGATCATCAGACTGAGCAAACTTCTACTTCATCTGCATGCAATTGGCAGAAATCTAATATCTCCCAAACTCAGAAACTAAACAGAAAATCTCATGTTCAGAAAGAGAGAAAGAAATCCTCAACAAAACCTTCTCAGTGTAAAACTGTGAAAAAAAAAGAACAAGAAGGTATGTTTAAATCCATCAGTTACTAATATAAAGGATCCGAAACAGGTGCAAAACTATGTGGATGAAGCAATGGAATCCGAATCGTATGAATCAAGTGATGATGAAGAAATACAGTTTTCGAAAAATTTGAACCTAATTAACTTTACACTGTTTTTTTACTTCTGTCACGTTAAACTTGTTTTTGTGTAGTATTTGTGTAGTACATCTTCTTAAACTTTGTTTATATTTTAACAATTGCTACTTTATAAATTTTACAGTTTCTAATTATAACAGTGTTACCAGTGGTCTACTTTTTTGAAATCAGATTTGTTGATTGACACCAGTTTCCTGAAATAGTAAAATTCGACTTATTTAATGAGATATTAATTTAGGCGAAAACAAGGGGAATTTTACCATTTTAAAAAAGTGGTGCCAATCAAGAAATCTGAATTAAAAAGAAGTAGCCCACTCTCAACACTGAATTACAATACTTTCGTCTTTTAACTATGATATTTTGACTCTTTTAAATGGTTTTAATTATATATATTACTATCCTCTTTTAATTTATTTTTGTTTTTCTCATGCTTTTGCTAGTGATTTTTTACTCCAATTTTGGGGTTATAATTTTTTTCTCATTTTGACTTTGTCCTGGCGCAGTATGTCGCTAACATGGAACTATTAATAAAGAGGAACTGACATATCCTTAAAATAGTGAAGCATCAACTGTAACCGCTATCGCAGGCGTTGTTTACTGTCGGTGGAAACTTCCACCAGTAGATTTATATAGAAATTTTCAACTTATTTAAACGCCTTAATATAACAAAATTTCAGTCATAAATAATCGTAGAAACAGATTTCCATTTTTACTGGTAGGAGTTTACTTTGGCAATAGTTAGGTACTGCGTTTTCGCCATATTGTGACAACCAAGGAAACAAACTGACAGTTTTACAAGGCATACTGACACCGGTAAAAACAAATAAAACTTTTTACGACATTTTTGAGAAAAATTTCCATGAATAAGAAGTAGAAATATGACGAAGTTTTCTATTCAATTTTACTGGTGGGATGTTCGGCCTAGTGGTAATCAGAAACTGAAGATCCTATTTTAAAAAAGCCGCCGCCATCTTGTGACAACCTCCTCAGTTACTTCACTCGCAACTGGTAGACAGCACACTACATGTCTCCTCCTCTTTATTCATAACTCCATTGTCGCTAATGGGGCATTGCGCAATTAAACACCAATCAACCGAAAATGGAAGCAGCCCCATTAACACTAGAGAGCCCGCGAGCTGTCATTTTGACTGCTACCAGATGAATACATCTCGGTTAAATCCAGAATTTTTTTTATAAAATAAGTTTAAAAGATACAAAGAAAAGAACTAGTTAAATGGATAAGTTAATAATTTAAAATAAAAATTCTGGTGTGAAATATTTTTCTAAAATTTGAGTAATATTCTCGGTCTTTCTAGTGTTAAAAACCAATGCAATAAAAATCGGAACAATACAAACTAACACTATTAGAGATCAACCTCAGCTATTCTAAGCAAATAATTCTCTCTTAGGAGATTACACTAGTCACAGGGAGAAACGTTTAAGCTAATGTTAATCCGATGGGAGAGTTCTTCACAGATTTATCGGTGGTTATAACATTATTAAATGTTCTTTATTTTTTGCATAGGATAACTGATGTCTATATTTATTGTTGCGCAATTGTAGTTTTTCAATTTTAGTTACAGTTTTTTATTTACGGATGCTTTCACTTTTGGAAACGGTTAGAACCGATTCCGAAAGTGGAACTATCCCATATAAAAAATACTGTATTCAAAATCGAAAAAGTACAAATGCACAACAATCGATATGGACCACAGCTATTCTATGCAAAAAAAAAAGTAAATCATCAATTAAAAATATTACAATGCCAGCAAGAAATTTGTAAAGATTTCTGTAAAGACCTTTAAAGATTTGTAAAGAAATCTGTGAAGTTTAAGCCTATTCATTAAACATTAACGTTCCAGTTTCTCCGCGTGACTCTTGCACGCCTTTCAGAGCCTAAACTATTCATGCGAAGAAATGCGCAAGCTAATAATAAGCATATGGTAATGCTATTTTCAAATTTTTTGCTTGCATTTTAATGTTTTTAAATTATTTTTTTGAATAAAACAGCTGAGGTCGGTCGCAAAACGGGCTAGTTGTCAATCTTTCGATTTTAATTGCATATCTATTTTTAGAAAATTACTTTCACTTTCGGAAACGATTTGGAAAGTGGAAGTAGTTTCATGAAAAAAAAAAAAAAAAAAACAAAAATCGAAAAAAGCAAAAACTAGCGCGGTTAAAGATCAACCTTAGCAATCCTGTACAAAAAAAAAAAAAAATCATTTAAATATATTAAAATGCAAGCAAGAGATTTAAAGATAACTTTACCGTATACTTAACATTAGCATGCGAGTGATTTTGTGTGACTAGTGTAGTCTCTTAACCCCTTAATGGTCGCATTAAATTACGGTTTAAAATTTAAAATTTCTTATTGGCACCAGTTGTTTGAAAAAAAAATATTCACCTTATTTAATGACAGGTAAAATGATACCATAATAAAGCCAGTTACACTATTTTATAAAACTGGTGGGAGCCAAACAATCTTAATAAAAGACACAGCCCGTGAATATCATGGGAGCAAGAATTAAGGGGTTAATCATATACGTCTATTGAGTATCTTAAAGTCGTTTACCCTGAAAATTATTTTGGGGGATGCTGATACGAGCAAAAATTTTTTCTTATATGCTTCGAGCCTCCGAATAAGGTGAAAATTATTTCGAAGTATTTGCAGCAAAATAAAAACCATACACGATCTGGGTATGTCGTACACTGACTAGGAAACATCCCCAGCTGTCATCTCTGGATTTTGATGAGAATGATATCGTTCGAAAATTTTTGTCATCAGAATCAAGAAATGTATAAGAAGGCAAAACAGTATGAGTATCCATCAAATGCTATCGAAGGCAGGCATTTTTTTCTTATAATTAATCATGATAGTGGTTTTCACGATAATTTTCATGTTAGTTTGGTAATGAGAATGCTATCCTGGTACTGAACAGTTTAGAGTGGCCAAACAGATGAAAATATATACATCCCAAAACTAGGTTCTGCTATACAGCATGTCTTCCTCCCATCTGGTTCGAAGATATACCCTCAGCAACTGGATGTTTATTTCTTCCAAGTCTACAAGTACTTCGTAAAGAACATATGAGAATATTCAAAAATTCATCAAAGTATTTACTGTGATTTTAACATTATTATTATAGAAGGCATACTAAAAATACAGCACTGCGTTAACAACAAGTTCTCTTCACCTACTTTAGATACAATGCGTCAGTATGCTTTCCAAAAGGCTTTATTGGAAATCACGGATCAAATTTCTCGATCAGTAAAACTTGTATGCTTCACTCTTGCTAAACAATCCTGCTCTGACTGTCAAACTAAATGTCCTTCATCGTCTGTGCCTGGTGTTGGAAGCATTTGCGTTTTCAACACTTTTACATTGAAAAACACTATTGGCTAATTCCATGAAAACTTGTCATGTCTGTCACATACTACGATTTTGGCTACCAGTATTTTAGAACAGAAAAAAGTGACTTATTTTATCGGAGATAGCTCATCAATTGAATAACGCGAAGCAATCTTTTCATAAGTAGCAGTGGCCAACAAGCACAGCGATTTTCCGTTGTGTGACGGACATGACAAGTTTTCATGGAATTAGCCTATAGGGGCTAATATAAGGCAAGATTCCTGACTTTGATAGCTTTAAAGGCACCTGGTGCCATTTTCTTTTCTTTATCTCTCTTTTTCCGAAACAGAAAAGGCTCCATATCTCATGAAATGTTGGATTCGGGATAATAGTTCATATATGGGACATTCTCACAATCTTTTAACTTCCATGTCCCTGAACAATAATTTTTTATTTAATACACTTTTTTGTGTTTTTTTTTAAATTTCATATACTTGGGAACATACCATTGCATGATTGCACAACAATATTAACGATATCAATAAGTTTTGGACGATGTTGGGGGTCCAAACACATGGAAAACTCATCTACCGTCCCATGTCCCTAATGCTGATTTTGAAGTTTGAAGCTGTCTGGATAAAATTGTTTCAATAAAAATAATTCGATGTAATATTTTTCTGAAACTGGAACTATTGTTTTATATAAATATGTAGCTAAAAATCAACCTGCACACATTTTTAGGGTTGATATTATTTTTTGAACTCTGTCCCTGGGTTTTAGATTTTTTACCATCCCTCTTCTAAAATTATACAGAAAATCACTTCAGATGCAGCGACAGAATTTTTTTCAACTTTTTGCTTATGCAGAAGTATGCTAGAGAAAGAATATCTAAAATTCTTTGACAGGAAATTTACTGCAAAATAAAAATCAGCATTTAAATATCAATTTCAAGCACCGTGTCTTTATTGGTAGTCTTACCGTCCCCAAGGATTATTCCTGCACTTTTCGAGGTAAATTAAAAAAAAATAATAATAATAATAATTTAATCCAATGTTAACAACTATTTCGAAAAATCAATGAACATTGTGGCTATCACTTAGTCTTAATATGATTTTCCTAATTGTAAGTGGTAATTTTTCTTACCGTTCCATCCTTACCGTCTCTTTTTTTACCATTTCGTCCCCTTTTTTACCTTAACGTCCCTTCTTTAACACCGCTTTAAGACAATGTTATACAAAAATTCTGTATTAAAAGTACTACATTTGTATTATTTCTTATTTGAATGTCCTGTGGGTACTATGCAAATTCATTATAATTAAAAATTTAGAAGAAAATAAAAAGTTATAGGGGTAAAGTGGTATTTCGCCAGATTTTTTTCCCCAAAAGTCAAAAGATTGTGAGAATGCCCCATATGCAGCGTGGTTCACAATTAATTGTTAAAAATGTAAAGGCAGGTAGAGGGGACCTAAATAAGCAGCTTTCGTATAGGAATGTGGGTGCAGACATGTATCGTTGAGGAAGTAGAGGGCGCTGTTGAGTTATTCGTATGAAAGCGATTCGCTGACTTGAATCATAATTTCCCGCACAGAGCTCGAGCAACATGCATCGTTACACCAACGCGGAGCTTGCTGACATGCATTTCATGTATGGGGCTGCGAAAGGAAATGGATCACACCCAACAGCTCTCGAGCTTGTCAAAGGACTATTACTCTACTGTGCGGAATACTGCTTCTTCCCCTGCATGAATTCTGCAATACCTTTCAGTAACCGTATCACGCCTCGAAGCATAAAATGATCCACTCGCGCCCAACTCCCGATGAAGACGCTCAAACGTTTGGAGATCCAGCAGAATCCTACCTTGGAATCGTTCCATGTACATCCATTGAGCAACTGCTGTATTTTCTTGTGCAGCCCCATGCGTTAAATTCATGTCGGCAACCACCGCATTGGTGTAACGATGCATGTTGCTCAAAATCCGAGCGGAGGATGACGATTTAAGTCAGCGAAGTGTTTTCATCCGCCTAACACCCTTTACTGGGTACACGACATTTCGGTCCCGACACTTCGGTCCCGCCATTTCGGTCCCGCCGTTTCGGTCCCGAGACATTTCGGTCCCTGGCCATTTCGGTCCTGAGACATTTCGGTCCCGAGACATTTCGGTCCCTGGCCATTTCGGTCCGGAGACATTTCGGTCCCTGGCCATTTTGGTCCCGAGACATTTCGGTCCCGAGACATTTCGGTCCCTGGCCATTTCGGTCCCGAGACATTTCGGTCCCTGGCCATTTCGGTCCCCAGCCATTTCGCTCCCTGGCCATTTCTGTTCTTAGCCATTTCGGTCCCTTGTCATTTCGGTGCCCAACGCCTTATAACTCGTATTCTAATTGTCGTGGGCCGCCAAACGCTGTAATTTAAACATTATTTGTATTACATTATTTATTGTAATTTAAACATCTTTTTAAAATTTTTTAACACCCCCCCCCACCCCCCAAATTAAAAAAAAAGCTGAATATAACAGTCCGATAAATTTAAACTTTTATAACTCGTGATAATGAAATCACAGCGAGCTGAAAATTTGTTTGATTGAACAATGTGATATAATTTTACAGGGGATATTGTCTTTTTATTATTATTATTATTTAAAAAATGGATTTTTTAAGCTTTATTATTTGTTATTAATATTAGGTATTTTATATATACTATAAACTGCCATAGATGGTTTTTTGGTTGTTTTCATACGTTTTTTAGAACCTTTAAATTATCATCATTAATTAAATAATTTAAAAATCTGTTCTTATTTTTTCTCCTTCTTGCAATTAGATTAATAATAAATGTCTTCAATAATTCAATTGGACACTTATAAGCTATTGTAGTAAATATTTCCTCAAATCATTCTTCTACATCCTCTCCTTTAATAATTCAGAAATGAGATATATTTATTGAAGCAAAAATATTTAATTTTTCTTATTACTTTTATAATACAAAGTTATAATTTTGTTTTCATAAGTTACTTTACCATTATAAACATTGGGAAAACAATAGTGATTTGGTAATTAGGTGTGCCAGGAAAAATATTTTGTTATCAGAAAACTCCACCCACCACTTCATTTTTTTAAAAATAATTATTGGTTGCATTTTTAACAGTCTTCTCACACATTGCAGACGATTTTTGTGAACTAATTTTATTGAAACTGGGCCTATTTCTTTGTAATAAGATGATTATTTTTTATTTTATGTAATAGTGTAAGTATTACTTTAATTAATTTTATATTCAATTTTTAACTGACAAAACTAAGGTTTTTAGGTGCGTTCGTAATTATATAAATACGTAGCACCTATAGTCGCGGTTTTCGGGCCCTTATATTCGGTTATACTAAAATTTCAAGGGTTCAGTTAAAAAATCTTATAATGTACCTCCTTTTTAAAGATTACGTTTACCGTACAAAATATGAATGTGATTACGATAATTACAGAGAGAGTTATAAATGTTTTAATTTATCAGGACCTTATACTTAAGATACACTAAAATACATAAAAAGTCAACACAGCCCCCCCCCCCCCCACTGCCTTATAAAACGATTATGATTATCATAGGAAATTTGTGTGGGCTGCGACAATTTTGATCTGTGTTATAAGTGTTTGCGTTTTCGAGTCCTTATATTCGAGTTATACTAAAATTTAGGATGTTCAGTTAAAAATTTTGATAATATCCCTCCTTTTATTAAGATTACGTTTACCATACAAAATATGAGTGTTTTGCGAGATTTATAGATCGAGTTATAAATGTCTTAATTTATCAGACCCTTATACTTATGATACACTAAAATATAGAAAATGTCAATCCCCCCCCCCTTGTTTTTTAAAATGATTACCATACGAAATTTGTGTGTGTTTACTAAAATTTTAAGGCCTTTATTTAAAAAACTCTACAATGTCCCCTATAAAATTGTCACCTATTTCAAGTGCACAAAATTTCAGCTTGCTGGAGAAAGGTCGAAATATCTCGGGACCGAAATGTCTTGGGACCGAAATGTCTCGGGACCGAATTGTCTTGGGACCGAAATGTCTCGGGACCGAAATTTCTTGGGACCGAAACGGCGGGACCGAAATGGCGGGACCGAAGTGTCGGGTCCGAAGTGTCGGGACCGAAACGTCCTGCTTCCCCCTTTACTGCCCCCCGCACAGCACCCTTTACTGCCTCAACGCTGCATTTCCACATTCCTATACGAAATCTGCTTATTTACGTCACCTCTACCTTCCTTTACATTTTTCACATATAGTTGTGAGCCACCCAGTATTTTTTTTTAAATCCTCGTGACCAGAGCTTTCGAGAGAACTGTGTACAGCACGTATTTTATTAAGCTTAAAAGTTCATACGTTCTAGCAGTGTTTTCAAGTAAATTCTGCAAAGAATTAGTAAGGGAAAAGGATATTTTAATTTATTAAATAAACCCAAGCGTTCCATGAATGCAAATATGAAGGTGCAATTTCTCCAGTATAAACAGAGATGATAATGACATTGATTTTAAGTGGAATCTTCAGTTTTAAACCCTGAAAAAATTAATTTTTTGTTTTTCATATATTTTCATAAAAATATCAAATAAAACAAGCCGCAAAAAATTGAAATGTTAACAAAGTTAATTATAAAATGACGTCACTATATCCCTTAATTTTCTAATAACCTTGCAAGCGCTTTTGTCAAAACTATGCTTTTGTTATTTGCGCTTAATATAAAATATTTTTTTAGTTTATTTTTTGCAGATATGTATAAAAATTTAAAAACAAATCTACGCTTAATTTTTTGTGAATTAAAAGATATAAATTTCATTTGTTGTTCTTAGAATGGGTTTTAAATGAGATATTTTTCTATGACTTAAACATATAAACTTAAATCAAAAATAACAACTGAAAAACTTTAATAAAGAAAACCTTTCCTTCCTGATATAATTTGAGATGTCTTTAGGTATACAAGTAAGGATAATAGTAGGAATAAAAGCGGCTAATAAAATATTTTTATACTGTACGGACAATTTTGGAAGTAATGTGTCGATTTGTTTATTTGAGTTTTGAGAACTTGAACATAAAATTCGTAGAATATAAATTTTCATTCCACTCTATAAATAAGAAAACGAATTCCAGTGGTTTTTTCTCTCTTTTGATTAATTGGATCGAGATTTCCAATTACGTGTCTTTCTTCCGAATTTACTTTTGTCTTACTCTGTTTCAATAGCTAATTTCGGACAAATATCTCAAATAGTTTTACTTTCTTTATTTAACACATTGTGCAATTAGCTACCAAATAGTGTTTTTAGCAATTTTGTACTTTAATATTTATTTTTTTAAGGGGAAATTATTATTTAAAATATGTACAAGGTCTCCGCTAAAGTTCTGTCCACCCCCATTAATTTCAGAATGGCGACAACTATAGTCATCAATGCAGTGTCTAAGTATTTTAAAAAGGCTCCACACTGGCAACTTGCAACGCATCCTAGCAAATAACTCTGGAATTAGCGCTCCTATTTAGAAAATAACGGGAAATATGGGAAAATCAATTAAAATGTTGTAGATCGCCATTGATGCAATGAAAAATTTTGCCTTTCATGTAAAAATAACTCTCTTATAAGCCTGAAAATGTAACTTTTGTTATACCACCACAAACGTAAATACGAAACGAATTGCATGCCACCCTTTGCGTGCTTATACCACTCAATAATAATAATAATAAATTGTGTTAATTTTCTTTCATTCTATTAATTGTATCGCAAATTTAAATTACATTTCAGATTAGAAAGTAATTTATATGAATTTAAATAATATATATATCCTTTTTGGTGCTTCTTTTGAACATGTTTTAGCATTCCAAAAGTAATTGGATTTATTAAAAAGGAATAAAGTAAATTCACGTCAACATAAATTATACGTCTCATTTGTTTAATAAAAATAGTAACACAGATTAAATGACAAAACCTCACTTCTGATCGCTATTTTTATCAGAATAATATGCAATTTTTCTAAAAATAATTTTAATCTTTTAATTGGGGATCAAAGAAGCTGTCTATAGAGTGTACTAGAAATTGACGGTTAAAAAATCTAGAAAAATCCATGTTTCAAATGAGAAAGAATGCGTGCGCTTAAGACCACAGGACCGAAGGAAAACTTCATGTCTATCGTAATCAAATTATTCGTTATCAAAATAATGGAAACACCTTTGAATAAAAGTGACATTTAAGAATGCGCTTCGTAAGCATCAAAATACACATATAACTACCATTTTTAAATATATAATCAGTATATATCTTGGTAGTATGGGGTTTGTGAAGTTGTGTGCGTCTTGGATTTTTGTCAAACGTGTAAAATGTCAGACCTCACAGACTTTCAAAGAGAGAAAATTGTAGGAGCCCAAATAGCTGGAGCAACACTCTTACGCCCTTTTTAAGCACAAAAAAATGCAAAAGAGATAAAAGCTAGTTTTTGCATGCCAATAATATAGAACTATGAGAAATAGGAATTGTCAAATCCTTAAATGTTGACCTTTTAAGTGTAACTGGTTCGACGGATCCTGATTACCACCAGGGCAGATCCCCATCAGTAAATTTAACCCTTATTTAAACGTCTTATCCTATCCATACAAATTTTTTGTCATATTTGAAGCAAAAATATCTATCCATTTTTACTTGTGGAAGTTTGTCCCGCGGTAGACAGACCTTGCGGTTCCGTCATATTATGAGAGCAAAATTAATTACTCTGTCCATGACAGTGAATTTATTACCGCCGAGGCAAATTTTCTGAAGTAAATTTTAATAGAAAATTTTGCCTATTTCATGCAGAATTTGCACCATATATAAGGTAAAAATTTATACATTTTTTTTTTATTTGGAGGAAGTTTGCCCTGATGTTAATCATACACTGATTCGATATAAATAATACAGCCGCCATCTTGTGACTACACCCTAAGTTTCTTCATTCTCAAACGGTGTAGACACTATCTGTGCCATCCTTTTTATCTCTTGCTCCATTGCCAGTTTATTAAATGTTTAAAATATCTTTAATTAATAGTAGAAATAATTCACGAAATCCATTTTCAATCTCATGAATACTCAACTTTTCAGAGAATGTCAAACCATTAAATTATATTTAAAAAACATAAATAACACTTTAAACACACAATAACAAGGTATAATCTTGCTACTATATATTCACTGCTTTATTTTTGACTAATTTACACAATTTTAAAATTTATTTTGCCGTAATTTTTTATAAATATACACTGAATTGCCAAAGCATTATGACCACCTACCTAATAACACCTTAACCTCCATTTTTCCCGCAAACCAGCAGTAACCCGACTTTTTATAGATGCCACATTTCCTTGGAAGATAGCCAGAAACACTGTACGAGATGTTCCAGTAGCAGTCACGGAAATCCGCGATATTCAGACATGGTGGCTTTGAGCTCTGAGCTGCCATTCCATGCAAACCCCAAAGTGTTCAATCGGATTAATATCCAGTGAGTTAATTGGCCATGGTATTAACTGGAATCCAGCATTGTTTTCTTGAACCCACTCCATCACAATTCAAGCCTTTTGTCATGGAGGAGTCCTGCTGGAAGACTCCATTTCTAGCT
This sequence comes from Maratus speciosus, assembly GCA_963932465.1. Lineage (NCBI taxonomy): Eukaryota > Metazoa > Arthropoda > Arachnida > Araneae > Salticidae > Maratus > Maratus speciosus. Next base: position 26,581,749 of record OZ010787.1, read on the forward strand.
GGGAAGACAGACGCTATGTAAGGGTGAGAACTGTTCCGCAATGATGTTCAGATAGCTCGCAGCTTTCATTGTGTGTTCTAGTACAACCACTGGTCCCAGAGACGTTCATGACAACGTCCTCAAAACATTCTGCCGCCATTGGCTTCTGTATGGCCTATTGTGCATTGGGGCAGCAATATTTTTCCTGGAAGACAGCGTACCCTGACACTGCCATCGAAGTGATAAATCATTGCAACTCTCTCCAACTGATCCTTTGTCCAGTGACGATGCACTCGGACCCAGATCCTACCAAACCGCTGCTCCATACGTTATCTTTTTTCTAAGATTGTTTTATACCAGATTTTTAAGATATTTTTATTTATTCCCCTTTTTTTATGTTAATTTTAGTAGATTCTGTATTATTGAATTCAGCTCTGTTCTTTTATTTCTTAGGTGAGGCAAAAATGACAGTGTTTTATCTAGGATTAAACCAAGGTATGGGAGCGTATTTTCATATTTCAATCTGTAATTATTTATTTTAAATATTGGAGCTCTTTTTAGATATTAGGTTTCCTGAGACTTAATGCCTTGCATTTTCATATGAGATATTCATTTGGTTTAAGTCTGCCCAGTCACTCACTATTTGCAAACCCTCCCTGGCCATCTCTTCTAGTATTTTTTTTGTTCTTCCATACGCCCTCAACAATATATCGTCTGCAAACGCTATCTCTCGAAATCCTCTTCTTCTTAGTATATTTATTAACTTCTGTATAAACACTCTCCACAGGAAAGGTCCTAAACAGGAACCCTGCGGGCAACCCTTAGAGAGCCAATGCAGGATTTCTAGTAGCCAATTTGTTTAAATGAATCTCTCCGATAAATAGGACCTTATGGTGTTGACATATGCTTCTTCTATTTGTAACTCTTCTAATTGTTGTATTGTAATATCCCACGGCAAATTGTCGAATGCATTCTTAAAGTCTATTGACAGGAGAGAAATATATACATCTTCTTGCTTAAGTAAATTTATTTGAAAGAAAAGTTCTCTTATTGCTGTTTCCGTTGATCTATTTTCCTGGAAGCCATGCTGGGAAGTAAAAGTTTTATTTGTTGTATGCAGATAGTAATTTATTCTTTTTAGAAGTATGTTTCGTAGACCTTTCCAAATACTAAAAGTAGGGTTATCGGTCTATAAGATGCCGCTTCATTTGCTGGTTTGCCTGGTTTTAGAAAGAAAACAGCTTCACCGACTTTCCAATCTTCAGGAAAATAATTCAGAGTTAATAATGTGTTGTACATTAATTGTATTAATTCTGGCTGCGTCTTGAATAGATTTCTGAGTATTACGTGGTCTATTTCATCTGGACCAGGAGCTTAGTTTTTGCTGAAGGCATATATTGCTTGTTTTATTTCCTGTAATATAATTTTTGTTGCTGTGGAGTTTGGTTTGAATATATATGGTTGGGTTTCCTGTGATGGACCAAATATTTTATTTGTTATATCTTGAAAAAATGTTTGTCTTGTTTGAATTTGATTGGTTGAGTTTGAAAGTGCATAAGTCTCCTGCCTATAGAAGTCTTGAAAAGCAATCTTTTTCACCTTGCCGTAAGGCTCTTTTGTGTTTCGACAAAAACTTTTCCAAGCTTCAGATTTTGCTTCTTGAATCGATTTTCTGTATTTCGCTCTTTCAGCTTTGAATTTTATGTAGTTTTCTGGTATTGCTTCCGGAGTTTTCGTAACTTTTCTCAGAGCTCTAACATAGTTCCTTTGTTTTCACAAATTTTCATTCAACCACGAGATTGATGGTTTGAACGAACTTTTCCTTTTCTTGAAGTGAGTTTCACAATTTTCTTTTATCAATGATATGAACAATGCATATCGTTCTTCAAACTCTTCCGGTGTACTTATTCCTTTGAAATTTAAGTTTCTTTCTTCTATGTTTATCTTAATTGCATTATTAAATTTTGTTAGTGATATTCCTTTTGTTCTATATCAACGTTTTGGTAAATCTGGTATTTGTAGGGAAAGACTCGTTGTTGCCAGTCTGTGATCTCCATAGAGGTAGTCTGCGATGACGCTTGGTCAACTGAGGCTCATGAATGGGATGTCTGCTTCTTAATCCCATATCGAACAGTGTACGCTGTACTGTGTGCTCCGAAACAATTTTACTTGGACCTGAATTATATTGGGCTGTTAGCTGAGCTACTGTCTGGCGCCGATTTTGCTTCACCAAGCGAGACAGTCACCGACGTCCTCTTTTATTGATAACGCGTGGACGTCCAAAGCCATTACGGAGACAGCTTGTTTCGCCGTCATTCATCCAATTTCCATAGGTACTAACAACGGCCGGTCTCGAACAACCCACGAGTCCTGCAGATATACTTGTTCCGAGCCGTCGATACCTTAAAATCAGCCCTCTATAAAAGTCACATAGATCAGCAGCCTTTCCCATCACACACAGGAAGCATGCGGAAGAATGAGTCCACAGACTCTCCAGTAGCAGTTAGAGACCATTCCCACCTGATCATGTGTGCTCCTTGTCTCCAGGCGAGTTCATTGAAATGTGGGGAAGGTCATAATTATTTCGTCTTCGGTATAAATGCATTGGTTAATGAACTGTTATAAAACGGCTTGTATTGTATTAAAATAGATTTTTTGATGAGGGTAATTTGTAATATTGTTTTTATAAATCTCTATTAATAAATGAGTACATCATTTTTGTTGTTTCACGTATTTTTCTTAAAATCTATCTCTAAATTAGGGCGAACAACTGTGGCACGCCGGATATCACTGCAATTTTACAGAAAAAGTTTATTTCTTGAATTGCAGAGATTCGATGATTAGATGAGGTAATGATTACTCTAAAATTTTAGTGGTGTCGAGCGTGACACCCTGATCTAAATAATGCTGGTACTCGTGGAGTTATTTGTGCATATTTTTTTAACGCTAAATTTTTATCCTTTAACTGACATTTTCTGAAAGAAAATCATTTTTTTAGAAAACGATATCTAAAGAAATACAATCTTACTCTTCAATTCAATATAAAATTTACAGATTTAGGTATGTGCCATTCAAAATTTTTGTTTTATAAAAAAAAAAATTAGTCATTTCATCAACTCAGTTAATATTCGCGCGAAAAATCGTTACTCTTCAATACTTCCTTCAGTATAAACATACTTCTTCTCTTATCTTTAAAAGTTACTTTTCCTTCTAAAATATTTCTCAAAATGTTTCAAAACATTTCTCAAGGTTCGAAGAGAAATTTGAAAGCTGTCATTGTTGTAACATCCTCTCTTTTGATAAATGATAAATTAGAATATCTGTTTCCATGACAGCTAACCAAAAGCCCCCATTTGTTAACCTTACACGATAAACATAATTTGTTTTACTTACATCATAAAATATTGAAACTTATTTTGTGGTTAAATTTTAAATGCCCAAACTATAAAGCATATTACATACAAGTGAAAATATTTTAGATTATTAGCTTACAATGAAAAAACAATATATTGCATTAAAACTTTCGTTTGAAAAAACTGCAAAAAAAGGGGAGAATTAATTATTAACAACTAAAAATTAAATTTAAAAAATCAAAAAACCCGACTGCGTAAAAAGCGAACTAATTAATTATTTCCCATGAATGGGAAACTATTTTTTATATTACATATTTTTTATTATTTACTTGTATTGGTGATTATTAAATTGTGTTTAATTGTTGGTTCGTATCTATAAACGCTGTTTTGATGAGGCCTATAGATGTGTATGAAGTTTAGCGTTGCAGTAAAGCTAGAGATCCTACCTACACAACTTCCAGGTTGTGTAATATTTAAATGGAGATTCTGACAGTAAAATAGTCAATGAAACATCGTCTTCATTTTGAAAGACCTATCCAATGATATGCCACTCAATAGGGTGCGTAAATTGTTTTCGTCTCTACCGCCATTTTGTATTTTACGGCCGCCATTTTGAATTTATAAGAACAAAATCTTGCTTATAACCATTGGAACCATCAATACGAATTGATGGAGACGTCATTCATTAAAATCCATCCAGCCGTTGGGATGTTTCGATGGTATAAAAAAAATCCGCATACCCAGATACGCGTCAAACACATAACCCTTCTTGGCAGCTGGGTAAAAATATGTGACAAAGGAGGATATGTAAAATTGCAAAAAAACTTGAGAACTATTTATTTAAAAAAAAATGCAACAAAAGGATAATTTATCTAACTTTCAGTTAAGCCATGTTGACTTTAATAAAAATTAAACCTGTTATTTAATTTTGTGGGGAGATGGTACGGTTATAGTTTGAATTTGAACATGTTTTTATACATTAAGAAATTAAAAAATCACACAATGGTCCGGTCGGCGGAGCGTCGGAAGCGAGTTCAGAGTTTTCCGTGTCCGTTACTCCTTCGTCTACGGTAACTAGTCTGGTGCACGTAAAATATTAACTGGATGCTTGATCGAACAAGACGATAAAAATGGTTGGATAGTCATAGAGCGTATATATTTTAATAAATTTTAGATATGAACATTTTCTTTATGAACTTTCTTTAGATATGAAGAAGTATAAGGCAATTATAATACCATCAACAAAATATTGATAATTTTATTTCAGTTGAATAGCTAAGTGGAATTTTATAAAAATCCATTGATTAGTAAATAGTATCTACCGAATTTTTTAAAAAAATGTGGTACAGTTAAGTTGCTTTCATAAAATTTTAACAAGTCAGAAATTGTCCGTCAAACGTGGCAAATCAGGTGCGATCTTACTATAACTGGTTTTAAATATTCAGATCTTGGTGCAATAGCTGTTGCACTCTTATGCAAAAATGCATGAGTACAAATTATATTACTATTATATATATGAAATTAGGTAATACGGAAATAATATGACGCCGGCTTAAATATGACGTAATCACGATGGCAACCTAGAATCATTATCTATCATGGGATATCACTGAATTAATTACGTATGATATGATTTAATAGGATGAAAAAAACTTTTAATAATATTTTTATAAGTTTTGATTCGATTTTCATAAAATTTTAAATGACTCGACAAAATTTTGCAACGATTATATATAGGGTGTCCACTCTCAAAGGTGACCAATGGCTAATTCCTAAACCGTTAGTCAAGACATATAGTTCCAATTTCAAAAATGTTTTAAATAAGGTAAAGAAATATTTTAAAATTGATTTGGCTCAATAAAAACATTTCTTAAAATATTACGAAATTTAAATGTTTATACGGTCCCTGGTCCGATAAGTTATATTTAGTAAAATTTTCCTATTACACTGAAAATTAAAACAAAAAAGTCCCTTTGATATAACGCTAAATTTGACCGAGTTATGAAACTTTAAAAATGTATGTCTTAAAGCACTTCTCTGCCTGTGAACACAAATGAGTTCGACCATGCTTTGAGCGGTCATATACCAAGTGCTTAAAGTACTCGAAGAACTTATTTCATGCGCTTTGAAAAAAAATCTTACAACTATTAAAATTGAGTTAACTTTTATTAAATTTCAGATTGGCTAAAATACTTGCATTTTAACATATGTTTTATTTTGTAAGGATTTGAGACTTTCTTTTCATGATTTCTTTTAACAAAATCATGCTATTTTTATAAGTTTTTAATTAACTTCAACGATGGTATGTATGTTTTTCTTGTTCAACATTTGTACTCGAACTTTAACTCACTTTTATATATCCGATCTAGATTAAATTTTACATACTGACGTAAATCCTATGACAATCTAATACTATTACAGAGCTGCCAAGTATCCGGCTTTTTGGACACCAGTATTTGGATACAGAAAATGTTCTTTTATTTAATTGGAACATTTAGTCGATTTAAAAGAACAACCTTTCCTCTAAGATAACAGTGGTGTGCAAAAAGCCGGAGACTTGGCAAGTCTGCTATTATGATTTTCAGTGGTTACCAATTAAACTTATTTTACAGGATAACGCAAAAAAATGCGGATAGATTACCGCCAAGAAGTTTAAGAAAAAGTTTTAGATTAGATAACACAAGACTGCCAAGTTTGTGTAATCTTTTTTTTTTTTTTTTTTTTTTTTTTTTTTTTTTTTTTTTTAACTTATATGTATTTTTTAGCACTCTATTCGAAAACCACCTTAATTTTTAACCATCTTGACAGGATTTTTTTGCAAATCATAAATTCTCAAACTTAAAAAATAACAAAAATCGGATACTATAAAATAGAGGACATGGCTGTGTTTTTTAACTTTTGATAATCTTTATATATATTTCTCTTACGTAGCGCGAAAAAAGAGCTGTATTTGTAGCTTCCATTTGGCAACGACCAGAGCGACGATTATCAGTGGTTAATTTACAGTCACATGTCCCGTTCCATTCAGCAAAACAAAATCCAGTTGTAATCTCTCTTTTAACACAAACCGTTTAAGCGATGCATGAATAACAATTGCTATTGGTTCGTGTTACGGTGACGCGGTGAATTCAGCGAATCAGATTTGTGTTCAAGATTGTATTTAGACACAGCCGAAAATGATTTGTTTACATTTCGTTTGCGTGTTACTTCGCATCTATTATGGCGTTTTATTATAGTTTTAAATGAATTTAAGCCGTGTTGTTCAATACTATAGGCAAAATGAAAGGAGAAAGACCCCGTCTGACACTAACATGCCATTTAAATATTAACGGCCTCAATTTCCAGTCCACTTAGGCTTAGCTTTTGCAATGACGATCAACAAGTCACAGGGCCAAACATTTGATAAATGCATTTCAAGAAAATTTTCAGTTACTTTTTTTTATGAATGCCTTCCTACATTTTTTATGAATGCCTGAATTGTGTTTTCACCGAGGTTTTAAATTAATTCTATTTCCAATGTAATTTTTCAGTTTATTATTTTGCATTTCAATTTTTTTTTTTTTAAATTTCGTAATGTTAAAGTGATTTATAACCATTAGCAGCACCATCTAAATACATTTTTATTTAGATTTTCAACAAAGTTTTCCATTACTTTTTTATACATTAACAATATTTGTAAATTTAATATCTTATAATGATTTATGATTGCACTCATGCTGGCTAGAGTTGACACAAATAGTGGCGATCGAGCGAAGCGAGCTGGGATCGCGTAGCGGTCCCACTGTGAATTGCGTAGCAATTCACGGTGGTTGGCGAGCGTGAGCGAGCAGGGGGCTGAGCTCCCTAGTTGCTTTTATATACTTTTTAGCGCTGAATCTGAAATTCATCTTCATTTTTAACCATCACGTTAGAATTTTTTGCAAATCGTAAATGTCAAAGCTAAATATAGCAAAAATTTTATACTATAAAACATATGTAATTTTTGTATTTTTTTTTAATTTAATTTAATTTAATTTAATTTAATAATTTATTCAATTTTTTGGCTTATACTGGGATTCTTACATGTAAACGGATGGGTCCGATAAAGTGGGGGAGGAGGTTCAATTTTAACTTTTAATTTTTTTAATTTGAAATTTACAATTCGCCAAAAATTCTGATATGATGGTTAAAAGTGGAGGTCATTTCTGAATTCAGCGGTAAAAAATACATAAAAATCAATTATCAAAAGTTTAAAATACAACAATAACATTTATTTTACTGTATCAAATTTTCGCTATTTTTCTTTGTTTTACTTTCAAATTTACGATTTGTAAAAAATCTTTACGTGATGCTAAAAAATGAACGTCAATTTCGGATTCAGCGGTACAGAAAACATAAGAGTCAATTATAAAAATCTAAAAATCATGATATAACCCAACTTTTGCACGCTTTAAAATATATATCATTTTGTAAAAAATTGAGGCTGTTCATTTTCATCATTTTGTTTAACAAAAATTTTGATTTTTTTTCTTATTATATGTTTACTACAAAGTGTACATTTTGAATTTATATGTCAGAATTATTAAAGATTTCAAATTTTTATTCCAATGTTAATTTTACTCTCAACCATTTTTTTAATATATCTTACGAAATTATATTTTTAATAATTTTGTGAATGATCCCTAATTTGCGACAAAAAATATGCTCCAACTTTAAACAGCTATTACTCGATCAATTTTAATCGTAGAATAACGGGACTTTTTTCCTCTTACTCGTCAGTGTAACAGGAAAATTTTACTAAATCCGTATAAAATTTAAATTTCTTAATTTTTTAAGAAGTGTTTTTACTGACCCAAAACGCTTTTAAAATATTTTTTACCTCATTTAAGACATCTTTGTAATTTGAACTATATGTCTATCCCTAACGGTTCAGAAATTAGCCATTGGACACCGTAGAGTGGACACCCTGTATATTAAATTTAAAACAATTCGTTTGGATTGTTTTCGCGCTTTTACATACGGACAGACGGAGCGACAGACAGACGGCTAGGGGTGCTACGTATTTATGTAATTACGAACGCACCTAAAAAAAAAACCGACACACAAAATGGACAAATTAAAAAAGGTATATTGCAAAGTATAAAGATATTATTTTTATATATACCAACAAGATTCTCCTGTAACTGGCACTTAAAATACTTTCCATTTTTTTAGTTTTTTAAAACTGAAAAATACAAAGAAATTGGAAAAGAAATTATTTGTGTATTCCATTAATGAAAAAAAAATCTTAAAAAATTGAATATTATAAAATGATGAAGAAAATAATCTGTAAATAAATTCTACTTCATGTTCTTATTTCCTATAAAATATCACTTAGAAAAAGTGACACATGTTTAGAAAAATGGTCTACACTTTTTAGAATATTAAAATTTTTCTGTTTAGTTTTTGCTTATGGCCACAGATTTCCAAATACTTATATCATTGTTACCTGCCACAAACTTTCCTCTCTTAAACTCCAATATTAGAAGTTCTCTCAAATTTTCATTTGATAGATTAACGCTCAGCCTTATTTTCGCAAGCTTAAACTTAAATTAAGCAGGTGCAAAAACATTTTTTCTTCTGACCTCGCAACTAATTTTTGTTACATAAAACATACGAGTACTTTTGAAACTATAATTAGGAGACCAAAATGATTTCTAGGACCTTTTAATTTATTCTGCGCTGCTGACAAAAAAATTCTAAATCTAAGATAAGCCTAATTTCAATGGAATTGTTGGAATACAATTTGAAAGATGTCTTGCGATTTCGAGTGTCATTATTTAACCCATTATCCGCTGGTGTTGCGTTCATGCAGCGGTAAAAATAAATGCGTATGCTTAAGTTAACTATCAAGATACCACTATATTTGAATTAGAAAATTCACTTTATTTAATAACAGAAAGTTTGACAATAAATGAAATGAAGATTATCTTGAAATATTTGTTGTGGTAAACGTTTTTCAGCATAACGTTGAAGACCCCTATATTATAGTATCGGCGGTTAATCGATAAATTTATATATTAATAGAATTTTTATAATATGTTTGACATATAGGGTGACCATTTCAGTAGTTGATAAAAAGTTTGAAATATTGCGCAATTTCAAGCGGAAATTATTTTTTACATTTCGCACTAGACATAATACTTTTGTTTGAATGTTGGAGCGCCAGTTGTCGCATTGTTGTCAGCTTTCTACTGTAAGAGAAACCATTTTATGTTTTTTTTTTTTTTTTTAAAAATACAGAAATTTAGCTTTTCTTTAGTTGGAGACAATTACGGTAAGTTAAAATAATCCATTTCCAGCTTGCTTATTTCAAACAATAGTTTTTTATGAATTATTGTTAATCACAGCTTAAGCATGATATTTTAAAGATTAATATTTTAATTTTCGACTGATGTCTTCGATTGATCAACTACTGGGAATGGCAATTAAAGAAACCATTTACATATAATTTTGTTGCTATTTAATCTCAGCAGATTTCATTTTTGACCATTATCGTTCATTCATTAAGGGTTGTAGCAATCATGTTTGTTTACTTTTAAAACTTAAAAGGAAGAATATATATATATGTATATATATAAACCCGTAGCACCGATCTTATTTGATCGACTACTGTCTGGGTCACTCTAGAACATGATTAATTTTTATGAAAATTTATGTGTAAAAGAGTCAATAACGCAGTTCACATAAGTTCACATTTAGTATGAATAGTATATATACTAAGTAGGGGACAGTAGGGTAATGACACTCAGCGGGCAATCCCACCCACTCAAATATCTCTAAACAAAATAGAATTGAAATCGCGCTATCGGTACCGCCACCTAGAGAACATTATTGTAAGTTGATACAGTGACCGTCGGAAGGAAATTATTTTTGTGTCCTCACATTATTCGTTTGTAGTTGTTTTATTATAAAAATCTACAACATCTATTTTGAAGCTAAGTGTACACTCTTATTTTAAAATGTTAATTTACCCATTATGGTTATAAAATATATACATTTAGCTGTACGTTCATGCTTTTATTAATATTTGTAGTGCGTTGTTAGATATTTGTAGTGCGTTGCTATATCGCATTCAAATCCAAAATGGCGAAGAAGGGTAATGGAGCTCACGTGAATCTCCGAAGAAGTCAAACGTTAAACATATAACGAAACGTAAGGTTTCAAAAAGGAAGTTATATGACATCAACTCAGAGGACGACATTGATGACTCGCACCTGCGTGATGATGACGACCCTGATGATTTGCTTCGGATAGGACAGGATATGAAGACAGAAATCTGCTGTTTTTGCGGAGAATTCGGGAGAGATAACGAAACGTTGTTTCGCTGCACAGCATGTGGAAAGTGGTCGCATAAAGCCTGCAGTGGAGTGAACAGCCCGCACAACTACATATGTGACTTTTGTCATACTTGAATGTTGTACCCCAATTTTTAGTACAATTACCCTACCATGTCCGGCATCACCGCTCAATCAATGCTATAATTATGAACAACGGTAAAAAAGTTTCTAAAATTTTTATGCAAATTATTTGATTTCAAACTGTTCCTTATGCTTTGGAGTTATACTTCGTTGATAAAACATAGATTTACCGTGTAAATTTGATCAGCTATTCATGTTTCCCCTTAAGTGAGCATCATTGTCCTACTTTTCTCTGAAAGTCGTTGTCGTATTTAACGCGCGGCCTGTATTTTTATAATACTACGAACCATCTATGTTCATAAATTCTAATTAAATTAGTTTTTTTTTTATCACTGTGATATTTATTACATTTAATTCTACTTCTGGAAAACGCAATAATTAAGGAATATTTAATGGTTTCTATTTAGACTTTAAAATGCATTGGCGCATATAATGTTTCGCAATTTGCTCCTAAAACGCTGAAGTTTGATTATATCAAATAAATATAGGATATTATCGTTAGGATTTTAGGTACAATAAATTTATCGAACTTATTTGTCATTACATTTAAGCCCACTGATGTTATAGTTTTTTAGGTAGCTTTCTTTACAAAAAGCTACCTATTGCAGCCGTTCGGGGGAAAGCGATTTCAAAAAATTTTGATATATTTTCATCGATCATGACCCCCAGACCCCGAAACCACCCTCCGTTCAAAATTGATATATATATATATATATATATATATATATATCTGACCTATGTCACACTGTAACTCTCGTATTTATGAACCAATTTGGATGTAATTCGGTGTGTACATAGTACATACCAATGTCTCGACCGAGTTCGTTGGCCAGCTTCATCCGCCATTTTGTTTCAAAATGGCGGCCATTTAAAAATTTAAAAAAAATTTAAAATTTAAAATGTGGTACCTAAAAATTGAAAATGGAAAAATATTTTTTTCTTGTTTATTTGACCTTTATACAAAGACTCCGTAGCAGTTTTTGTTTCGTCTATATCTTAAAAAATGGCTGAGTTATAGCATTTTGAATTTCTAGCGTGGCTGACATTTTGAAACGCTCTGATTTTTGTCAATCGATAACAGGCGTATTTATGAACCGATTTGAATGTAACTTGGTCTGTACATAGTACATACCAATGTTTCGACCGAGTTTGTTGGCCAGCTTCATTCGCCATCTTGTTTCAAAAGGTTTGCCATTTAAAAAAAAAATGTAATTTAAAATTTAAAAGTCCTTCCGGCCAGTGCCGGGAGGAAGAGGTAGCTTTCATAATCCTTATTTAAAAAAAGCCAACTTATATCATGCAAACACACGAAGCTCAATTTAGTGGAAACCGAATATAGGAGATTCAATACTAATTTTTATCAATATAATGAATGAGAATTTCGCGAAATTAGTCAGCTTTATCCAAGCTGCTTTTCTTTAAAGTAACTTATATTTGGCTGCCAAATTCGGCAATTTCTTAAAGTGCCTGTCATTTTAAGACAACATGGTGGATGAGGCTAAGAATGAACTTGGTCGAGACCTTAGTAATTGCTGTGCACATGCTCACTCACATCGGAATAGACTGATATATAGGAGTGCTGTCGCATGCAAAAAATCAGATTTTTCAAAATGTCACACACAATAGAAATTGAAACTGCTATATCTGAGCCATTTTTTAAGGTAAAGACAAAAAAAAAATGCTCCTGAATCCTTATATCAAGATCAAATACTTAAGAAAGAAATCTTTTTCAATTTCTAATTTTTTTGCACCTCACTTTAAATATATATATATTAGGTAGCTTTCTTTACAAAAAAGCTACCTATTGCAGCCGTTCGGAGGAAAGCGATTTCAAAAAATTTTGGTATATTTTCATCGATCATGACCCCCAGACCCCGAAACCACCCTTCGTTCAAAATTGATATATATATATATATATATATATATATATATATATCTGACCTATGTCACACTGTAACTCCCGTAATTATGAACCGATTTCGATGTAATTCGGTGTGTACATAGTACATACCAATGTCTCGACCGAGTTCGTTGGCCAGCTTCATCCGCCGTTTTGTTTCAAAATGGCGGCCATTTAAAATTTTTAAAAAAATTTAAAAGTTGAAATATGGTACCAAAAAATTAAAAATGGAAAAATATTTTTTTCTTATGTATTTGACCTTTATACAAAGATTCCGGAGCAGTTTTTGTTTCGTCTATATCTTAAAAAATGGCTGAGTTATAGCATTTTGAATTTCTAGCATGGCTGACATTTTGAAACGTCCTGAATTTTGTCACGCGATAAAAGGCGTATTTATGAACCGATTTAGATGTAATTCGGTGTGTACATAGTACATACCAATCTCTCGACCGAGTTCGTTGGCCAGCTTCATCAGCCATTTTGTTTCAAAATGGCGGCCATTTAAATTTTTTTTAAAAATTTAAAATTTGAAATGTGGTACCAAAAAATTGAAAATGGAAAAATATTTTTTTCTTATGTATTTGACCTTTATACAAAGATTTCGGAGCAGTTTTTGTTTCGTCTATATCTTAAAAAATGGCTGAGTTATAGCATTTTGAATTTCTAGCGTGGCTGACATTTTGAAACGTCCTGAATTTTGTCACGCGATAAAAGGCGTATTTATGAACTGATTTGGATATAACTTCGTTTATACATAGTACATACCAATGTCTGGATCGGGTTCGTTGGCCAGCTTCACCCGCCATCTTGTTTAAAAATTGCGGCCATTTAAATTTTTAAGAAAAATTAAAATTTGAAATGTGGTATCAAAAATTGAAAATTGAAAAAATATTTTCTTCTTATGTGTTTGACCTTGATAAAAAGATTCGGGAGCAGTTTTTGTTTCGTCTATATCTTAAGAAATGGCTGAGTTATAGCATTTTGAATTTCTAGCGTGGCTGACATTTTGAAACGTCCTGATTTTTCTCACGTAATAACAGGATTATTTATGAACCGACTTGGATGTACCTTGGTGTGTACATAGTACATACAAATATCTCGACCGAGTTCGTTGGCCAGCTTCATCCGCCATCTTGTTTCAAAATGGCGGCCATTTAAAAAAATTAAAAAATAAAAAAAATTAAATGAGATACCAAAAAATTGGAAAATGAAAAAGATATTTTTGTATGTGTTTGACCTTAATACAAAGATTCCGGAACAGTTTTTCTTTCGTCTATATCTAAAAAAGATGGCTGAGTAATAGCATTTTGAATTTCTCTTGTGGCTGATATTTTAAAACGACCTGATTTTTGTCACGCGATAACAGGCGTATTTATGAACCTATTTGGATGTAACTTGGTCTGTACATAGTACATACCAATGTCTCGACGTTCGTTGGCCAGCTTCATTCGCCATCTTGTTTCAAAAGGGTTGCCATTTAAAAAAAATTAAATTTAAAATTCAAAATGAGGTATTAAAAAATTGGAAAATGAAAAAGATTTTTTTTATGTGTTTGGCCTTGATACAAAGATTCCGGAGCAGTTTTTGTTTCTGAAAATTTGTTCTTTTGTTGATATCTTAAAAAATGGTTGATTTATAGCACTTTGAATTTCTAGCATGGCTAACATTTTGAAACGATCTTGTATTTGTCACGCGATAACACACGTATTCGCCTATTTCGATGTAAGAAGGCATGTGGATAGTATACATCAACACCTCGACCAAGTTCGCTGGCCAGATTCATCAGCCATCTTGTTTCAAAATGGCGGCCATTAAATTAAAAAATATATATATATTTAAAGTGAGGTGCAAGTAAATTAGAAATTGAAAAAGGTTTCTTTCTTAAGTATTTGATCTTGATATAAGGATTCAGGAGCATTTTTTGTTTGTCTTTACCTTAAAAAATGGCTCAGATATAGCAGTTTCAATTTCTATTGTGGGTGACATTTTGAAAAATCTGATTTTTTGCATGCGACAGCACTCCTATATATTAACCGATTCCGACGAGAGTGAGCATGTGCACAGCAATTACTAAGGTCTCGACCAAGTTCACTACTTAGCCTCATCCACCATGTTGTCTTAAAATGACAGGCACTTTAAAAAATTGCCGAATTTTGCAGCCAAATATAAGTTACTTTAAAGAAAAGCAGCTTGGATAAAGCTGACTAATTTCGCGAAATTCTCATTCATTATATTGATAAAAATTAGTATTGAATCTCCTATATTCGGTTTCCACTAAATTGAGCTTCGTGTGTTTGCATGATATAAGTTGGCTTTTTTTAAATAAGGATTATGAAAGCTACCTCTTCCTCCCGGCACTGGCCGGAAGGACTTTTTTTTAATTTAATGGCCGCCATTTTGAAACAAGATGGCTGATGAATCTGGCCAGCGAACTTGGTCGAGGTGTTGATGTATACTATCCACATGCCTTCTTACATCGAAATAGGCGAATACGTGTGTTATCGCGTGACAAATACAAGATCGTTTCAAAATGTTAGCCATGCTAGAAATTCGAAGTGCTATAAATCAACCATTTTTTAAGATATCAACAAAAGAACAAATTTTCAGAAACAAAAACTGCTCCGGAATCTTTGTATCAAGGCCAAACACATAAAAAAAAATCTTTTTCATTTTCCAATTTTTTAATACCTCTTTTTGAATTTTAAATTTAATTTTTTTTAAATGGCAACCCTTTTGAAACAAGATGGCGAATGAAGCTGGCCAACGAACTCGGTCGAGACATTGGTATGTACTATGTACAGACCAAGTTACATCCAAACAGGTTCATAAATACGCCTGTTATCGCGTGACAAAAATCAGGTCGTTTTAAAATGTCAGCCAAAAGAGAAATTCAAAATGCTATTACTCAGCCATTTTTTTTTTAGATATAGACGAAGGAAAAACTGTTCCGGAATCTTTGTATTAAGGTCAAACACATACAAAAAAAAATCTTTTTCATTTTCCAATTTTTTGTATCTCATTTAATTTTTTTTATATTTTAATTTGTTTAAATGGCCGCCATTTTGAAACAAGATGGCGGATGAAGCTGGCCAACGAACTCGGTCGAGATATTTGTATGTACTATGTACACACCAAGGTACATCCAAGTCGGTTCATAAATACGACTGTTATTACGTGAGAAAAATCAGGACGTTTCAAAATGTCAGCCACGCTAGAAATTCAAAATGCTATAACTCAGCCATTTCTTAAGATATAGACGAAACAAAAACTGCTCCCGAATCTTTTTATCAAGGTCAAACACATAAGAAGAAAATATTTTTTCAATTTTCAATTTTTGGTACCACATTTCAAATTTAAATTTTTCTTAAAAATTTAAATGGCCGCCATTTTTAAACAAGATGGCGGGTGAAGCTGGCCAACGAACCCGGTCGAGACATTGGTATGTACTATGTATAAACGAAGTTACATCCAAATCGGTTCATAAATACGCCTTTTATCGCGTGACAAAATTCAGGACGTTTCAAAATGTCAGCCACGCTAGAAATTCAAAATGCTATAACTCAGCCATTTTTTAAGATATAGACGAAACAAAAACTGCTCCGAAATCTTTGTATAAATGTCAAATACATAAGAAAAAAATATTTTTCCATTTTCAATTTTTTGGTACCACATTTCAAATTTTAAATTTTTAAAAAAATTTTAAATGGGCACCATTTTGAAACAAAATGGCGGATGAAGCTGGCCAACGAACTCGGTCGAGAGATTGGTATGTACTATGTACACATCGAATTACATCCAAATCGGTTCATAAATACACCTTTTATCGCGTGACAAAATTCAGGACGTTTCAAAATGTCAGCCACGCTAGAAATTCAAAATGCTATAACTCAGCCATTTTTTAAGATATAGACGAAACAAAAACTGCTCCGGAATCTTTGTATAAAGGTGAAATACATAAGAAAAAAATATTTTTCCATTTTTAATTTTTTGGTACTACATTTCAAGTTTTAATTTTTTTTTTAAATTTTAAATGGCCGCCATTTTGAAACAAAACGGCGGATGAAGCTGGCCAACGAACTCGGTCGAGACATTGGTATGTACTATGTGCACACCGAATTACATCGACATCGGTTCATAATTACGGGAGTTACTGTGTGACATAGGTCATATATATATATATATATATATATATATATATATATATATTTATATATATATATCAATTTTGAACGGAGGGTGGTTTCGGGGTCTGGGGGTCATGATCGATGAAAATATACCAAAATTTTTTGAAATCGCTTTCCTCCGAACGGCTGCAATAGGTAGCTTTTTTGTAAAGAAAGCTACCTAAAATGAGGTATTAAAAAATTGGAAAATGAAAAAAAAAAATTTAAGTGTTTGGCCTTGATACAAAGATTCTGGAGCAGTCTTTGTTTCTGAAAATTTGTTCTTTTGTTTATATCTTAAAAAGTGGTTGAATTATAGCACTTTGAATTTCTATCATGGCTAACATTTTGAAACGATCTTGTATTTGTCTCGCGATACCACACGTATTCGCCTATTTCGATGGAAGAAGGCATGTGGATAGTATACATCAATATCTCGACCAAGTTCGCTGGCCAGCTTCATCAGCCATCTTGTTTCAAAATGGCGGCCATTAAATTAAAAAATATATATTTAAAGTGAGGTGCAAAAAAATTAGAAATTGAAAAAGGTTTCTTTCTTAAGTATTTGACCTTGATATAAGGATTCAGGAGCATTTTTTGTTTGTCTTTATCTTAAAAAATGGCTCAGATATAGCAGTTTCAATTTCTAACGTGGGTGACATTTTGAAAAATCTGATTTTTTGCCTGCGACAGCACTCGTATGTATCAACCGATTCCGATGTGAGTGAGCATGTGCACAGCAATTACTAAGGTCTCGACCAAGTTCACTGGTTAGCCTCATCCACCATGTTGTCTTAAAATGGCAGGCACTTTAAGAAATCGCCGAATTTGGCAGCGAAATATAAGTTACTTTAAATAAAAGCAGCTTGGATAAAGCTGACTAATTTTGCGAAATTCTCATTCATAATGATTTAGTATTGATAA
Source organism: Maratus speciosus (assembly GCA_963932465.1). Lineage (NCBI taxonomy): Eukaryota > Metazoa > Arthropoda > Arachnida > Araneae > Salticidae > Maratus > Maratus speciosus. The sequence continues at coordinate 26,599,507 of OZ010787.1, forward strand.
ATTTAGTATTGAATCTCCTACATTCGGTTTCCACTTAATTGACCTTCGTGTGTTTGAATAATATAAATTGACTTTTTTAAAATAAGGAATATGAAAGCTACCTCTTCCTCCCGGCACTGGCTGGAAGGACTTTTTAAAATAGAAATAGTCATTAGAGTTTAAATTTTTTATTGTTGTTGTTATAAATATCCCCAAGCCGATCGAAGATTTAGAATTGGTCTAAAAGTGCCTCTCGAATTGGGTGATTTCGTTAATTGGCTAGGCCGTATGACCCTTGCTTGATTAAGAAATAAGAATTAATTAGAGAAATACAAGGGTGACGTGTACTATACGCCTATTTGGCATACCGAGAAAAAGATTAAAAGGGGGCAGAAAAAATTGGAACCTTCAACTGTTGCTAAACGCACAAGGGTCTTTGATAAAAGATTGAATTAGGCGCCGATATTAACCACATAATCAGTTAGAATTCGCACATGTTGCTCCACTAAAAAAAGCACTGTGCACGCCGTCAGTTTCTTTATAGTTTAAGATAGGTATAAACAATGTAAGCACAATATTAATCACAGTTTAAAATGAGATCCCAATAGATGGAAGTGACGGTGCTATAAAACATTTTAATTGGAAAAAATTTAAACTTTCAACATTCCGTATTTTTTTAATCAGCTGCAAATAGAAATTTTATAAAATAAAAGGAGTTAGTAAATAACCACATAGAAACAATAAATATTTCATTAGGTATAGTCAGGAGGGGTAATTATGATCACTTTTTACATTTTCAATATTGTTTTATTTTATTTTATTTTGCTTATTTCTATTTCTAAAAGTGGTGTTTTTAGTACATAGGAAGTAACTTTGATCCTTTAAGAACACCTTTCAAAAGTTTTAATTCTCATAGCTGTTTTTCTTTTAAGTTAAAATGATGGTTATAATTAACCCACTAAAAACTCATAATCACATAAGTTTGGGGTAATTAAGACCACTAGTGGGGAAATTATGACCACTATATCTTCTCTTTATACTTGCCAATACACGTTTGTTTGGGGTAATTGTGACCACTTTGAACTCCAGAGTGACAAATCCGTTTATCAAAAATTTTATAGACTTAGTTTCAAATTGCTAGTCGGATCTCAGAAAGGCTCCAGACTAGTAATAATGAATATCTCAGATGAAATAGACATTATGAGGTTAATATCTAAGCTTGAAACAAAATTTTACCATACACAGTTTTCTCCAATATGACGGCGGTCATAATTAACCCCTGATCATAATTACCCCACCTGACCCTATATTTTTCTATTCCAATTTACGTGAATTTGACGTTGAAAAAGTAATTAAAAAGTTGACGGCTATGAAATTACCACTTTGTTAAGCTCCAGGAAGAACGATAGCGTTCCAGAAATTCCTAAGTATAAAAAAATGTAGTCTTTGAAATATTTTTATACAATATATAGTATTACAAATTGTTTCAGTAATATTAAAGTTTCATTGGTATCTTACTTCTTGTTTATTAATTGTCAAAGTTAAAAGTGTTAACAATATGAATGTTAAATAATTCATTATTAAATTACAATGCAATATTAAGTATTTAAAAAAAAGGAAAACTATTTAATTAATAAATTTTAGAGGAACTTTTATGCATAAAATTCATTGTCAAATTTAGATAGTTTGGAAATCTCTTATGATTTGTAATTACTGTTAATGTGACAAAATTGACCTAAATGTGAGAATCACATATTTCTGCTTATATTACATGTGATAGTAATTCATTTTCTTCAAAACAAATTAGCTTTGACTTAGAAGCATAATAAGCAATCGTTTTTTGTTTATATTTGACATTTTATATTTTATAAAATACCTTAAATATTCTAAATGTGAAAAACGTATGAGAAATCGCTTATAAGTCAGGCACAATAACCTTATTATAATATATTTATCAATCCAAATACATGCATGATGATACACAATTAAAAAATTGAAAAGCTAAATGAGAACAACATCTTTATTCCCCTTTTCAATATATATATATATACAGGGTGTCCGGTCTCAACGGTGTCCAATGGCTAATTCCTAAACCGTTAGTCATAGACATATAGTTCCAATTAGAAAAATGCTTTAAATCAGGTAAAGAAATAATTTAAAAGTGATTTGGATCAATAAAAACATTTCTTAAAAAATTACGAAATTTAAATTTTTATACGGTCCCCCGGTCCTATAAGTTATATTTAGTAAAATTTTCCTATTACACTGACAAGTAAGACAAAAAAGTCCCATTCATATAACACGAAAATTGTGCGAGTTATGAAACTTTAAAAATGCATGACTTATGCCACTTTTCTGCTCTGAAAACAAACGAGTACGGCTTGGCTTTGAGGGGTCACATTTCAAGTGCTTAAAGTATTCGAAGATCTCATTTCATGTGTATCTGCGGTTTCAAAAAAATCGTACAAGTATTACGATTAAGTTAACATTTATTATGTTTCAGATTGGCTGAAATAACATATGTTTTATTTTGTCAGGGTTTAAGACTGTTTCTTTTATGATTTATTTTAGTAAAATTATGTTATTTTTATAAGTTTTTATGTTACTTCAACGATCTTATGTACGTTTTTTCAGTTCAAAATTCTTATTCGAACTTTAATCCACTTTCAAATATCCGATCGAGATTACATTTTACATGCTGGCGCAAATCCAATAACAATTTAATATTATTATGATTTTCAGTGGTTACTATTTATACTTATTTTACAGGATAACACAAAAAACTTCGGATAGATTACCGCCAAGAAGTTTAAGAAAAAGTTTTAGATTAGATAATACAAGACGGAGATTGTTGGTTTTATGTATTGTTATGTATTTTTTAGCACTGAATCCGAAATTTGCCTTAATTTTTAACCATCATGTCAGGATATTTCGCAAATCATAAATTGTCGAATTTAAAGAATAACAAAAATCGGATACTATAAAGTAGAGGAGATGGTTGTATTTTTTAACTTTTGATAATTGATTTTTACGTACTTTCTAGCACTAAATCTGAAAATGACTTTTATTTTTAACCATCACGTTAGAATTTTTTTGCAAATGTTTAAGTTAAAATATAGCGAAAATCTCATACTATAAAACATATGTAAAACTTAATTTATTTTATTTTATTCAATAATTTATTCGATATTTTTGCTTATCTAGGGATTCTTATAGCTGGAGGGTGTGATGAGATAGGGGAGAAGATTAAATTTTAACTTTCAACTTTTTAACTTTGAAATTTACAATTTGCGAAAAAACCTGATGTGATGGCTAAAAATGAAGGTCAATTCCGGATTCAGCGGTACATGATACATAAGAATTAATTATGAAATAACCCAACTTTTGCAGGCTAGTGTAATCTAATACTATTTTAAAATACGTATCATTTTGTAAAGTATTGAGGCTGTTAATTTAGCATCATTTTATTTAACAAAAATTCTATTTTTTTCTTTCTTCTTAAATGTTTATTACAAATTGTATATTTTGAATTAATACATTAATTTTGAAATCTTAATTTTACTCTCAACTATTTTTTAATATATCTGACGAAATCATATTTCGACTAAATTTGTGAATGACCCCCAATTTGCAGCAAAATATATGCTCCAACTTTAAACAGGTATTACTTGGTTAATTTTAATCGTAGAACAACGAGACTTTTTTTGTATTACTTGTCAGTGTAAAAGGAAAATTTTACTAAATATAACTTATAGGACCGGGGGACCGTATAAAAATTAAAATTTCGTAATTTTTTAAGAAATGTTTTTATTGACCCAAATCGCTTTTAAAATATTTCTTTACCTGATTTAAAACATTTTTGTAATTGGAACTATATGTCTATGACTAACGTTTTAGGAATTAGCCATTGGACACCGTTGAGACCGGACACCTTCTATATTTAATCTGAATAATGCATTATTTCGTCTGATAATTTATAGTCTATACATTAATCGAATATATATTTGTTTAAATCCATAAAATATGTTTCATTTACGATACAAGAACATAAATATAATTTGAACTGTTTTAATATTTTTTAAATATGAAAACATAAAAAAAAATAATTTAAGAACATGACTAAAGGAAGTGAAAAAAAGAAAGTTTAATAGTATATGAAGTGTCAATCTCTTAATGTAAATACATTTTCTACATATGAAAACACAAATATATTTTCCCAAGATATAATGCAAGGGGTTTAACTTTCTCTTCTTACTTTCGTTGTAGGGGAAGATGAAGCATAGTGTACCATTTATCCAAATTGTGTTATTTTATATTGTTTAAACATCTTATTAGTAGTCATAAATGACTGTACAGTTAGGAATATTTTCAGCTTTAAACCATATGATCATAACAAAATTTATTCATTTTAGATGACACTTGTTTTTCTTCTTCAGCATTATAGATTTCTAGCTAATGAATTATTATAAAATAAAATTAGAAAAAAACAATTGAAGTTTTTTAAAAAAGCACATATAAGAAACATTTGCGATTTTATGTTAAATAAAATATTTTTTTCATTTTCTCATGTCATGTCTACGAGAGGTACATTGCACACCCTTTCTATACTGATTTAATAGTGAAATATTCAGTAGAAAAACATTTACAGCATTTTTTTTCTCTTTTCATTTAAACTTAAAAATGCAGTTACGGAAATGCTCTAGATTATTTTGTTGTAAAATATTTACAAAAATTTTATTGTGCTTAGAGAAATTTTAATTTGGAAGAATATGACTACTGATTCATATTAAACTAAGAACAATTATACCACTTATAGCATAACCAAGTCTAACAGTTGACTTTTTTAATTTGCTGTAGCTGAAATCACCAGGATGTTTTAAAAAAAACTTAAATTACTTCATTTACATACTGTTTAATACGTGCTAAATAATTAACATTTAGAATTAAATATTTTAGTAAAACTTAGATATATTCATTATAAGCAGAATGCATATTATGCCATTCTGCACAAAAATATTTAAAAAAGTTTTTATGTAAAGTCAATCTTTTTATTTTGATTATTGTAAAATCAGCCGAAAGATTTATAATAAAGTACTTTGCCGTATAAATATGCATTAATAATGTAATTTATATGGCACATCATCGTTCACTATGTCGCATGTGTTCTTTTGCTGTATTTAAGATATGTGGACAAATTTTTAAACACTAAAAATATTTTTTACTTTTAAAAATTTCGAGAACATATGCCTTGAGAAAATTAATAACTGTAGTCTAAAGTTTATTCACGAATATTATAATGCAGATTTATCTATAATTTTCAGAAGACAAATCAGCAGCTTGAAAAGCGGCCTAATTTTAGGTAGCTTTCATTACAAAAAGCTACCTATTGCAGCCGTTCGGAGGAAAGCGATTTCAAAAAATTTTGGTATATTTTCATCGATCAGGACCCCTAGACACCGAAACCACCCTCCGTTCAAAAGTTGATATATATATATATATATATATATATATATATATATATATATATATATATCTGACCTATGTCACACTGTAAATCTCGTAATTATGAACCGATTTCGATGTAATTCGGTGTGTACATAGTACATATCAATGTCTCGACCGAGTTCGTTGGCCAGCTTCATCCGCCGTTTGGTTTCAAAATGGCGGTCATTTAAAATTTTTAAAAAATTTTTAAATCTGAAATGTGGTACCAAAAAATTAAAAATGGAAAAATATTATTTCGTTATGTAATTGACCTTTATACAAAGATTCTTGAGCAGTTTTTGTTTCGTCTATATCTTAAAAAATGGCTGAGTTATAGCATTTTGAATTTCTAGCGTGGCTGACATTTTGAAACGTCCTGAATTTTGTCACGCAATGCAAGGCGTATTTATGAACCGATTTCGATATAATTCAGTGTGTACATAGTACATACCAATGTCTCGAACGAGTTCGTTGGCCAGCTTCATCCGCCATTTTGTTTCAAAATGGCGGCCATTTAAATTTTTTTTTTAATTTAAAATTTGAAATGTGTTACCAAAAAATTGAAAATGGAAAATATTTTTTTCTTATGTATTTGACCTTTATACAAAGATTTCGAAGCAGTTTTTATTTCGTCTATATCTTAAAAAATGGCTGAGTTGCAGCATTTTGAATTTCTAGCGTGGCTGACATTTTGAAACGTCCTGAATTTTGTCACGCTATAAAAGGCGTATTTATGAACCGATTTGGATGTAACTTCGTATATAAATAGTACATACTAATGTCTCGACTGAGTTCGTTGGCCACCTGCGTCCGCCATGTTGTTTCAAAATGGCGGCTATTTAAAAAAAAATAAAAAATAAAAAAATTAAAATGAGATACCAAAAAATTGGAAAATGAAAAAGATTTTTTTTCGTATGTGTTTGACCTTAATACAAAGATTCCGGAACAGTTTTTGTTTCGTCTATATCTAAAAAAATGGCTGAGTAATAGCATTTTAAATTTCTATTGTGGCTGACATTTTAAAACGACCTGATTTTTGTCACGCGATAACAGGCGTATTTATGAACCGATTTGGATGTAATTTGGTCTGTACATAGTACATACCAATGTTTCGACCGAGTTCGTTGGCCAGCTTCATTCGCCATCTTGTTTCAAAATGGTTGCCATTTAAAAAAAAAAATTAAATTTAAAATGAGGTATTAAAAAATTGGAAAATGAAAAAGATTTTTTTAAATGTGTTTGGCCTTGATACAAAGATTCCGGAGCAGTTTTGTTTCTGAAAATTTGTTCTTTTGTTTATATCTTAAAAAATGGTTGAATTATAGCACTTTGAATTTCTAGCGTGGCTAACATTTTGAAACGATCTTGTATTTGTCACGCGATAACACACGTATTCGCCTATTTCGATTTAAGAAGGCATGTGGATAGTATACATCAATACCTCGACCAAGTTCGCTGGCCAGATTCATCTTGTTTCAAATTGGCGGCCATTAAATTAAGAGAAAAATATATATTTAAAGTGAGGTACAAAAAAATTAGAAATTGAAAAAGGTTTCTTTCTTAAGTATTTGACCTTGAAAAGGAGCATTTTTTGTTTGTCTTTACCTTAAAAAATGGCTCAGATATAGCAGTTTCAATTTCTATTGTGGGTGACATTTTGAAAAATCTGATTTTTTGCATGCGACAGCACTCGTATATCTCAACCGATTCCGATGTGAGTGAGCATGTGCACAGCAATTACTAAGGTCTCGACCAAGTTCACTGGTTAGCCTCATCCACCATGTTGTCTTAAAATGGCAGGCACTTTAAGAAATCGCTGAATTTGGCAGCCAAATATAAGTTACTTTAAAGAAAAACAGCTTGGATAAATCTGACTAATTTCGCGAAATTCTCATTCATTATATTGATAAAAATTAGTATTGAATCTCCTATATTCGGTTTCCACTAAATTGAGCTTCGTGCGTTTGAATGATATAAGTTGGCTTTTTTAAAATAAGGAATATGAAAGCTACCTCTTCCTCCCGGCACTGGCCGGAAGGACTTTTTTACTATAATTTTGAAATTATATTGTGTGTCCAAAACACGTAAACGTATATATTACATAGTATTATTCAATACTACACTGCTCAAAACACTTAAAGGATATTGCAGTTTTAGGTGGATTTTGAATCTGGTAAACTGTTTAGCTGACTGATACATGGTCGACAGACATAGTAGGTTATATGAGAATAAATTACACATGTTTGGCAGAAAAAATGCATTTTATTGCGCATTTGTGTACTAAAGGAAAAAAACACAATTTGTGCATATGAGAAAAAAAGAATAAGAAAAGGTGTTTTCTTGAAAGAAAATCATTTTCAGTAGGGGGTATGGTATCCACGGGCGGCCAGCAACGTTGAACACCTTTGAGGCATGGACTCAATGAGGCTATTAATGACGAGTTGGGGTATTCTGCCCCACTCTTCCAGAAGAGCTCTTTCCAGTTCTTGGAGACTTTGTGGGGGTTGTTGGCGGCCCGAAACTCGTCTTCCTAGAGCGTCGTAAACGTGCTCGATTGGATTCATGTCTGGAGAACACGCTGGTCATTCCATTCGAACGATTCCTTCCTCGAAAAGGAAATCCTCCACCAGGTTTGCACGATGTGGCCTGCAGTTATCGTCCATTAAAATGAATTTATCTCCGATTGCTGCAGCGTAAGGGACTACAATAGGTCTGAGGATCTCATCCCTATATCGGCGACCAGTCAGAGCTCCATCTCGAATGATGTAGAGGTCAGTGCGCCCGTCAATGGAGGTGCCACCACACACCAACACTCCTCCGCCACCAAATCTGACACTTTCGTGCACGAACGCAGGATTATTCCTACTGCCACGGTCCCTCCAGATGAAAATACGCCTATTATCCGGATGCACAGAAAAACGGGACTCGTCAGAAAACAGAATATTGCTCCATTCATTTCTCCTCCAGTTGACATGCTCGGTTGCCCACTCCCTGCGGTCGCGACGATGCCTTGATGTTAATCTAACACATACCATCGGTCGGCGAGCATTTAGACCTACAGCATGGAGCCGGTTTCGGACAGTCTTAGTTGAAATCGTGGTGCCTGTAGCCGAGCGAAGATGTTGTTGGAGAAGAGTAGCGTTCATGGTTCGGTGTCTCCGAGCTGTTAACGCTAAATACCGATCTTCATTGGGCGTTGTTGCCCGTCTACGACCTTGCCCTGGTCTTCGGCCTGCACATCCACTCTCCAAAAAACGGTTCCAGATCCTGGAAATGACAATTTGTGACACTCCAATGGCTTGCGCTACTTTGGCTTGAGTTTGGCCCCCTTCTAACCTACCAACAATTCTCAAAGCTTCTGAATCTGTCAAATGACTTCGCTGAGACATCGTACTCATCGAAAAAAAGCAATCACTGAATGCCGATCATCCTTGCCTTCATTCTCTTTTATCCAGTTGAAAGTCAAATTTCACTCGCTGCCGCTGAAGCGACGTTTTTGACGTCGAACTCAAAATTTGCATACTCCACAGTTTGAAAACCAGAAAAATTTGCATTTGTGATTCTCTTCTTCTATTTTCGGCAAAAAATTTTCGTTTATATCTTTATTTTACATAAAACTTCAAATATCCTTTAATTGTTTTGAGCAGTGTATATACCCAGTTATCTAAATTTTTGCGTATCTAAACAGTAATTCGCACAGATTAGTTTAGATCAGTAGAGCTCCACTGCAATTATATATTTACTACTGTTAAAGCTCAAAGCCTGGTAAACAGGAGCCCGAATCCTAGATACCGAGGATGGAGGTGGTAAGTAATAGTATTTATGAGCAGGGAGTAAAAGTGTGAAAATGTTGTAAATATTTCTGTTACTATCTTTTATCAAACTGGTTTGATAAATTTGGTTTGATTAGCATTTATCAAACTGGTTTGATAAATGCTGTGACATACAATTAATCTCAATTATTATTAAAATTATTACTGACAAGTATTGTAGATATAAATTGAAATGTACAGTCGTGGAAAAAAAAAAGTAAACACCCCCTACTAACTCCTCAACAAATCATCGTAGACGAAAGTTACTGGTACCGAACGATTGTAAATAAAGTCTACTATTAAATGATGTATTTAAAATTTTCTTAGGGGGTCATCTACATATTAAAACGAATCCAAACTTCATTATTTTCAATGGCAATACCCAATTTTAACGAGATATTTCAAATCTTCGGTTCAAACTATGCCTAGACACCAAATTTCAAGTCATATGAATGATAAGTTTTTGAATTATAAACATTCAAAAGTTAGTGCTTCTAATGTTAAATTACATTTTCATATTTTTATTTATATCTCCAGAAATTATGCTCCTAGTGAGCTAATTTTTTTTTTTTTTTTTTTGTAGCAATAATACTAATATACACAAACATAAATACGCCGAATTTACAATTCTTATAATTTTATGATGTGAATTAGGAATTATGAAATTAATATTCGAAAAAATTATGAATTGCAACCTAGAATTTTTTTGATGGATTTAGATTTATTAAGTCCTGCTTTATGGAAAACCTAAATTTCACATTTTTCTTCCAAGTAGTTTTCAAATTATGCTTAAAAAACGGCAAAATGATGGTTTAAGGGACCGTCTATGATGGAAGTGAGTAGACATTTTGAAATTTATTCTGCTGTAACAGGCTTCATTGACTCCTTGAGTAGCGCTTAAAGTGCCTTGATCAAGAAAGAGGCTCTCTCGGTTAACAATCGAGTACGGAACTTCAATTTGGATACATCCCTTAAAATACGCTCGTTTTAAAATAATTAATTTCTCGGAAACTTATGGCACGAATTGCATAAAAATTCGTTTTTAGGCTAATTGAAGGGTGTAGAGTTCATTTATGCTGTCAGAATTGTGTACTTTTATTGAAAAAAAAAACAAAGTTTGTGTTCGTTTTAATAGGTAGATGGTACCCTAAGCAAATTTTATGTACATCATTAAAAAGTAGACATTATTTCCAATCGTTCGGTACCAGTAACTTTCTTCTTCGATAATTCGTTGAAGAGTTAGTTGGGTGTGTTTACTTTTTTTTTTCCACGACTGTACATATTGATAGTACATATTGATGTACAGTCGTGGAAAAAAAAGTAAACACCCCCTACTAACTCCTCAACATATTATTGTAGAAGAAAGTTACTGGTACCAAACGATTGTAAATAAAGTCTACTTTTAAATGATGTATATAAAATTTGCTTAGGAGGCCATCTACATATTAAAACGAAACATAACTTTGTTTTTTTCAATAGCAGTACCCAATTCTGACAGCATTAATGAACTCTACACCCTTCCATTAGCCTAAAAACAAATTTTTATGCAATTCGTACCATAAGTTTTCGAGAAATTAATTATTTTAAAACGAGCGTATTTTAAGGGCAGTATCCAAATTGAAGTTCTGTACTGGATTGTTAACCGAGAAAGCCTCTTCCTTGATCAAGGCAACTTAAGCGCCTCTCAAGGAGTCAATGAAGCGTGTTAGATTACAGCAGAATAAATTTCAAAATGTCTACTCACTTCCATCATAGACGGCCCCTTAAACCATCATTTTTCCGTTTTTTAAGCATAATTTGAAAACTACTTGGAAGAAAAATGTGAAATTTTTGAATTTCCATAAAGCAGGACTTAATACATCTAAATCCATCAAAAAAATTGTAGGTTGCAATTCATAATTTTTTCGAATATTAATTCCATAATTCATAATTCATATCATAAAATTATAAAAATTGTAAATTCAGCTTATTTATGTTTGGGTATATTAGTATTATTACTACAAAAAAAAATTAGCACATTAGGAGCATAATTTCGGGAGATATAGATAAAAATATGAAAATGTAATTTAACATTAGAAGCATTCAATTTTGAATGTTTATAATTCAAAAACTTATCATTCAAATGACTTGAAATTTGGTGTCTAGGCATAGTTTGAACCAAAGATTTGAAATATCTCGTTAAAATTGGTTATTGCCATTGAAAAAAAATGAAGTTTGGATTCGTTTTAATATGTAGATGACCCCCTAAGAAAATTTTATATACATCATTTAAAAGTAGACTTTATTTCCAATCGTTCGGCACAAGTAACTTTCTTCTACGATGATTTGTTGAGGAGTTAGTAGGGGGGTGTTTACTTTTTTTTTTTTCCACGACTGTACATATTGATAAATCGATTTATAAATGTTGTTTTAATAAAGATAAAACTTTATTTATTATTTGTTATACACAGGTTCGTTTTATGGTGGAAAATATTTGTTTAATAAAATACAGAATTATTAATTTTATTGAAATGTTAATAACAATGTTTATAAAATCGAATCCACTTTTTAGAATGTATTCGATTTTAAAATTTCAGAATTAAAACAATTAATTTGCATATTTTTTGTGCAATATCAAAAGAAGGTATACGCAGAACCTTCATTCATAATAGAATTTATATGTCTAAAGTTTTCTGCTACATTTCCATGGTGTTTACTCAGTTCCACAATAAACTTTAAATTAATTTGAGACATTGTCTTGAATAATGAATACTGTTTTTGATTTTGGGCTATTATATAAATATTTATTATTTTATAAAATATTTATCAATTTGTTATTTTGTACAATATTTTTGACATGATTTTAATAAATAAACGGTCAAGTGCGAGTATTACTCGCGCACAGAGGTATACGTACAATAATATATGAATTAGTAAGTGTAATATTTAAAAAAATGTTGCTAAAATAATACTAAGAATTTTTTAAAACTATACAACTTAGGGTTGAATATAGCCGTATATACTAGAAAAGTATAAATGGATATACCATGAGAGTTCAAAGAGATATAGAACCTAACTAATATCAAAAATAGCTTTTCTGTATAACCCTTTTTTTAATCTTATCCTAATCTGTTTAAAATGAACTTAATTCGGTGCTGAGAATAAAAGTAGTGCATATTTAAACTTCATTTGGCATTTCATAAAAATAAATTCAGCGCAGTAATAATCTTTTTCTTTTCACAGTGTACCTAAAGCAAAACCCTTGTTCAAACTTTAAACTTAGCATTGTGCTAAGAGCGCTTCGAAAGGACGTCGCAAAGATGCAACGCCGCTTTGGTCTGTGCCGCGTTTTTCCATGTAGGTTTTTAGGTAAACTTTAAAGATACGGTAGGTGCATTGAGAGAGCCACTCAATACAAACTAGTCGCGAATTCCACAGTATTTATAAGATTAATTCTCATTAAATTAGTCTGTTTTTAACAATTAAACGTTTATTGTTTTTATACTGCTACTAGGAATTGCATTATACAAATATATCTTTAAAATTTGTTATCTAGGTTTTAAAAGCCGATGGAGCATAGAGTACGCCGTCCCTGTCATTATGTATGTCCAAACCGTCCGTGTATTTAAGGGTTAATATCTCGTCAAATTAGCGACGATTTTTTTCCGAAATTCATGATCAACAATGCTTTTATACTTCTGATCCGACAGGTACCTCCAGCGCTGCTGAATGCTTTTGCTGAATGCCCGTAAATCGAAATTTGTGTATAACGGGAAAATGCGATCTTCTCAAAAGCTATGTGACCTAGGATAATCGCTATAATTTTCCTGCAAGGTTTAAATTAACGCCTACTACCTCTAATTTTTTCATAATTTTAGTTTCAGAAGATTTGGTTTTAGATGGGGGGGGGGGGCATATTTTTGCACTACATTTTCGACCATAACTTCAAAATATAATACCTAAAATTAAATGAAATATATTTTTGAGTTTAGCATTACGAAAACTTTCAAACGATACCCCACACGTTATAGAAAGTAAAGATTTTTTTTTCAAGTAACTTAATTAGCACCACTACATTTTCCCTAAATATATTTATGAATATTTATTAATCTGTAAATATGTGGGCCAATAGTCTTTATTACTTCCACCCAAATTGAACTTTCCACGTTCCATAGTTTACGAGTAAAGGGGCTGCGACAGACGGACAGACAGACACAGGAGTGATCTTATAACGGTACCGTTTTTACTTTTTAAGTACGGAACCCTAAAAATATGTCTTTGGATATGTCACAGCATTTTTCAATAAAAATATTGTAATTTACAAATAGAAACGTATAAAGATTGACAAATGTTAATAAAGTCATGGTTTACGGTCACTTGATTTCTATGAAAATTACAAAAAATAATGGAGTGCAGCGAATGGCAACAAGTAAAAAACGCGGAAGTCATAAAGTAATATTACTTTTGGGGGTAACAGTAGTTAACATTAATGCACGAAGCTAAATTTTATATTCGCATTTTGATTGTTTTAAGGAAACATTTTCAAAACATTACTGTCGATACCAAAAAATGCTACCATTTTTTCTTAAGTTTGAAAAAAATTTATTCCGATTAATTATGTTTCATATAACTTAATTACGAAATAAGTTGAAACGATTTTATTACCCTGCACTATATTTTAAGTAACATGCTAAACAGACACATCCGTTTTAGTAAGTTTTGTTTACGCATCTCAAACAATACAAATTTTAATATGTTTTATCCGATAAAGGTGTAAAATATTCAAAATGACACTTTAAATTATAATATATTTAAGAATATATAAGAATATTTTATATATATGAAGTCAGCTGAAATATTTGTTTTGTAGTATCACTATTGTTTATTTCCCAAACATAATTTCCCAACCTTAGCGAAAAATTATTGCTTTACTTAAAGAAAAATCCTTTTTTATCTTCAAATGTTAAACTCTGGCAAAATCAAAAATGAATTTAATCATGTATTATTCATGCATTCGTCCCAAAGAATTGCGGAAATGTAAAAGTAATGTTGTTTGAAAACTGGAAAATCTGTGGCATCTATTTATTCCTAATTTTATCTTTTAAAATTTTTTATTTGAACAGATGGTAAAATTAATTTGTAAAACTATAAAGTATTTTTCTTTCTGTTGCTTTTTAAATAAAGCAGAAATTTTTTATTCAACTGATTTAACTTTATCCAGACTAGTATTGAAATAAAATTAATAACAATTTTTTTTTCTCGTAAGAAAATTGTAGTATATATTTTATTTCTATGTTCCATCGGAAAGTTCAAAATAGGTTTTATCTAGTTGTTTTTTGCATGAAAAGGAAGTAGCATATTAATATGATTCTATAAATTTCTTGGTAACAAAAATTCATGATGGAGAGTTTTTTTCCAAATGTGCTATCAGTTATAGGATATCATTTTATAAATATGGTGTATTCTCAATTTTTCATGATTGTCAGTGAAATGAGATTAACCCCTTAATAGTGACATTTGTTTTCTTACAAAAAAAAATAAAATTGGGCTGGACACTACTTTGTCCATGATAAAATATTTACCTTACTTAATCGAAAAATATCTGACAATCAATAAAGATAAATTTACAGTTACAAATTAGTGGTATCAAAATGCTTTTAATAACGAAGCAAGCAAAGAGTTCTTGCCCGAATCCAGTTCGGGCCACACTGTTAAGGGGTTAATAATGCATAGTTGCCAACCTCCCTATTTTTTAATACTAATATTTTTATGCAGAAATACTTGTTTTATACAATCGCACTGTTTCTGCAATTAAATAAAGCGAGAATTTTTGTAAAAGTTTACTGGTAAAAAAAAAATCGGGAGGTGGGCAACGGTGATAATGAATAATTTGTTACTTTGAATATTGGATTTGCACTAGGAAGAAAGCCATATACTGATAAGGAAACATAGCTAACATATTACGCTGATCAGTACCACAAAAATTTAATAGTACATTTTACCATCTTAAATCGCCGTAATCTGCCGATTAACCGTTTAGTCCGCAGATTTGCATGTATGCGAACAACATTGTTTTGAATTTAATAGATCTTTTTTATTATTTGCACTTACCTAATTCACACCAGAAAATTAAAATAGCAATATTGGCTTTAATTAAAAACAGATATTCCGTATTTAAATAAAGCGAAATTAATCATTGAAACTTTCTGGTGTAAAGTCAGATTCTCTGAACTACGAAATTTCTAGAACGTATTCTATTATGGGAATTAAAGGGTTAAATGCTAAGTTTTATAAAATAAATATCTATATAAAATAAGGTATTTGGAGACATACTTATTAAAGTATTTACTAATTTGCATTATTTTAGCGTAAAACAGCCACATGTCAGTAGTTTTTACTTATATTGCAGATGTGCAACAGAAGAAAAGATTAACGTATTATATGAATTATATATCTCTGATATTTTTCATTATTTTTTCCTGTGTAATAAACCTTTCAGAGAATCAAACATAATTATTTCGCAGCAAAATGAAGAATCATGCCTTTTAGGGTTAAGTAAGGCAAAAATTTCTGTTAAATTTTTATGGTACAAAAAAGCGTAAGAGTTGGCAGCTATGAATATATTGCATACAAAAGAAGACGTGAGTTTCAAAACTTGCCTTATCCGAAATTTAAAAAATAGAATTTTCTCTACCAATCTGTTCTATTGGTAAACCTGCAACGAAAAAACACTATAATCTGTAAAAAAAAATATTTTTGTTCTTTATTTCTGGGTTTTTTAAATATTGAGTTAGTTTCAAAACTCGTCTTATCCACTAGGGAGTTGACAACAAAGCTAGATTTATCCCTGCGCAGGCGTATACTAACGGACAACTAGCTTATCAGCTACTATCACAGTAGTTTTCCTTCATTTCTCTGAAACCTGTTGCTATTTTCGTTTAAAATTTTTACCAGTTCTATTCATACAAATTAATTAAATAATTTTTATCGCGTGCCTTATGTATAACGGGCAGGGAATCAACTCTTGCATTTTGTGGGGAAAGGGGGAATAAGAGAAAAAGAAAGACGAACACGTGTGTTAGTACGCAAAAGAAGATTAAAGTGTAAGTTAAAAATGGAGTATCAATTTCTACATTTCTTACTGTCAGAAGGTGTTAAAATATTTAATTTTTATTCTCAGGCATAAACTTATGGTGTTCCGTTCCCCTCAAAGTGCACTCACAAGAAAAATAACCTGGGGTGTTCAACTCTATCAATGCAGGATGTATGATGCTTCCACCAAGCTTTTAATTCAATCAAAGACAAAACTGAATAAGATAGGCCATCTTCAATTTTGTAGAAGTGTATTTCAATAGATTCTTCGAATATCAAAACTTAGAGTGCAAAAGTTGTCCTAGAGACATCTAAAAACTGGACTTTCTCCTTAAAAAAAAGTGGGGGAGGGGTCCCCGTGAAGCAAGAGAAACTTAAGGATGTCCACCCATTTTTAAAAATTCATTTTGGTGAAAACTGGTCAGAAAAGGATGTACTTGCTTTCTATAAAAAATATTATTTCTAAGGAACCAGAACAGGAGGAGATGGTCAAGGATGATATCGATGATATTCCAGAAGAAAAACTCGATAAGTTAAATGTTTATTTATTTATTTATTTATTTTTGCATATTTTGAAAGTAAATTAAATTATTTTACATAAAGATATATATATATAATATTATATGTTACATAAATTATATTATAAAACATTCTTTTAAAAAAAGTTATCCTAATCATAAACGATGTTACTATTTACGATGAAACTATTTACGATGAGTTTTATTTGTTTGTTGATAAGTTTGCTTTTTCAGATTAGAACATAATACTAAATTTTATTCATACTTATTGCCGTCATAAGGATTATTTTTTAATCCAAAATATTATCATCCGATGACTGAAAATAGAAACTATTAATTTCTTTCAGCAAGTTCGATGAACGATATATTGTTTAAAGAAATTGATATCAAAACTTTTCTTACCCATAGGTTGGCAACAAAACAACTTTTTATCCAAAACTTTTTCCAATTTATTAAGTTAATTAAAGTAGATTTTCCAACTTAACACAGTGGTATCATACAGCAACAAGTTATAAATATTTTAAAACATTTGTAGGTATTCGAAGGACGGTTAGAGGTTTTCCCGATTTCCCAAAATTTTATTTTGTGGATAAGACGAGTTTTGAAACTCACGTCCTCAAAAGGATAAAACGAAAAGAAAACAATTCTTGTTTCTACCACTTTTTCAAAACAATTAATGTCATGATTGATTTTTTCTTTCATATTCACAGAGCATTTACCCGGAAGATTTTTGTTTTGGGCTAGTCTCGGAAAAGTGTTTTTTTCCTTTCAACTTCGACCTCTGCAATATTGGCTGACGAGAATTACAATAGTGGTACACTCCGATGTTTTTCTAATTTTGGTGGTTTAACAATCCTGCCTAGATATAAAAAATTCGCTATAAAATATGGACTGAAATGGCTAAACACAAAGCTAAAGCTGTGAGTTTTTTAAAGAATTTTATGAATTTATAAAAAACAGTACACATATTCAATAAAATCATCGTTTCGCTTTTGTTTTAAGATGTCATATGACTCCGTGTTGGGTTTAATCATTAAACCTTCTTTTAGAGTCCTTAATTAATGACTACATTTTTTTTTTTCAAGAAAGACTGGGAAATTTTAATTCAGTTTCGTTTGAAATGTAATTTTGTTTAGAATTAGTAAATTGCGTACTGTATCTCTGCAAAAAATTATCAAATATATCTTTTTATAGGTAATTTAATTAATAAATTAACTAACTGCTAGACAAGTAGTTTCAAAATTTGAAATATAGGTATTTTGTAAAAAAATTATATATATATATATATATATATATATATATATGTATATATCAATACAACTTAATATAAACCATTTCAAAAGCTAAGGCTGAATTATATTGTGCCATACATTTATGGAAAAGTTCTTACATGCATATTTGGGCGCTTTTTTTCACCATTTCATAGGTTCTAATAAAACAAGGTGCGAAAAATAACACGAGTTTTTCATAGTATTTTCTCAAAGGCCATTTTAAAGTAAACAGACAAATTACTTTCTATAAGATGAATATAACATTTTAATAAATTATTAATAAGATTAAACAAAATGTAACAGTTTGAAAAGTTCATATACAGTATTTGGGATGGGGCAATATTATCTCTGTTATAGTTCATGGAACGTTAAATCTACAATAAAATTTGGAAAACACCCACTTCTGCATTAAATCATGAAAAACTCCTTTGCATCATCTATGAATTGTATTTCTTGAGATTAGGGCCACAAAATTAACTTTTATTTTTTTCATACTGGATTAACTATTTAGATTTACGTTAATCTATACTAATAAAAGAATTCATTTTGTCTTTATGCATGTGTGCGAGAGCGAGTGTCTCTATGGCAGCGAAATCTAGGTGAGAATTGCCCAAGACATACCCTAATGCACCTGCGGCTCAGACTATTCAATTTTTATAATTAGCAGAGAGATTACTTATAAACGTATTCAAAAAGCATTATTTTCCCCTCAATTAATCAAACGCGCTCGCGCATGCTCAGTTGCTAGTTTTCCCAAGTGATTGTGCACGTGCAGAGAAGAAACAGGGTGCAATATCGACATTTCCCCCCCCCCCCTTTTTTCTTAAAGAGTCGTTCAAAATAGTGGGCTAAATATTCTAATGATATAAAGTATTCAAATGAAATATAAAATATGGGCTAAATATTCTTCAGTTTCAGCCTTTTGCGTTTTAATCTCCCCAATCAATTCGAAAAAAATATTAACGTTAACACTTTCAAAAGGAAAAAAAAGTGTTAACGTTAACACTTAAATAATAATAGTAATTATGAAACATTAAACTGCTCTTACAAAGACTTCAATTTTCAAAATTTAATATTAACCTTTTGAAAATATTTATTTTCCGTACGCCGTATCGCGATTTTTTGCGAATTCCATAATATTTAAAGCTCTGTATCAACCCTTTTGATCAAGTTACGAAAACACCAAAATTACCAGACCATATATACGACCTAATATTCATATTTCTCAAAATGGATTGCAGATTTCGAAATACAAATATTAGCCCTTTGAAAAAAAATTGTTCTAAAACTCACTTTCGTTATTTCCTCCTTTATGCAATTTGTAAAATTGTGCATCGGCTTCGTAAATTCAAGTTTCAAGAAAACCAAAGACACCTAACCACATTTAAATTCATTTTCGTTCACAAAGCAGCCTTCGGTTGTAAAAAAGTATTAACATTTGCTCTTTCAAAACGTTCGTTTTCGCAAATCCTTTTTGCGATTTCTGCAAGGTTTAAAATTCTGAAACTGCATTTCTGATCAAGCTATGGGAAACTAAAGATACTCGAGTATGTATAAGTTCATCTCCCTTTCGAAATCTGCAATCCGTTTTGAAAAATATGAATATACACTCTTTGAAATAAATTCTCTTCCGAAAGTCACTTTCGCGATTTTCCGTTATTGTGCAATGTTTCAAAATCGGCAAAGGCTTCGGAAATCAAAACGTGAACAAATCAAAAACGCCAAACCGTATCTACGTTCATTTTTCTTTACAATGCTGCCAGTGATGGAACAGTGGCGCAGCAGTTGCGCAGTTGTCATCACTATATTTTAATAGTATTCTTCGGATTAAAAAATCTCAGAAATTCTGCCCTGAAATAAGACGAACAATACAATTAAAATTTAGTGGTGTAAATTGATTCACTTGTGCTACACAGTTCCATCACTGTGCTGCACATCGTCTTTAAAAATTATAAAATTTTCTCCGATAACTTGTAAAGCTTCTTAATCCATTAATTCAAAAAATAAATATTTAAAAGATTCGTCCATGTGGAACAATAATATACCAAAACCTCTTTACAACTATTTTTAAAAGTTTGATTAAATAATGCTAATTATGCAAGTTTCCTTTTTACAAATATCGTTATAAGATAATGATTAAGAGGTAGATTAAAGATGTAAATGTCAATTTTTTAGTTTAACTCTAAGTTTTCTCACAGTATTATAACATTAGCTTCTTCAAAAACATCCTTATGTACATATTAAATTGAATTAAGGAGGAAATAAGTACCTACTCGAAACTTGGTTATAATCGTCATTTTTTCAATAGTTTTATTTCTATTTTTCCGCTTGGTAGTTTCTATCGAATGGTTTAGATGGGGTTTAGTCCTCTTTCAACAAGTAAAAATATTCTTTCTGATTGCAGTCCAATAAAACTTGCTTAAATTTTTCTTTAATCAGCATGTTTAGTAAATCTCTTTTAAACATAAATTGATGAAAAAACTATTATAAGGTGAATTATATTTTCTCTCTTGTCGAAAGTAACTTATCCAGCTGAATTCTGGTATCTATTTCGAATACGATTCCTACATTAAAAATAAATTCGCAGGTCCCATAAAAAATATGTGCCGTTTATTTTTACTATTATCAAATCAGAAAATCCTATAAGTAATGAAAACTTAAAATATGAGAATAAAATTTTCACCAAAGAGAAATATTTTATGAATGTAAAATGGGCAGAATTTTTGTATGATGAAGTAAAAAGATTTTTGTCAGGACACTGGAATATGTTATTGCCCAAGTTTCCGCTTAGGCATTTGTGTACATTCATGCAAAACTAAAATGTTACAATCATAAAAATAAAAGACCTCCCACTCGAACCGTTTTTTTTTTTTTTTTTTTTTTAAACAGTTATTTCTATGAAATATTTTCAATTTCTATTTTATTTATTTATTTATTTATTTATTTTAATTTTGTAGAAACCAATACGTAACACAATTTTTACTGTAAATGTTCTTAAAACCTACAAGATAATTTGTCTTAACAAATGCTGTTATTTAAGAAGCGAACAAGAGGGTGGATCACTGAAATGTAGGCCTCAACGAGTATTAAAGTGCCTGAAATCACAGGTATTACACAATTTAATACACAGAAAAAGACTCTAAAGGAACGTATGAACCACTGATAATTTAATCAGTATTGTTATTTTAAATACAGTGAGCAAAGTAATGTTCGAGTATCAACAAATAACTCTTGAACATATAAAATTATAATTGGAGATGAACAAGTATCTCTATATTATAATTCACATTGTAACGCATCCGGGGTTGTACCCATCTGTCTTACCAGTCTCCGGTAAGCTGGCGCCACGTTAGGCTTAATTACGATTTGAGATGTGTAAGAGAAAACTTATCTGCCTAAATACAAATCTTTTCTACCTGAAATCCCTTCTGTTCAACATAATTTTCTTTAAAAGATTCAAAACTGATGACCGTTCAATGATTTGCGCAGTTGAAAAACAATTTCAAAAATCGAGTTAAAAACATCCATTATCGCAAAATGTAAACAAGCGATAGCGAGTCATTCACTTGATTCATTAAATTGAAAAATAACCATTGAGCTATGGTGCAAATCAAATACAGTGTTCATCTTTCGGCCATGAAACTTCCCACTCCGGATAAACAGCGCATGTGCTAAGACCGATCTCCAATGGGAGTTTCGTATTATTCCTGTCTGTATACAGATATCGTCACGCGACGCGTATTCATTGATCTCAGCATTACTGAGATTTTGCTGTATTCTGGGTATAGTTTTTTTGAATTACACATTATTAGGTATTTTGTTAATTTATTGTTTGTTTTTTAAATCTGATTTGTTGTGATTCCATTTTTAACTTTTCTTTTGATTTACTTAGATTTAATGTGTTCTTTATATTTTCCGCCTATTTAACATAACAAGTGGAGACTTTAACCTTATTGTTATGTAGATATTACGAACCATTCAATTTCTCTTGAAATATATCTTAATGTTTTAATATCCAGCATCAGTTATTTTTTTTACAGTACCTTATGGCTTCATAGTTGAAAATTTCTGAACACTTTCTGAAAAGAGCAACAGAAATAAATTTTCTGTACTTTTGTTTTGTTTACATATCGATTACGATAGAAATATTTTAATATCCAGCAGTAATTATTTTGACAGTGTACCTTATAGCTTGATACTTTAAAATTTCTCTTAAAAAAATTATATGTTAAATTAAGCATGAAAAACTTAATACTTGGAAAGGCTGAGACAAATATAAATTTTTAAAGCAGATATCATACAATGAATGTTTAATCACAATTTTTTAACTAAAATAACTTTAAATATTAACAAATTTAAACAAAATGAAGTTTTTAATTCATTTTAAGATGATTGCTTTTCGCGAAAAAGGATAAAAAAACTTAAAACTATTTAGCTAGAAAAGACTACAATGTTTCTGTTGACAAATAAATGGATTTTTCAATGCTTACATTAAAGTAAATTTAAAATTCAATGTTAAAGTTACAAATTAATTAAATTGTTTATTGTGGGATCCCCATAACTCAAAAAATATTTGAAAATAAGTTATCATCTTTTTTCCAATTTTTGTTGACAGACGATTGCGATTTGTATTAAAAACCACCAAAATAACATTCTCTATGCCCTATCATATGATACATACCAATAGATTTCTAAACAATTTCCACTTGAAAATCTGAAGACCATTAAGAATACTAAATCAAAAGAAAAGTTCAATGATTAATTCCCAATAAGTCAGAGTGAATAAATTTCAAAACACATAATATGTGTAATCCTATTTTAAAAAGCTTTTTCCAAAAAGGTAGAAACTCATTCACATAACACTGACAATAAAATTATCAGTGTTTCGGTTGGTGGGAAAACATTTAATGTATTTTATCAACGCTGTCCAACGTGGCATGATTTTTTTTTTTTTTTTGGGGGGGGGGGGGTGAGGAGAGCACAATTTAGTGGAGGGCAAAATTTGCAATACCATGCAGTATTTCATGGATCTTTCCCAAAATAGGAAAGTGCTGCATAATAAAAAATGCTGTGTGTTCCGCCTCATTAAATTTTTCTACAGACATGTGACTCTTACCGATTTTTCCCCCCGAGAAAGGGATTTTTATTCTTTTGCGCGATTTTGCAAAATTTTCTGAATTTCTTTGAATGATGGTAGAAAAATATTGTGAATTTTGCCAGTGAGACAAATTGAAATGACAAGATTTCCCAATCAACCAGAACGACCAATCGACAGATTTTTCGTTTTTTTTCCAACGCCTGTTTGAGGAATTTCCGATAGTTTACATGTGAACTTCACAACATTTTAAAGCAACCGATTAAAGGATGTTGAGTTTTTTCCGGTGATCAACTGGCAATCTTCACGAATTTTTCTAAAGAATGTTGCAACTTTTCCCCACAATTGATGAATTTTGCAGTACTTTTCTTTTTACTCTACCGATTGGGTAATTTTTGTGGTTCTTTTTTTATGTGACAAATTTCATTTTCCCCTCACAACCAACTGTTGATTTTTCCTTTACCTCTGCGACTGATTGATGAATTTTGTGGTTTTTTAAGCGATAGATTGACAAATTTTGCGATTTTTTTTTTTTTTTTTTTTTGGCATGACCAACTGAAGAATTACTGTAACCGATCGGTGAATTTTTCGATTTTTTTTTTCCGTTCACAAGAGTGATTTAGAAATTTCTCTACATACATTTATAATCCACAGTGATCATAGACAAAATTTATGCATTTACAAAATTCCCGTTTGCTGAATATTCTGTTCCATTATTTTTTCTTTTTTTTTCATTCCATTAATACAGAACTATATAATACAGAGAACCTGACTTGAACCTCCAAAATCCATTTTACTGACACGTTGCTTTTCTGCAGAATTGTGCTTTTTTGGCACTGAATTTTATTATCCCGTGGATCTATGCAAATATGCATTAAAATTTGTTGACATTTTGATGGGGAAAGGGGGGGGGGAATAACGGAATAAATAAAAGAAAAACGCGAGTACCAACTGTGCCAAATTAAGCGAATTTCTTCAAAGGATCGCGGGAAAAACGCAAATTTTTTTAAGGATCGAAAAAAAAAATTACGATAAACGTTAAAGGATCGTGAAAAAAAGTGTGATTTTCTTTAAAGGATCACGGGAAAACATTGCATTTCCAGATTAAGCTAAATAATGCTATAAAAAGTGATGAAATATCTTTATTAAGATTGACTATCGTTTCATCGCACAAACGGCGACATTTTCAAAATTTTGAAAATGTCGCCGTTTGTGCGATGAAACGATCGTGAATCTTAATAAAGATATTTTATCACTTTTTTGTAATTTTATAAAAAAAGTATTGTAAATGCTAATAGTGTGTTTATTAGAACATAAAAAACAAACTTTCTCATCTAAACTCGTACTTGGTGGATGTCTTATACATCTCTGTTAGATGCAATAACGTTTTGAAGAAAACTTACTGCTGATCCCCAGTTTCTGTGCGTACTTTTAATATTTATATGTTCAGTAAGTTAAAACTCAAAAAAGATGTGAACATGCTTATTCAGCCGTTAAAAGTTTTGCTAAATCGTTTTTGGTACTTTTCGGCTAGCCGGGCGCCAGTGTTATATACTCATATATATATTGCGTATATATGTATAAATGCATATATTTGTATACAGGGTGTTCCGTTAAAGGGGTCCAATATTAATAGGGGTAATAGAGGAGATCACATGGAGCATAAATCAGTATATAAAGCCTTGTCGGATCTCAATAGTTTTCAAGTTACAGCAAATAAGAATGAAAATTGGGAAAATTGTAAAAGAACCCTCATTGCTAAACTATCGATAATGCTACATAAAAAGGAAGCACATATTTAGAAAGAGCAGGAAAAACCTACAAAATGACATCAATTGTATTAAAATAGCAATATTTATTGACGAGTTACAAGCCCTGAAACAGTGAAAAAAGTACGAAATCCAATATACATCAAAAGAGTTAATCGTTAATTCCAAAAGGACAACTCTAGCTACAACAAGGAAAATGTAGTAAAATTTGGTCCATTCCGAAAACTTTCGAAAAAGCTTACAATGAACCATATCGGTTTAATTGTGTGAGAGAAATTAATCAGTTTCTTAGTTACAACTCCGCTTTCTTTGACACTAGCAAAGGTTAAATTCCGCCCATCACGATTGGAAACACCGCCTTTTTAATTACTCTCAACTATACATTTTCCATCATGCTTCTTCTGAGATGCAACATTTTTAATTATTCAAGAGTTGAATGAACCAAAATAACTTTACAATAATAGTCTACATTTTAAAGTGGTCTTTTATTGATATAAAGCTTAAGTTAAATTCTTTAAAATTAAACTGGTGGTGAAAATTCGGAAATAATTAAAAATATTGCGATTTGTAACTATGCAAGAAGTTTCAGTACATGTTTTACATGGATAATTATTGTATGTATATGTGCATCATGATTTATGATAGAAAATAATAATAACAAATAGCATAATAATTTTATTAATTATAAATTTAAAAAAGACGCTAAATTTTAAATTAATTCATACAAACTTTGTAATTTACAATTTGAGTACACCACAGTCTGTGACTTACAAAATACTGTGCCAAAAAGTGTTGAAAATAAAAGAAAAATGACAAATAAATAATTACATTCCACGTACTTTATGACATATGTGAAGCATAGTCTTCTGGCCTGCGCTGCACAGTTCAATGTCGGAAGGCAGACGAACGGACATTATTATAATAGGTGTTCGAGTTGCGCCCATTAACAGAATCGCACAGCCGACAGCGACGTCGTAAAGATTGGCGAACACGCCGAAAAACTCCGACGGAGTTGGGAATGTCTCCTGCAGCGACAACGATTCGCGCTAGTAAATCCTCCGGTGTATCCACAGGCGTTTCATACACCAGCGATTTAAGGTGTCTCCAAACAAAAAAGTCTAACGGATTGAGGTCTGGAGAGCGTGCAGGCCAAGCAACAGGTCCACTGCGTCCAATCCATTTCCCAGGATATGTTGAATTGAGGTGATTGCGAACACCTATGAAAAAATGTGCCGGTGCGCCATCGTGCATAAACCACATATTGTGGCGCAATGTTGCTGGCACATTTTGCAGTAACTGCGGTAAGATATCCCGTATGAAAACCAAGTACGTACTGCCATTGAGTACATCTGGGAGTAAATATGGTCCTATGAGATAATTGCCGAGGACACCTGCCCATATGTTCACACTGAACTTTTGTTGTGCGTTCGACGGGAAAACAGTGTGCGGATTTGTATATGACCATCTGTGCATATTGTGCGTGTTTACCACGCCCTCTCTCGTAAATGTTGCTTCATCAGTAAATAAAATATTTTCCAGAAATTGTGGATTATTTTCTGTTACATTAAGCAACCAGCGTACGAATTCTGTCCGCTGAGCACAATCTGTTACTGATAACAGTTGTACCCGCTGCACATGAAAGGGGTGCATGTTTTCTGCACGCAGAACACGCCACACACTTTGGTGAGAAACACCGACTTCAGACGCAGCAGCTCGTGTACTCGTGGAAGGGTTATCTTTAAAAATATTCAGTACATCTTCTTCCATTGCATGTGTTCGTACATGTCGAGTTTTTCCTTCATCAATGCTTGCTGTATTAAACGATCCAGTCTCCCGTAATCGTCTATCGATTTTTATGAAGAGTTTCGAACTTGGGCAACGTCTCCTTGGAAATTGCTCACGGTACATGCGCTGTGCTAGACATGCATTTCCATGAGCTTGCCCGTACATCAGATGCATGTCCGCATATTCTTCGTTAGAGTATTCCGGCATAATTATTATACATCAACTTACTACAATCCCGCTTACAACAGCCTCCCTTTAACATAACGCCCACTGATGACTGCTGTTTTATTACACTTTTCTTCCTATACACATAGAAAACTTGCATAAAAAGTACTTCTTCTTCATCATCCTGAAAGTTCATGGAGGAAACGCAGCAGTCACAGAGTTTGCTTTAAGACAAGGCGAGAGCTGCACAATATGTCATTCACTTGACCAGACTGAATAATGAAAGGGTATTGATAGAGGTTGATCAGAAATGTATAATTGAAAGATATTAAAACGGGGTGTTTACAATCGTCATGGGCGGAGTTTCGCCCTTTCCGAGCGTGCAACAGTACATAGTTGTAACTAGGGAACTGCTTGATTTCTCCCATACAATTAAACTGATATGGTTTACTGTCAGCTTCTTCGAAAGCTTTCGGAATGGACCAAATTTTATAACATTTTCCTTGATGTAGGTAGAGTTGCATTTTTGGAATTAACGATTAACTATTTTGCTAAATATTTGATTTTGTATTTTTTCACTGTTTCAGAGCTTGTAACGCGCCATTAATTCTCAATATTCTAAAACAACTTATGTCGTTTCGTAGGATTTTTTCTGCTCTTTCTAAATATGTGCTTCGTTTTTATGTAGCATTATCGATAGTTTAGCAATGAGGGTTTTTTTACAAATTTCCGATTTTTCATTCTATTTGCTGTAACTTGAAAATTATTGAGATCCGGCCAGGCATTATATACTGATTTATGCTCCGTGCGAACTCCTCTATTACCCCTATTAATATTGGACCCCTTTAACGGAACACCCTGTATATTTATACACACATATGTATATATCCATACATATATATGTTATATAAACTTAGATGTATATTAGGGTGGGTCGAAAAAACCAAAATATTTATAATCGAAATGTAATAGAGAAGAAAAGTTGCCTTTTGTAATATATAATAAATTCGTAAAATTTTACACCGATCGGTTAATATCTTTTACTGCCGCAAGGGGGCCAAACTTTCCAAAAATCGCAAAAAACATGTTTTTTTCAATATTTTTTTTTAATTATCCAAACGTACGAATACAATTTCTAATAGGACGCAATGGCTACATGAAGATATAAGAAATGTCCCGCTAAATGTTCTTTATGATAAAATCATATCTTTTACTGCCGCAAAAGGACCATATTTAAAAAAGAAAATTGTAAAAATTTCAATTTTTCATTTTTTCTAAATTTTCATAATTTTTATAACATGCCTAGAAATAAATAAATTTACTTCATATCTATTAAAATGGCATAAATTTTGTTAACTATTTGTTACAGACTGGAAAATAAAAACGGTAATCATTCATTTTTCTTGACAATCGCTTCATCTACTGCTGTTTTACTGCCTATCAACAGTTCATATACCACAAATCACAAAAATGATATAAAATGAACAAAAGATTTTAGTATTTTATTAATTAAAATACAGAGATGTTTAACCGAAACGGATTAAATAAATTTAAAATGAAGAAGTATTTAAGTTAATTGAATTTTATAATATGACTTGCTTCCAAATAAGGCCATTGTTGCTCGAGAGGCCGAAATTTATCATATGTGAACCTACCTCTGTTCTGGTCCACAAACTTTACCAGCACTTCAGTGACTAATTTCAGGTATCTTTCTGCTTGTTGAGTGGGATAAGTAAAATTATAATAGCTGGTATCTTTAATCGAACATTCTAAAGTCCCCAGTGTCATTAGTAGTCAGTCGGTAGACAAACCGTAACAGGTGGTTTCGTTGGTTTACAGTTTTGCCACTCGAATAAATCTATACAATTTTAAGTTTCAAAGTTCAAGTCTGGAATGACGAAGTGGCGGATGGCACTATTCGTGTCCACAAAACTTCGTGCTTTGGCAATTTTCTTTATGGCTGGGGTCCTGATGTCCTCTCCTTTATATGCTATCATTCCAATGAGGCCATTTTCATGATTTGCAAAACAGAGATTTCGTGAAATTACAGGAACTATATGTTTTCGTAGATGATATGGCAAGTAACGGGGATTACTAATTATAGTCCACAGAATCTGAAAAACATGATGGATTCATTTAAATTGTGTACTGCATCAGCCGATTGCCAAAATTGAAAATTTCCAAAGCACGAAGTTCTGTGGACACGAATAGTTCCATCCGTTATTTCGTCATTACAAACTTGAACTTTGAAGCTTAAAATTGAATGACTTTAGACAAAAGGCACAACTGTAAACTAACGAAACCACCTGTTACGATTTGTCTATCAACTGACGATCTAACAACGCTGGTGAATTTAGAATGTTCGATTAAAGATACCACCTATGTTATAACTTTCCTTGTCCAACTAAATTATAAGAAAGATGCGTGAAATTAGTCACTGAAGTGCAGGTAAAGTTTGTGGACCAGAACAGAGTGAGGACCACATATAATCAATTTCGGCCTCTCGAAGAACAATGGCTTTATTTGAAAGCAAGTCATATTATAATATTCGTTTATTTTTAATACTTCTTCATTTTAAGTTTATTTAATCCTTTTCGGTTAAACATCTCTGTATTTTAATTAATAAAATACTAAAACATTTTGTTCATTTTATATCATTTTTGTAATTTGTGGCATAAGAACTGCTGATATGCAGTAAAACAGCAGTAGATGAAACGATCGTCAAGAACAATGAATGATTACCGTTTTTATTTTCCAGTCTATGACAAATAGTTAAAAAAATTTATGACATATTAATTAGTATTATAATTAGTATAAACATATTAAAGTAAATTTATTTACTTCTATACTTATTATAAAAATTATAAAAATTTTGAAAAAATGAAAATTTGAAATTTTTACAATTTTATTTTAAATATGGTCCCTTTGCGGCAGTAAAAGATATGATTTTATCATAATGAACATTTACAGGGACATTTCTTATGTCTTCATGTAGGTATTGCGTCCAATTAGAAATTGTATTCGTACATTTGGATAATTAAAAAAAATATTGGATAAAACATGTTTTTTGCAATTTTTTGAAATTTTGGCCCCTTTGCGGCGATAAAAGATATTAACCGATTGGTATAATATTTTACGAATTTATTCTTTATTACAAAAGGCAAATTTTCCGCTCTATTATATTTCGATTGTAAAAATTTCGGTTTTTTCGACCCACCCTAATGTATATATATGTACATATATATAACACTGGCGCTGGCTAACCAAAGAAGTACCCTTTTTTTTTTTTGCAAAAAATACAACACACTTACCAAGATTTAATACCAAACAAATCATCAAAAAATTTTAATAGTTGCAGCAGAATTTGTTAATTATGGGGTTTTATTGCATGTTTCTTAAACTTTTGTTCTAAGAATTCTTAATTTTCTTATGTTATATTAGCCAGAAAGCCTGGTCTACCCAAAAGTATTGTTAATGCTAATAATCTGTTTATTAGAACATAAATAAGCCGAAATTTGCTCATCTAAGCGCTTCCATATTGACAGTTATTTTCATCTTTTTTTAAAAATTTTTAAATGAAAAACAAAATTTTTACACATCGTCCTAGGACGGGCATTTACACTATCTAGTAATATTTAAACGATTATTCAATTAGTGTGTTTTTCAAAGTGTGTGTTAGTCAAAGTGTAATTTCAGTGGCTCTAATGCTGGAATTTAGAAGATATCGATTCTATATCGAAATCTTTAACTGTTAGCAAAACAAAGTCAATTTCAAAAGTGTAAAGCGGATTAAATTTATTGTGAAAGGGCGTCTTACTCTCTAAATAAAAAGGAGTGACTATTGACTTTATCGCAGAGTCAAAATATGCCCAAAATCTTTAGAGTGATTATTCACTCTGAGCAAAAGCGGAATTTGTGACTCTCTGAAAGAGTGATACTCATTCCGTGAAAATGAATATTCACTCTAAACAGGGGCGAATAGTCACTCTTTCGGAAGAGTGACTCTTCACTCTTGCTAAAGAAGTGCGTTTTTTCACTTCTGATAGGAGTCAATAGTCACTCTTTCATAGGAGTGAATGTTAAACTTTTATGCAGTGGATTCTTTTTTTTATGTTGTTTT
Source organism: Maratus speciosus (assembly GCA_963932465.1). Lineage (NCBI taxonomy): Eukaryota > Metazoa > Arthropoda > Arachnida > Araneae > Salticidae > Maratus > Maratus speciosus. Next base: position 26,630,576 of record OZ010787.1, read on the forward strand.
ATGGGCATTTTAAAATAATCACATCTTCTAGACCATGCAATGAAAATAAATGCAAGTGTGATAAAGATTGGAATAAAATACTTTATTGACAATATTTATTTAATTCGTAGTTTGTAACATTAATAGAACTTTTAAAGAAAAGGGAGGGCAATTAAAGTTACATGCGAATTAAATTAAATTACTGACAAAAAATAAATAAATAAATAAATAAATATTTTATTATAATTTTATCCCTTGTGTTTAGTTTCATTGCATGCCCTATAAGTATGATGATATTAAAATGCACATAAGGACAAGTAATTAACCGAAATCTCAATCACTTAATATTATTTTTTTTTCTTTTCAGATACCCATTTAGTGTTTTTATAATTCCAGTATGTACGATAATTATTTTCTTTTTTTTTTGTGTAATTCAAATTTGAAATATGTAGATCTGAGAATTCATTGCTATTGAATTTAAACCTAATCAAACGTTATTGTTTATTGTATTTTAGTTACTTTTAAAGTTTCATTAATAACTGTATAATAGGTGAATGTTAGGTGATTGAAAACGTGCGATTTCATTTTAAGTTTGGTTTTAAATATAAAATCTTATCTTTTTAACGTACTTTTTAGCAAAATATCGCTATTTTGAAGTCATATTCTTCTAAAATATTTATACTTTTTCACTTAAAAACAATGCTTATCAACTGACATCTTTTTAATAAGTTCTAAGCTTGATCTACTAAATATTAAGAATGTGTAATTTCTTTTTGTGTTATGATGTCGAAAGTAATGTCGAAAGAGATTTAAAATATTAACTTTACAAAAATTGCAGAGAACCCCCCCCACACACACACACCCTTGCAAAAAAAAAAAAAAAAAAAAAAAAAAAAAAAAAAAAAAAAGAGAGAAAATTAATATTTTTTGAAAATTAATATTTTCTTTTAAATTTATATTGCCACATGGGCAATTTTTTAGTCATCAGATGAGAATCGGAAGAGCTATTTATTTAATAATAAATAAATAAATAAATAAATATTCTATTTTAATAACATGCAGAAAATTTACCTCTAATTTCTAAACTTCTTTTGTCTTTACCTCTTAACGGTCGCATTAAATTACGTTTTAAAAATTCAAATTCTTCATTGGCACCCCTTTTTTGAAAAAGAAATATTCACCTTATTTAATGACAGGTAAAATGATAACATGATAGAGCCAATTTCCTTATTATATAAAACTGGTGGGAATAAAATAATCTGAATAAAAGACACAGCCCGTGATTATCACGGGAGCAAGAATTGAGGGGTTAAACATACATCTTAACATCTAATTGTCATTTTATTTTATATTTCATATACGTCATAAAAAATATATATATATATATATATATATATATATATAAAAAACCCGCAATTTTAAGTGCAAAATAAAGTTATTAAAGTAAATGTAAAAAATTCTAGCTTTTTAAATTTCAAATTTATTTTTTGCTAAAAATAATTAAAAATCAATATTAAAATTAATTTCAGATGAAACATATGTATATCTTTAGTGGGATTTTTACAGTTAGATTAACATGCGTAATGTAAGAATATATATTTCTAGAATTAGCTGTTTTTTCGCAAAACTCCAAAGATCCAAACCTAACTTACATTTCATGCAATATTTTATGTGTTACCAGGAAACAAAATATCAACAACTCTTACTTTAAAACTGTTGAATCCATATAGAGAATTCCTCGACTTGAAATTAAAAGAACTGTAATAGTGAATGAGAAACAAAATACTTGCATCTTTTTAAAAGAAAACTCATTCATATATCCTGTGAACTTTGTTAAAATTATGAAAAATTTTGATTCTGAAAACATAACCCGCTTGACTGGATTCTATGTCTGGGGCTAGTTCTTGTTTACCAAGCTTTTACTATATGAATAACACTATATTATTGACGAAAAGCAATGAAAATTCATACTGTTTCTGTTGCGCACTATTTGTAGAGTCATCCGGATGTAATCTTCCAGTGTTTCTTTCACGTCGTTATATCGATATCAGAAACACATAAGATCCATCCAGCCATCCAAAATGCAAGAATCTTATAAATATAACACTTCCAGATGTGACGCAGCCACAGTAATAATATAATTACATTTTTTTTTTTTTCAGTAAAAAATCAGAACCGGTCAAAGTTTTGTGAAATGTTGACGAAAGTTAAAATTTGAATGCAACAATGGACTCAGAACTCAGATTCGCATGACAAAGGGAAAAAGTCGGAATCAGTATTTCCATTGCAATCATTACGTGAGCCTGCGTTTTACAGTATGATGATAGTCCGGGCGATAGCGACCGTACAGGGGCTCTACCTAGCAAAATTCATGGTAGTTCTGAAAAAAGGCTCACGATATGTTTTTTGAGTCGCTGAATCCGAATTTTTAACTTCCCACCAAAATTTCCTCCGGCACCCCCCCCCCAAATTTTAATAAAATGCCCTCCAAAAAAGGTTTTTATTAAAAAATCAATTTTTTATTGTTTTAGGTAAAAAGTATCTAGAAATTCAGAAAGTAGATAAAATTTGCAACAAATTAGATACATGACATTATGACATAGGATGAAGGGGAAGGGGGGATCTGCCTCGGAACATGCGCGTGGTGCTGCGTGAACTAAGTTGCGGAATTCAAATTAACCACTCACACGTTTACATTCGCGTTCCCATCTCCCCTCAGAACTTTCTCTATAAGGTTTACTTTAAATTTTTTGGGTCTCTGAATCCGATTTTTTAACTTCCACCCGAACACCCCCCCCCCCCCCCAAACAGTTGTTTTTAAATTAAATTTCTTATTGTTTTAGGAGAAAAGCATTACGAAATTCAGAAACTAGAAAAAATTTGCAACAAATAGGATATAATGATATTATGACGTAGGATGAACGGGGAGGGGGAGGGCTACCTCTGAACATGCACTACGGCGCTACGTGCACTAAGTTATGAAGTCCAGGCAACAGGGGATTTCACATGGAAAAATTAAACAAGTTCTCGATTTCGACTCACTTTATGTTTTGGGGTCGCTGAATCCGTATTTGTAACTTCCCACCAAAATTTCACCCGGCAACCCCCCAAAAAATTAATTTTTTGAAAAATTTGGTTTTCGAGAAAAGCGCGCGGGGAATGTTCGGAGGCAGCCCCCTCTCTCCCCGTTTTTCCTACGTCATAATGTCATATATCCCATTTGTTGCAAATTTTGTCTAGTTTCTGAATTTCGTAATGCTTTTCCCCTAAAACAATAGGAAATTTAAGTTAATAACAACTATTTTGGGGTGTATTCGGGGGGGGGGGATTTTTGGGGGTAAGTTAAAAATTCGGACTCAGCGACCCAAAAAACTTAAAGTAACCTTATAAGGAAAGTTCGGAGGGGAGATGGGAGGGCGAATGTAAACGTGTGAGTGGTTAAGTGGAATTGCGCAACTTAGTCCACGCAGCATCCCGCGCATGTTCCGAGGCAGATCCCCCCTTCCCCTTCATCCTAAGTCATAGTGTCATATATCTAATTTGTTGCAAATTTTGTCTGCTTTCTGAATTTCTAGATACTTTTCCCCTAAAACAATAAAAAATTGATTTTTTCAATAAAAACCTTTTTTGGGGGGCTTTTTACCAAAATTTGGGAGGGTTGCCTGGGGAAATTTTGGTGGGAAGTTACAAATTCGGATTCATCGACCCAAAAAACATAAAGTAAGCCGATTTCCAGAAATACCATTAATTTTGCTAGGTAAAATTCCCTATTGCCTGGACTATAAGCTCATTAAAACTTTTTTATCAGCGGAGAATAGAACGTTGTATAAGAAGAAATCATAAACATTCTATTTTCTTTATTTGACATTTTTCGTAACGCTTACGCTTATAAATTATACGAATGTAATTATTACAGTTTTTATACTTTCACGCAGAAAGGAAAAAAAAAACATATTATAAATTTTAAAAAAAATCGTCGTAAGGCTTCCAATTTATACATCGAATTTTCATGAAGCGTAATCACCGGCAGGAGAGCGGTTGCAGGCCAATTCCTTTTCCTGTATTTTGAAATTTACTTAATTAAACTTTCTTTATATTTAAAAAAATATTAAAATTTACCCTTCCAAATAATTAAGTAGTTAAACACTAAGAGAAAAAGGAACTAAGGAAGTTTCGTAAGAGAACTACCCCCACCCCCTTCCTTCTTAAAGAATTAATATAAGTTAATTTTTAATTATTTCCTTTTGATGTTTATATATTTCAAATTTATTTTAAATTGGGAGATAAGGGGTGTTCAGAAGGGCAAAACCCTCCACCAAAGTGAAAAAAAAAATGTTCTCCATTTTGCAAAATGTTGTTCGAAATTTCTATTTGAATATTTAATACTTCTTGCTTGATATTTTTTTTTTCTTTTATATAAAAATTACCTTGTTCGAGGTGTTCTGATAAAAGAGTCTTGGTTTAGTTTATTTCATTTAAATTAAAATAATAAAACTTTGTAAAAATCACCATAGAATAAAAACAAAACATAGGACGCGTTTCGAGCTAAAAATATAACAGCTCGTTATCAGCTACAACAAACACGTGTCCGTAAGTGGACAAGGTCAAAAATGAACTGTAGTGTTTTACAAAGTTTTATTATTTTAATTGCTTCATATGGCCAGTTTTTGGTGCTGTTTCGCTAGTTTATTTTATGTTTATATTTTGTGTTCAAGTTAGGCGAACTAGGCAGGAGGCTCCAGGTACATCTGTTCGACCTTTCCCATTACCGTCTCAATACTTAAGGCCTCCGGACTGATTTCGTGACGTACCAAATGAAGATTAACCCCTTGAAAGGCAAGCAATTGCGTTTGTGTAATGCTTCATTCCCACCTGAAATTTAGAAAAAAATTATTTCAAAATATGGAAAAGCAATTTTACGACTTTTCTCCACTAAAGTCGAAAAACTAAAATTTCGTAAATTTTTTCTGGTGCAAATCCTGATTAATCGTCGGTGGTATATAATATATACCGCCGCCCCTTAACCGCTTAAGGGGCGGTGGGATATATTGTATCTCACCGCCCCTCAAGGGGATGGGGAGCCGCCCTTACGTATACGTATGAGTGGAGATATTTTTTGAAGAGCATTATATTTTGGGAAAAGTTTCTTTATCTTGTACTTTTGCACCAAACATAATGATGCCAGTCTTTCACTCTCTTCAGCGGAGTGAGATATTTCACTCTCGAAAACGGAGTGACATATTTCACTCCCGACAATGAAGTGAAATATTTCACTCCTTTCTATGGAATAGAAAATTCCACTCTTTAAAGATTGTATTTTTATAAAATTTACTCCAAAAAGAGCGAAATGCCAACTCTTTCAAAGAGTGACCTTTTCACTTCTCCCAATTTTAGAGTGTATACTAAAGTGAATTTTATTAGCGGACATCGCATATGAATTTTTTGATGACCAAACTCTTGCTTAAATATGTGATTAAATGCGTAATGTGATAAATATGTGATTAAAATTTGATCCATTATATGGTAGATGCACTTTAAATAATAAATCTAACATATGTAAGTAAGGTACAATTCTTTAAATTAGGAAATCCAGTTTAGAAATCTTAGGGTGCACCATCTGCAGTAACGAATGTAGATCGTTGTAAAAAAACATTACTTTTTGGTACATAGTAGTTAAATTTTGGCACAATACAATTTTTAAATATTAGTACACATTAAATATATATATATTCAAGATTTGAATTTGTAATTTTTTCTTTACTCATATTTTATGCGAGGATTTCCTCTGTTAGTAACTTCACTTATTTTGTTAATGGGATACATATATATTAATTCATTCAAAAATATTTTTTGTCTTAAATTAATTTGTATCAAAATTAAATTTTATTATAATAGAAATAATATTTTTTAACAAAAATTCTGTTTAATTTTGACCTGTTTCGTACCCTCCGTTAGGGTACGAATTCTGTTTCAAATTTCCAAAATAAAGTAGTATATATCACCTAATACATATTTTCAGAGGCAGGGGAATCCATTGTAATACTTTCAACTTGATTGAAGCGTGCATATATTTTTTTTGTGTGTGTGAGTGGTGTGTGTGGGGGGGGGGGGGCATTCACCAAAACTAGGACAATTGTTGTAAACAGAGTTCATTGCATGCAAAAGTGTCATTTTTTGTAACACTTTGTAATATTTTTGGGTGAAATAGCAAATGTATTATTAGAGGTATTCATTCCGTACATAAAATCATGATTTTAATTGCTCATTATTTTAAAATTTAATTTTCAAGTACGTAAATGTCAACTCCGTAGACTGTAACCAACCCAGGTTCATAAATAAAAAACCTTATTTTTACCACTTAGCCTTAATTTAAATATTTTTTGCTTTTTGCTTTACATAGGAGAGACAGTGAGCTTCTTATGAAGAGCGAAATACAGAGTTATTACAAATGAATCATCGGATTTTGATACGTTACTAGGTGCGAACTAGGAAACGTATATGCTTCCATGGCAACTCAAACGAGAGGGTGTTAAGTACAGTTTCGCGCTGCGTATGTGTGATGCGCGTGTGGTTGCCATGATTGCTGCGCGAATGTCATATTCAAAATGGCGATTGGACAGCAGAAATTTTCCACACAGTTGACTGTGGAATGGAAAGTTCGCGGCTAGCGCGATTTGTTGAATTCTTGGAACTATGGATGAAACTCTAACTCGGTTCGCTGTTTAACGCTTGGTCGGTGGGTACTTTTTCCTTTACATAAACAACCGGTTTCTTTGAAATCTCAATACCAGCGCAGAATGCTTTGTTGAGTTGGTGGTTTGCATTTGTATGCCTTCCGGAATGCTCTCTGAACGGTTATAAGTGATTCACACTTCGAAAATTCTAGTACACAAAACGCTTTCTGCTGTCTAGTCACCATTTTGAATAAGACGTTCGCGAAGCAACCATGGTGACCACTTTCGCATGACACATACGCAGTGCGAAACTTACAAGTTATACTAATACTAGTTCGCACGTAGTAACGTATCAAAACCCGATGATTCATTTGTAATAACCCTGTATTTTTTGTGTCAGTTTTTTAATTGTCAAATCTATGTCCGAACATCTGTAACCAGGGTGTTGTATCAACTCCTTGTCTATGTTTTAACAACATAAAAACTTATAGGTGGCTGCACCGTAGCTTTTGCTTGATGTTTAATTGAAGAATTGTGTCATATTGCTATTGTTTCAACAACTCGATGGATAGGGTATAGCCGCTGTTGTATTTTCACAAAGCAACTTTTACTAATTTAAAAGGTAAGGTTAAGTTTTTATAACATCAACTGCGTGGCCTCTCCAGCAATTTAAAGATTATAATTAAAAATAAAATATCTATTTTAATATATCTTAGATGTACCCATAAGTACTTTTTAAACCATGTGCTCATTAGAGTAAAATTTACGCTGGTATAATGTTGATATTCTCAACTCCGTTCCATAAGATGGATGAAATAGCTCAATGTTTGTTATAAATAAAAGTGCTAATTATTTATTGAGATCTGAAAATAATTATTCATTATTTTTATAATATTCTTTATTTTATTTTAAACACAAAGAAAGTATGAAAAGTAAGAAATAAATTGAAAAAAGGCGTCTATTAAAAGAGAAGCAGAAAGGAAAAGAAGACATCTACAGAACTGCCAAGTCTTCGGCTTTTTTGCACACCGCTATTATCTTACAGAAAATAATGTTGTTTTAAATCGCCCAAATGTTCTAATTAAATAAAAGAAAATTTTCTGTATTAAAATACAGGTATCCAAAAAGCCGCAGGCTTGGCAGCTCTGCATCTATTTAAAAATGACCTTTTTTTTAATAAGGCGATTCACCTTTTGTAGATTTATTATGATTTTCTAATTGAAATGATTAAAATGATTTACTTTCAGTGCAATAAGTTTTTATTGTAAAATGTATGCTTAGAATGGCATTTGAAATAAGTATTATCAACTCCGTGGACATTAATTTAAACAAAAACAGCCTGATGATCGCTACTGATATTATTTTTATATTAAACATGCTCATAGGTAGTTGTCATAATTTTTGTTCATAATTTTTGAAGAACTGTTTATTTAATTTTTTTAATGATGAAATATTCCCAGTTTCGTAGAAAGACCCTTGGGCGTCTGTCTATCTGTTGGTGCTCTAATTCGCGTAAATATACTCGGATTACTATAAAAATGATACATGTTATTGAGGTTGTTATGAAATGTTCAGTATTGACGATGAAGTGTGTAGTCTTTTGTAGCACATAGTTTACAGGGACACTCTAAAGAATGGTGTTATAATATGACTTATAAGGAAAAGTAATTTACAGTGTAATTAGTGATGTTACACTATTTCAAATATGTTAAAATTAATTTTCATCACTGATGTACACTACATAGATTTTTACTATCGAATATGGCATGTGTAGGTACTTAAAAAAATTGCGTTATATTATAGTATAATGGGAAATTTCGTTTGCGGCGCATTTTTATCAGATTATAATATTACAAATAGAATGAAATTTATGTGAATTTCTGTAGTGACCTAAAACATTCTTTCTGTAAAATATTCAGTGAAAAGCATTTATCATTCATTTACAGGGGCACACAAAACAATCTGGTTTCAAAATGGTCCACGGGAAAAAAAGCGGTATCAACGTATTTTAATTATGTTACATTATTTCAAATATAATGAAGTTAACATACATTACTGAGGTTACTACATGATAATTGCTGTATAATATTATGTGAGCATTCATCGTTCATTTATAGGGACATACAAAATGTGGCGGATACACTATTGTATCCGTATTATTGTCTATAAGCGATAATTGATGGAAGTGTGCTTACAGTTAGGTATGCATTTATAATACGAATTGAATATTTCCAACTGAGCGAAAAAATGACCAGGCCGGGAATCGAACCCAGATCCTTGTAAGCCAGGGATCTGGGTTCGATTCCCGGCCTGGGCATTTTTTCGCTCAGTTGGAAATATTCAATTCGTATGATAGCTTTACCAATCAGTTTGATTGTGTTAAAATAATAGATGCATTTATAAGTTTAATTAAATTTTTGCATACAATGTGGTGTTAACAAATGCTACAGGTCATATACAAAACTAAACAAAAGAGTTCGTAAGCATGATTGTGTAGGAGCGTAATCTGCTTAAAATTGTTTTTAATCGAGTTACACATTTGAAGGTGAACAACATTTGATATACTAAGATATGTTTGTAGAATATAAATGAATCATATAGAATAACTCCGGGAGAGTCGCCGCATCCGGTATAGGTGCCGCACCCCTCGTATTTCTTGTAGTTAACGACAAATGACCGTCAAACGCGCAGTATAGGTGCGCAATAACATTATTTTAACCAGTATATAGCGGGAATCCCATTTAGATGTTTACTTGTAGTTGTACAATCCTTATTTTGACGTAAGTGCATGATTTCACTATCCAAACTTTTTAACACGTTAGGGGAGAATGTAATGGGTATGAAAGGGACAAGGGATGAAAGGGACACTCAAAATTTCAGGAAGAAAATAAAATGTGCATTTGCTCAATCGATGACGATACTTGATCTGTCTTAATAATCCTTACAACTAACATCAACAATTGTAGCGTTGTAGGTAATGAAAGCAAAACCTGTTTTTGATATAAAAGTAAATTTTGATTTTGCTTTTCTTTTTTTCTCTAAAAAAGTAATATTGAGTTTAGCATAATAATATTTATGTTATTTAGCATTGCAAATTATGCACTTTATGGGAACATCAGTATATTTTGTTAGCTAAAAATATGTCATGCATGAATACATCTTTAATTTTCCTAGATGGTAATGGGTTAAAAGAGACAGAAACTGGGGGGTTGTTCTTATCAAGCTTCCTTTAGTCAAGCTCAATAAAACGAGTTAGCTTCATATTTGTTAGAAGCATCTAATATCAACTATGGTTTGACATCTGTGCATATGAGTATTCAATTGCTTTGACCTTTCCAAATATGTCCCTATCTTGGCAAAAAAAAAGTAAAAATTTGGAATCGACTGGTTTCAAGATATTATGCAACGAAATTCATTACTTTCTCTTAAGAAACCTATAGCCATTAGTTTAACAAGAAGTACAAGTTTCAACATAGCTAATGTTTATATTTTTTAAAAACCGTTAGTTAGTTATGGATCGCTATAAATTTACACAGAACATAATATAAAACTGTGATAAAAGAGACTTAATGACAGAGCACAAATCGCCTAATATAGTAGCAAAACGTAGTAGAAAACAATTTTCTCACGTAATATCAGCTGAACGTGGTAAACCTTTCTCACTTTTGAGTTTTGTTTCTGCATCAGGTAACTCTGCTCAACAGTATTCGTTTTTCCAAGGAAGAATTTCAAGAAATTCAAGCTCGGAGGTGCTCCATCCCAAAAACTTGGACTTGCTCATCAAAGTTGGTCAATGACCGCAGACGTTTTTAACCTTCCGTCTACCAGACGGGTCCATTGGACCCGACATGTACATTCAAAATATTTATTCAAACCAGAAATTTCATCAAAACAAACTAGATGTATAAATCAGACAATAATAAGTTAAATAAACAAATTAAATAGTTTTAAGTAAAAATTCTGGTGTAGAATGTTTTTATAAAACTTGAGTAAAATTTCCGGTAGTTCTAGGGTTAAAAGCAATTATGCATTAGCTAAATATTCTAGTTGTACTAAAACTGATCATGAAGTTCTCTTATTTGATAATTATGAAATCAATATAGATATTAAGACAATAAAATTTGTAAAATATAATGGAACAATTATGGTGATTTTCCTGTCACACTGTAGACACAAACTCTAGAAAAGCACTCTTTATGAATAAAAAGTACATTTTTTTTTTCAGGAAAAAAACAGAATAAAACTATTTTATATTTAGTGATACTATTGACATGAATGACGTCAATGTTAATGATATTGTGGTGGTTACCTAAACACGTAACTGGTGGTGAGACAGCTAGAGCTAAATCTTTCTTAAAAGTTTTGACTGATTTAAAGTTGTTTTATATGAAGTAAGCCTAAACATGTTATTTTTCTTGTTTTTATTTTATCATATGTTGCAATATGTTTTATTTTTATTTGTATATAAATATCTTACATTTTTTAACAATGTAATCGCAAATAAAAAGAAAAAAATGTTCATAAAAGCGTTTTATTTATGCGCGTCCCTTTCAACCCCGCAAGGTGTCCAATTCATCCTCTATAATGGGGTTAAAAGGGACATTTCTCCCAATTTATGAAAATGCGTATATATTTTAAATTAGTGTACTTGAGGATAAGAAGTTTTAGTAGTATCAAAGCGAAGGTTTTAGACGAGAATTAGGCGCAAATTTCAAAGGGATATCTTTTAATGTCATTATTTTATAAGCTTATAAAGACAAAATGTCTCTTTCATCCCCATTCTCCCCTATGCTTAAATACTTTTATACGCTGATTACTAAATGCATGCATGATTTCGAAGTCAAAACTAAGTGTAGCGTTTGTGTAGATTACTGTGTGTGTGGTTAGGCCATTTTCCTTAGCGGTGACAGGTAACTGTGATGTGCGACGTCTGTACCATGCAAAATGGGATAAATGCCGCACTGCAATTCCGGTATACATGTCGCAGTTTCTTTTGTACGGGATGATTAAGCGTTATTAACTTTTCCTTTTCTTTTTGCACAAACTAACGATGTTAGTCATGTTATCAAGTTTAGTAAAACCAAAGGGAAAAATATAAAGTAAGAAGGCCAAGAAAGATGCAAGTCAAGATTATAATAATGAAAAATTGGATTATGCGTGACGCAGATGTTCTTTGCAAGGAATGTTTAGAAAACTAATACAAAAAGACGAAGTGTAGTTGGCTTCGTTGCATCATGTGTCAAATGTAGTTATATAAAGTCTGTACTTTTTCGACACTTTTTGTGCAGATTGCGGTCGAAAAAACAGGTCTATTAATCCCTTCGGGCCCATGGGTGCAAATATGCACCTTCAAAAAGAGCATACAGAATTTGTTTCTGGCACCAGTAAAAAAGAAAAGTAATATTTGCTTTCTTTAATTAGAGCAAATTCATGATTATATAAGTAAAGGTAACTTCTTCAAAAAAAAAGTGGTGCCAACCGATTAAAATTTGTGCAAAAGTCGCCTGTCCCGAAAAAGTTAACAAATAAATTATGTAAACACAATTTAACTTTTTTTCTTTTCCTTCTCTAATACATTGATGTTACGTTTTTGCTCAAATAACAATTAAAATTTAATGTACAAAAATATGTCGAAAATTTTAATAATGAAAATAGGCAAACAACTATTAATTTAAATCTACTAATACGTTTCATTGTACTCATTTAGTTTCTTTTTGTTATTGCATAGTTAATTATAGTCCAGATGTGAAATTTTTTAAAAATATTTTTATTTATAATTTCATTCTGTTCTTGGTACAAGCGCAGCATAACTACCGCACAAGTGCGGCCTCTCAGTCTGAATTTACAGGTGACGCGTCGCAGTGTAATGCTTCAGAAAAACAATGTTAAAAAATATTATTTGTTTTAGTTTTTTGTAGCAGTATGTGTGTTGTATATTTAACATTAAATATCACAGCAGGATTTTTTTAAATTTTATGTCCAACCCTGGGATTTATACACAATTTCAAAAAAATATGTGGAAAAAATCCCGGAATTACTCTACAGGGCAAGGCCACAATCAGAATATATGGCACCTATGGATTAGAATATTTGAAGAGTGATTTCTGTAGTTTTAATCATGTTTTTGACTGAAGTAAATTTCAGCTAAAAATTTCGTGAATAAAAATATTAAGGCCTGTGCAAAGGAATTCAAATATGTTTCCGTCTATTAGTGAAAATTCTTAAGGTTAATTTTGAACTGTGTTATATGTTTTCTACCTAAACTAAATAGCAGCATACTACATAGTGTATATACAATTATATAGATTAAAAAGAGTGCTGCACAAAAGAATTGTAGTACTTTTATAGCTAATGCCTATAATTCCAGAAACCTGGTTTTCAAATGGAGTTATGAATAAAGAGGAGGGGACATATAGTGTACTGTCTACCAGTTGCCAGTGAAGTAACTGAGGAGGTTGTCACAAGATGGCGGCGGCTTTTTTAAAAATGGGATCTATAGTTTCTGATTACCGCCAAAGCAAACTTCCCACCAGTAAAATTCAATAGAAAATTTCGTCTTATTTAAGCGTCTTAATGATGTAAACATCGTATCACAAATATGGTAAAATTTTCTATTTGCTTTTACTGGTGTTATTTTGCCTGATAAAACAGTCAGTTTGTTTCCCTGGTTGTCACAATATGGCAAAAACACTGGAGTCTGACTTCAGCCAAAGCAAACTCCTACCAATAAAAATGAAAAATCTGTTTCTGTCATTATTTATTACTGGAATTTTGTATTAATAAGGCGTTTAAATAAGAAGAAAATTTCTATAAAAATTTACTGGGGGAAGTTTCCACCGGCGGTAATCAACCCTCGCGAAAGCGGTTACAGTAAAAGCTTCACTATTTTAACCCCTTAACGGTGACATTTGTTTTCTTACAAAAAAAATTAAAAATGAGGCTGGACATCACTTTTTCCATACTAAAATATTTACCTTACTTAATCGAAAAATATTTGACAATCAATAAAGATAAATTTACAGTTACAAATTAGTGGTATCAAAATGCTTTTAATAACGAAACAAGCAAAGTGTTCTTGCCCGAATCCAGTTCGGGCCACACTGTTAACGGGTTAAGGATATGTCAGTTCCTCTTTATTAATAGATCCATGGGTTTTCAAATGTGTTATTCGTTTTCTAAAATGTTTGCTTAGGTATCTTATTTATATTATTAAATAGCGAAGGTTTTTTAAAGTATTATGGGAGTATTACAAAGTGTATCGTAATCTATGCTTGACGCACATTTTTCTTTCTTGTTAAATTCTGTTGTTGGCCGTGAATGTGCACATTGTCGGTTTTCATTAATTTTGAAATAGTCTCACTGAACTAAAAATGGTCATGAAATTTGTGTACCTCCTTTCTTGATTTAAAGCAAATGTATCATTTATTTAACAAAAAATAATTTCCTAAATCACAAACTTAAAGCACTTTTGATATATTTACTTCAAGCTTTATATCCTACCCTATAAAAGTATGACATTGTAAGTCAATTCATTGCGTATTTGCATCCTTTTTTACAATACTATTAACGAAATAACACTCTAAAATTTCAGGTTATACATTTTGCACCTGCACGAAATAAAGGGTAAACTATACAATCAGCTGTAAAAAAAAAAAAAAAAAAAAAAAAAAAAAAAAAAAAAAAAAAAAAAAAAAAAAAAAAAAAAAAAAAAAAATATTTTCTGGTTTAATTTTTTATTGAAAGTTTTACAGATTAACGTTTTCTGCAGAATGTCCCGAATGCGTACATGCGAGTGCAGAACACTTGTTCACAATTCTATCCATATCTTAATTCAGTGCCTCTATATAGTAACTTGCACCCTGTATAATCAAGAGGTATTCGTGTAATTCTGTTTATGAATACTTTTGGACACATTTTTATCTTAACCCTTTGCGCTCGACGTCTCTTACACACATTTTATTCTATCGGCACCACTTTTTAGCTCACAGGCTATCAAAGCCTGAGAGCTGATGTGCCCGCCCGTTCTGTATGTATGTACGTATGTATGTAACGCGATAACTCTTGATAGAAACATCCGATTTGATTCAAAAATTTTTTCTAGGTTCATTGTGATAAGGCGCTTCCCTGATTAGTTTTGGGAGTTCATTGGTTAAGGATAAAGGGGGAAAAACGGGGTTAGTCCAACACCTTAATTCAGATAAATGGGTTTTTCATGCAGAATCATTCGATTTGCTCCGAATTTGGTATACCGGTTTATTATGTTAAGGAACTTCCCTCATTAGTTTTGGGGGTTCATTGGTATAGGATAAAGGGGGAAAGGGGGGGTTAGTCCACCCCCTTAATTCAGATAAATGGGTTTTTCATGCAGAATCATTCGATTTGCTCCGAATTTGGTATACCGGTTTATTATGTTAAGGAACTTCCCTCATTAGTTTTGGGGGTTCATTGGTTAAGTATAAAGGGGGAAAAGGGGGTTTAGTCCACACCCTTAATTCAGATAAATGGGTTTTTCATGCAGAATCATTCGATTTGCTCCGAATTTGGTATACCGGTTTATTATGTTAAGGAACTTCCCTGATTAGTTTTGGGGGTTCATTGGGTAAGGATAAAGGGGGAAAAGGGGGGGGGGGTAGTCCACCCCCTTAAGTCAGATAAATGGGTTTTCCATGCAGCATCATTCGATTTGCTCCGAATTTGGTATACCGGTTTATTATGTTAAGGAACTTCCCTCATTAGTTTTGGGGGGTCATTGGTTAAGGATAAAGGGGGAGAACAGGGGGTTAGTCCACTTCTTTTAATTCAGATAAATGGGTTTTTCATGCAGAATGATTCGATTTGCTCCGAATTTGGTATACCGGTTTATTATGTTAAGGAACTTCCCTGATTAGATTTGGGAGTTCATTGGTTAAGAATAAAGAGGGAAAAACGGGGTTAATCCACCCCCCTTAATTCAGATAAGTGGGTTTTTCATGCAGAATCATTCGATTTGCTCCGAATTTGGTATACCGGTTTATTATGTTAAGGAACTTCCCTAATTTGTTTTGGGGGTTCATTGGTTAAGGATAAAGGGGGGGGGGAAAGGTTGGTTAGTCCACCCCTTTTAATTCGGATAAATGGGTTTTTCACGCAGAATGATTCGATTTGCTCCGAATTTGGTATACCGGTTTATTATGTTAAGGAACTTCCCTGACTAGTTTTGGGGTTCACTGGTTAAGGATAAAGGGGGAAAAGGGAGGTTAGCCCGCCCCTCTTAATTTAGATAAATGTGTTTTTCATGCATAATGATTCGATTTGCTCCGAAGTTGGTATACCGGTTTATTATGTTAAGGAGCTTCCCTGATTAGTTTTGGGGGTTCATTGGTTACGGATAAAGGGGGAAGGAGGGCTATCCCACCCCCCTTAACTTATATAAACGGGTTATTCATGCAGAATAATTCGCTTTGCTCCAAATTTGGTATACCGGTTTGTTATGTTAAGGAGCTTCCCTGATTGGTTTTGGGGATTCATTGGTTAAGGATAAAGGGGGGCTAGTCCACTCCCTTAATTTAGATAAATGGTTTTTTTGCAGGATTATTGGATTTGCTCCAAATTTGATGTACCGGTTTATTATGATAAGGAGCTTCCCTGATTAGATTTGGAGGTTCACTGGTTAAGCATAAAGGGGGAAACGGGGGCTAATTCCCCTTCACTTATCTTTTTGAGGGGCATTATTCTTTAAAATAAGAGTATAATATACAATTAGTGTGAATAGCCTGTGAGCTCAATGCCATCAGTTTAGCTGGGCACTTTTCTTTTTTATTAGCTCACAGGCTATCAAAGCCTGAGAGCTAATGCGCCCGCCAG
This sequence comes from Maratus speciosus, assembly GCA_963932465.1. Taxonomy (NCBI): domain Eukaryota; kingdom Metazoa; phylum Arthropoda; class Arachnida; order Araneae; family Salticidae; genus Maratus; species Maratus speciosus. Next base: position 26,647,072 of record OZ010787.1, read on the forward strand.
TTCTGTATGTATGTACGTATGTATGTACGTAACGCGATAACTCTTGATAGACACATTCAATTTGCTTCAAAAAAATTTTCTAGGTTCGTTGCGATAAGGCGCTTCCCTGATTAGTTTTAGGAGTTCATTGGTTAAGGATAAAGGGGGAAAAATGGGGTTAGTCCAACCCCTTAATTCAGATAAATGTGTTTTTCATGCAGAATCATTCGATTTCCTCCGAATTTGGTATACCGGTTTATTATGTTAAGGAACTTCCCTGATTAGTTTTGGGAGTTCATTAGTTAAGGATAAATGGGGAAAAATGGGGTTAGTCCAACCCCTTAATTCAGATAAATGGGTTTTTCATGCAGAATCATTCGATTTGCTCCGAATTTGGTATACCGTTTTATTATGTTAAGGAACTTCCCTGATTAGTTTTGGGAGTTCATTGGTTAAGGGTAAAGGGGGAAAAACGGGGTTAGTCCAACCCCTTAATTCAGATAAATGGGTTTTTCATGCAGAATCATTCGATTTGCTCCGAATTTGGTATACCGGTTTAATATGTTAAGGAAATTCCCTGATTAGTTTTGGGGGTTCATTGGTTAAGGATAAAGGGGGAAAAGGGGGGTTAGTCAACCCCCTTAATTCAGATAAAAGAGATGAGTTGTTAGCTCACAGGCTATCAAAGCCTGAGAGCTAATGTGCCCGCCCGTTCTGTATGTATGTACGTATGTATGTACGTAACGCGATAACTCTTGATAGAAATATCCAATTTGCTTCAAATTTTTTTTCTAGCTTCATTGTGATAAGGCGCTTCCCTGATTAGTTTTAGGAGTTCATTGGTTAAGGATAAAGGGGGAAAATGGGGTTAGTCCAACCCCTTAATTCAGATAAATGGGTTTATCATGCAGAATCATTCGATTTGCTCCGAATTTGGTATACCGGTTTATTATGTTAAGAAACTTCCCTGATTAGTTTTGGGAGTTCATTGGTTAAGGATAAAGGAGGAAAAACGGGGTTAGTCCAACCCCTTAATTCAGATAAATGGGTTTTTCATGCAGAATCATTCCATTTGCTCCGAATTTGTTATACCGGTTTATTATGTTAAGGAACTTTCCTGATTAGTTTTTGGAGTTCATTGGTTAAATAAAAAGGGAGAAAAACGGGGTTAGTCCAACCCCTTAATTCAGATAAATGGGTTTTTCATGCAGAATCATTCGATTTGCTCCGAATTTGGTATACCGGTTTATTATGTTAAGGAACTTCCCTGATTAGTTTAGGGGGTTCATTGGTTAAGGATAAAAGGGGAAAAAGGGGGTTAGTCAACCCCCTTAATTCAGATAAATGGGTTTTTCATGCAGAATCATTCGATTTGCCCCGAATTTGGTATACCGGTTTATTATGTTAAGGAACTTCCCTGATTAGTTTTGGGGGTTCATTGGTTAAGGATAAAGGGGAAAAAGGGTGATTATTCCACCCCCTTAATTCAGATAAATGGGTATTTCATGAAGAATCATTCGATTTGCTCCGAATTTGGTATACCGGTTTATTATGTTAAGGAACTTCCCTTATTACTTTTGGGAGTTCATTGGTTAAGGATAAAGGGGGGGGGAAACGGGGTTAGTCCACCCCCTTAATTCGGATAATTGGGTTTTTCATGCAGAATCATTCAATTTGCTCCGAATTTGGTATACCGATTTATTATGTTAAGGAACTTCCCTGATTAGTTTTGGGGGTTCATTCGTTAAGGTTAAAGGAGGAAAAGGATGGTTAGTCCACCCCTCTTAATTTAGATAAATGTGTTTTTCATGCAGAACGATTCGATTTGCTCCGAAGTTGGTATACCAGTTTATTATGTTAAGGAACTTCCCTGATTAGTTTTGGGCGTTCATTGGTTAAGGATAAAGGGGGTAGGGGGGCCAGTTCAACCCCCTTAATTTATATAAACGGGTTTTTCATGTAGAATTATTCGCTTTGCTCCAAATTTGGTATACCGTTTTATTATGTTAAGGAGCTTCCCTGATTAGATTTGGAGTTTCACTGGTTAAGTATATTGAGGGAAACGGGGCCTAATTCCCCTTCACTTATTTTTTTGAGGGACATTATTCTTTAAAATAAGAGTATAATATACAATTAGTGTGAATAGCCTATGAGCTCAATGCCATCAGTTTAGCTGGGCACTTTTCTTTTTTATTTAAAAGAAGTTTCGTTCAAGTACACAATTTCAAAAATGCTCTGATTAAATAAGGTACATTTTATTTTCCTTTATTTCTGGGGCTAAAAACAAATTTTGCAAAGAAAGATTATGTCTCCGCAGCGGAGCTCTCGAGTGCAAAGGGTTAATTTTAACGAAACTGTGAGATACGACATTATACAACGACGAAATTGTGAAATAAAATGCAGTTATTTATATTTTATTAAAATGCATCCCCATAAATCAAACTAAAAATTCTTAAGATCGCTGTTCGAGTTTTACTTTTTGTCTTTTTGAGTTCGTTAAATTGTAACTAAGCTAATTTATTCCTAAGTTAGAACAACAGTAATTATTCAAGTATTTCTAATTACTTTTGTCTGGATTCATTGCGTATATTTCAATTAGATGAACAGAAAAACTTTCAAATTGAAACCCCGGAAGGTATTATATATATTTTAAATTAAATTCTATTGCTACTTGATATTCTTGTAAATCGAATGAAAAATTGAAAAAAATCTTCACTCCTTAGTTAGGACATTATTATTTTAGTAATCTAAACAAGAAAGTGTTTATGATTATATTTTTGAATATGTACCAGTTTCTTTTCTAACTGTTGCAGTTTTCGGAAGAATTGGAAAAAAGAAGGATTTGAAAAGCATAAAGGAAACAGTTGTTAATAAATCATTTTGACATCTAATAAACCTTTGAAATTGGTAGTTTTTTGTAGATATAGCAATCAATCTTTCGAAAACGAATGTATTTTACTCATATAAAATTGAAAATAATAAGTACCAATAAATTATATCATGTTACCGGTTTAAAAAAGATATTTTTTTTAGACATTTACTTATAATGTATATTACAAACTATTGTTGGAGTACATTTAAAAACACAGCATGTATATTTTCCATAGAACTATTAAGAAACAGGAACTGACATATCCTTAATTCTTTCCGACACAGGCAATTTTTTTTGTAAAATGAAGAAATGATTGACTGACACCGGAATTTTAAAACGACTTTTTTAAATATTAAAAACATGTTACTTTGCATGTTGATTGTAAAAACAAAATTTTACTAAAATATTCTTGGTGCCGCTTGTAAGTTTGGAATTAAAATTAGGTACCCCGACCTAGCCACACTGTGCCGGAAAGGGTTAAAATAGTGAAGCTTCAACTGTAACCGCTTTCGCAGGGATTCATTACCACCGGGGAAAACTTCCACCAGTAAATTTAAGTAAATTTTTTCTCTTTATTCAAGCGCTTTATTAATAGAAGTTTTCAGTCAAAAAATAATGGCAAAAAATGAAATTCATTTTTACTAGTGGAAGTTTACTTCAGCGGTAGTAATTGCGTCATATTGTGACAACCAAGAAAACCTTCTGTTAGTGTCAATGAAAAGATTATAATAACTGACAAACTGATACCAGTAAAAATAAATAAAAAGTTTTTAGCACATTTGTGGGAGAACGCTTTCTATGAATAAGGCACTTAAATAAGACGAACTTTTCTATACATGTTTGCTGATGGAAGTTTACACCGGTGCTAATCAAAAACTGAGGGTCTGCTTAAAAAAAAGGAAGCCATCTTGTGACAACCTCCTCAGTTACTTCACTCGCAACTAATAGACAACACACTAATGTCTCCTCCACTTTAATCATAACTCCATTATATTTTCATGTTTTTAGTTGTATTATTTTGGTAACTCTTAAAACAATTAAAATTTCCGAAACAATTTAAAAAAAAAATCATAAAAATGGACAAATAATTATATGGGTGTACGTTCCGCACTGAAAGCATTGTAAGCATGCGGCATTTTTTTTTTTTTTTTTTTTTTTTTTTTTTTTTTTTTTTTATAACAGAAACAAAGTTTATATTTAAAAAATACATATTAACCAAGAATGACCAAAAGCGGACGGTAATATAAATGATCCATCCGGAATTATGCAAATGAAGATTATTATATATCAACAGACTGCTGGATGGATAACTTTTTGGGTTTAATCGTAGGTTTTATTTGTAAGACTAATTACTAAGCGAATGCTGCCTATGAATTAACCCCTTAATTCTATCTCCCGTGATATTCACGGGCTGTGTTTTATATTCAGATTGTTTGCCTCCCTCTAGTCTTATAAAATATTTTAATTGGCTTTATTATGGTATCGTTTTACCTTCATTAAATAAGGTGAATATTTCTTTTTCAAAAAGGTGGTGACAATAAGAAATTTGAATTTTTAAACCGTAATTTAATACTATTGTTAAGGGGTTAACTAACTGGAGAAGCGGCACTGAATACTTTTAGAAAATTCTCATCACAAAATTCATGGAATAAAAGAAAGGTAACGGTAACTTTATATTCATTCCAAACTGAATATTCAGTCAGAAAAAATGATCGACAAACAAGTCAGCTCGGTTATAATCAGCTTCATTGTCGCTCTTCTTAAAAATGCGCCACGAGAGGATAACGTTAGAGCCACATAGCTACCAACTTGTACGGATTTTTCATACCACTAAAATTTAATAGAAAAATTTAGTTATACGAATGACCGAAATTCAAGCAGTTTTAACGTTTAAATAAGTCAAAATTTTCTATAAAACTTTAGTGGTAAGAAAAATTCGTACGAGTTGGCAGCTATGGAGCCACAATGTGCGATGTTTTGATTAACAATTATTTTTAATTTTAAAAGAACACCCTCTTCCTGACAATGCTTTATATGCAAACCGCTCTTTCGTATATTTTTTGTTTTATTAAAATTTAAAAAGTATACGGAATTTCAGCCCATAACGCATAGCTGCCAACTCTTACGCTTCTCTGTACCACAAAAATTTAATAGAAATGTTTGCCTTACTTAATCGGCAGATTACGGGGATTTAAAAATTAAAATTTACTATAAAATTTTTGTGGTACAAAAAAGCGTAAGGTGTTGGCAGCTATGCCATAATGTATGTGTTTCAAATAATTTTTATTTTCCATAAACTAAAATTTATGTATGGAAACAACCTCAAAAATTAAACAATTTAGTTCTAATCGGGAATTATAATACAATTTGCAAATTTCAATATAATTTTAAATATTGAATGGTACTGTCATACTACTTTTCTATTAAAAGACTTTTCATATTGCGTTCTTGTGCGATTTTACTTGACTAGCATTAATGAGGTTTAAATATGAACTTTTAATAAATCCCACATTAAATAAAATTTATAGATCAATGTAGGAACAATAATAAATTAGCTGACATAAAAGAAATATATAGAAGTAACGAGAAATTTAAAAAACCATTGAAAAATATGTTTTTTGAGGTTAGTTTAAATATTTTGTATAGCATTCTAACACGAAAAATGCTTGTTATAGTCAAAAATGGCCTGGGAGGTTAAGAATCTCTTAAATCTATTTTTAGATCTCAAGTGAAATGATCCAATTCACAAAGACAAACAGGAAAAAAGTTAAAAAATATACGCATGACTCCCTCTGGAATTCAAGTCCATCTGTCAGCTCTGCTATCGTCACAAAAGACTATTGGGGCTTTACGTCTACAGATTTGCTCCAGTCTTTACCGAAATCTAGATTTATAAGTGTTCTGTTTTTCACCGAACTTTGTTTAAAAACTAGCGGATTTATTCTTTTCTGTTAAGAATTTTTAAATTGCTAACATTTTTTATCTGTTTGAGCAGTATTGAACTAGTAAAAAAAATATTCTAAAAGTTTTACGATTTTATTAACATTAAAATGTTTTATATATATATTTCTTTTTCTTGTTATTTTTGTCATTCATGTTTATTTATTAATCGGGCTTAAAATATATTTTTTAATTTTTTTAGAATTACTGCATATTTTTCACGCAATCATTTACTACTACATGTTATGTTTTACAAAAATAAACTAAAAAAACAGAAGATATAATATCTTCTTAAAAAGGAATAAAGACAGATAATATTATAAAATAATAACTGTGAATTAATGTGTGGAAGATATTTTACATATTAATTCTTACTAATTTACGTGCTTAAAATAGTCGCCTCTGGCATGTCATTGATGGGGCATTACATCAGATGGACATTATATCTATATACTCAAATAATAAATTGGGTATTCCATTTTCGCAACATGTGTTGTTTCTAATGAACTAAGCCATAAGTAGTTCTTATGATATTAACTTTGTTGCACGTTTTGTTTTATACTCATACCCACGGGTGTAAAATCTTGGCGCCAGCGGACAGTCTCTCACCAATAAATTTGATTCGTTGTTTTTCTTCTAATATTTCGTCTAAATTATTTGTAAGAATGGTAATAAAATTTAAGCAAAGAAAACTAATAAAATTGAGTGGTGAGAGACTGCTCGCTGACGTCTAGATTTTTACACCCCTGCTCATACCATGTAACCACTTTTTCAAAGAAGTAGAATTTTCATGTAAACAGACACTGCTTCAACAAGCAGAATAGTGATTTCTCTTATTGTCTTTTATAAAATGTAACCAAACTCATTTTCCAAACATAAACACGGCGAAAACATTGTTTTCAAACTTGTTTCAGTCTGCAAATTGGATTCTATATATACTCAAATTACTTTTGCAAACTATTTAGTATCCCCTTGCTTTTCTCCTTAAAGGCAATCATCAGGGCAGATATTTTAAATTCAGAGTATATACATTAATATTCCACAGAAAGAAGTCCTTAATACCTATTGAAATTTGAAAATTCAAACAATAATTCTCTAAATTCTTTCTTCGCTATATATAAGATTATAAAGGTATAGATTTTAAACTTGATTAGTTATGTGAAATATATATATTTATGTAAACATATATATTGTATAGAAATGGTGAATTTTAAATCAGAATAGCACTTTTTGGTAGAACTCTTTACAAAACGTAACTATATTTTTTCCAACAAAATAAAATGAGAAAAATTATCAATTCAAATACGAGGGCTGTTCAATAAAGAATTATCATAATTTTTATATCAACATATCCTCACTCATCGTGTAAATTTGAATGGTAATTTTCAAAGTAGTTCAAATTCAATGCAGTGCACTTGTCCCACACTTTTTCAAACTTCAATGACATGCTGGAAACCATTTGTTTTTAAATAAGTACCTGAAAATCGCCTCAGCTGTCCCCATCTATACTTCTAATGATGAAAAATACTTGCCATGAAGGCGTTTCTTCACATTAGGGAATTCATATCGTCTTCCTGTAACACCATCTTCAACTTTGAACTAACTTCCACGCGAACTTTCTGTTGTTCGGGTCTTGGAACTCTCAGCACGCAAACAAGTCTCATGTTCACTTTTCTGTTATCAATGTGTGGGTCGCACGCAATTATAACTGAAATAATTTTAACAGTTCTCATATCAAACGATATTCAATGACAATAACAGCGGCAGTAAAAACGTTGAATTCTGTAAGCGCACTTACAGGAAATTCGGATCCATATTATTTTGAAGATCATGGTTTGTCTCTTCCTTTAACATCTCAAATCATCTTCTAACTGTGCTACAGGGAAGAAAAGACTGTATATAACTATCCTATAGTACCAGGTGTCCCAAAAATGACTGATGGATTTTAAAATTCAATAATTTCCAAACGGTGACAGATATTTAAAATATTCTTGCAGGAGGGTTATGTATGATATCAGGAGTTTTTTACTGTGATTCTTGATTTTAGTTCGAATTTAAAACAATACATGGCGCTGAAAGCAAAAGGCGCTCAGTCGAGACCCAATTTTTGGTACTTCGGGATCCATTCAATACATTTTAATCTCCATTTTTTGCATGGAAGAAGAGAGAGGCCGTAAAATCGACCCTGAATTTAGTGGTTATTGCTTGCAGCGCCACCTATCGATGCTATTTGTATCTAAAACTGGGAATAGCAGCATAAAAACTTCTGACATCTTACATAACACTCCTACAAGACATTTTTTAATATCTGTCACCTTTTGCAAGCTATGGAATTTTAAAATAAATCAGTCATTTTAGGGGCACCCGGTATATGCTTCGACTAACAATTTCTTTAGGTGAAAGCAAAACTCCCAGCAGGCAAGGGAATACTGGTCATTGCGTTTTGTTCCCATCGCTCCGGTAGCCGATACTGAAACCATTTGAAATTTCATGGCTGCTGCTGACGTACTAATGGAAATGCATGATAAAAAAATCACACGTTTTCATTACACATTAAGCTAACAATGGAACATAAATGTAAATTTTTGTGCAATACAGTATGCTAATAAAAATATTATATTTCTTTACTGAACATCAATCGTATTTTAAATTCACCTTTGAAATAATATTTAGGGATTTATGAAAGCTTGGTATTAGATACAAATCTAGAAATTATTTCTATTAATTATAAATTATGTAAAATCTTGGTATATACAGATATATACACACATAGACAGCTATTACTTGCTATTTACAGACTTTAAGTGTTAATATTTATCCAATCTTTTGATATAACAGACATTTCTAAAGACAGATGTGAGTAAATATGGAAAGCGTTTCTCGTCATTATGCAACTTAAAGGGACTCTATCATTTGAATATTCTTTTCTTAATGCAGTATTTTTTTTTTTATTATTTTTTTTTTATATATATTTGTCGTATTCGTAAATGATCTTATGAGTGAAAATGATTTAATAAAGTAAAAATGAAATTATTATGATAAAATTTGAAAAATTATGTACCGTAATTTCCGGTGTATAGCCCGCAGATCAAACAATTCACTTTGGACCAAGAAATTTTATTCAGTATTTGAAGACCAATACTTACCGTGATCTGAAAAGTTACATTTTATTCTAAAATATTTCTGGGTCGAAACACTATTGTTTGATCCGCGGGCTATACACCCGAAATTACGGTATATAGTGTTTCCTTTTAACACTAGAACTACCGCGAGCCGTCATTTTGACGCCTACCATATGAATGTTTCGGTTCAAACCAGAATTTGTTTATGAAATAAGTTTAAAAGATACAAAGAAGAAAATCGTTAATAAAGTTAAACTGTTTTAAATCAATCAGGTGTGAAATATTTTTATAAAACTTGACTCAAATTTCCGGCAGTTCTAGTGTTAAAGTAAAAAAAAAAAACAAAAAAACAACTTCCCCTACAGCTTTGAAATTTGACATTTTTTAAGACCTTTCATTCGATTGCTAAGAATGTTTATCTACTTAAAATTCTTACTTTCTAAAAATAAAGTGTTTCTACTAGTATGGGAAAAAAAGTTACAAGGGTAATAAAAAATATTTATTAATAATAGGCTGAAAATACAAAAGGGAAATAAGAGTAAAATCCATCTCACCGCTAGCAAGAAATGGAAGTAATAACTTCATTAAAATAACTTCGAATCGAAAAATAGAAAATTTAGAAGTTTTATTTGGTTGCGGTGGAATAATGAAACAAGCGATTTACTTTGAATAAATAGCGTGTCCCAATGTTTGGTATGGTTTGCAAAAAAAAAAAAAAAAAAAAAAAAAAAAAAAAAATACCTTGCACGATTAGGTTTGAAATAAATGGCGCATTTTGCCATTTTTAAAAATACCTTTTTAAATTGTGTTTAATTGTTAGTTCCCATCTATAAACGCTGTTTTGATTAGGCCTATAGATGTCTATGATGTTTAGAGTTGCAGTAAAGCTAGAGATCCTACCTACACAACTTCCTGGTTTTGTAATATTTAAAAGGTGCTTTTGACTGTAAAATAGTCAATGAAACATCATCTTCATTTTGAAAGACATATCCAATGATATGCCACTCAATAAGGTGCGTAATTTTTTCTCGTCTCTACCGCCATTTTGTATTTTATGACTGCCATTTTGTTTTTATAAAAACAAAACCTAGCCTATAACCATCGGACGATTAAGAGTAACTGATAGAGACCACATTCTTTAAAATCCATCCAGCCGTTGGGATGTTTCGAGGATATAAAGAAATCCAAATACCCAGATACGATCTTTCATATCATAATCTTTCTTGGCAGCCGGGTAAAAACAAAAGCAAATCTTCGACTATGCACGAAATTATAAATATTTAAGCGTATACGTCATGCATAATGACTTTTGTCCAAATAATTTAATTATTCATTTTAAAATTTAATGTTAATTGTATTTTTATGTTATCGAGCACATCATAAATCATTTTAATTATTGTTTATTTTACATTTTGAATTTTAAATGGTATTCATTTGGACGTTAAGGTTTAATTTATTTCTAAAAAATGAAATTCTTATTTTTAATCACTGTTTATGATAAATAATAACCTCCATATCTTCAAGTCACGTAGAATTTATTTCCATTTTTTCGAATATTCGAATAAAACAATCATGAAACATGCACGAATCGATAAGTATTTATTCACAACAGACATTCATAATATTCTAAGTTCTTTTTCTCTGTCTAATATTCCGTTTTAATTAATATATTTTTATGGTTCCAATCCCATTATAAATCCTTTTGCTTCCAGCTTATCTATAACAAGCTTTCATATATTTAATGAGAAAATATCATGACGAGCGTTTCAGAATTAATACTTAAAATGAAATATTCAAATAAGTAGTTCTAAGAGAAGATGGTAGTTACGCTAACAAATCATGATAGGGAAATTTAAAATATATTAATAATTCAAACAAGAATAGATGTAAGTTTTGAAAATTTTCATTTCTTATTTCCTGTTTATTTCTTTGAGTTTTTTGTAATCAATAAGCATTTAAAAAGAAAAATGATAAGTTTTTGAATTTAATATTTAGTGAATCTTTCAATTATTTTAAGCATAATTTATTCTCTTAATAATTATCATATTTTCAAGTGAATACAGTAAAACCTCCCTAAAGCGACAATGTTCCGTTCCAATAAAAATTGGTCGTTCCGAGAGGTGGTCTCTTATTGGACTCATGTTTAAATCTAGATTTTAATTCTTGAAAAAAAGTAACAATTAATGTTACTAAAATTTAATTTTTACATTAGGAAAAAATATGAAAATTTAAGTACCAAAGCAAAAGTTAATTACATAAGCTAATTAGTGCAGAGTTTCAAAAATGAATACGCTACATAAATAACCATAAATAACCATAATAAATTTTGCTTTGATTTTACGGTTTTATCTTTTATAACTTTTATTTCCAAGTCCTTTCGAAGTTCCGTAAATAAATGCAAATTTTTTTGGATGGGAACAAATAATGACGATTTCATTAATTTATATATTTATTTGAGAGTTTCTTAACAGAATAGAGCAGGGGAGTTTATTGACCGTCATGCTTAATTTGTCATAAGAGTTAAATTCATTGCTAAAAAGGCACAAAGCGCTTTAAACACTTAATATTTACCGGAATAAATAAAAATTTTAACTTGGTTTAGAAGTTTGATGAATAATGAGCTCTCCGTAATTATTTTTTTATTAAAACTTTCTTTAAGCAACCAGGAAAAACAGGTATTTGTTTCATTTTCTTCAAAGAAACGGGTCGCTCATGGAGGGAGTTCAACTGAGATGGTCTTTGAATAGAGATAAAATTAGTATTGAGCCTATGGGGATAAATTTCGTTCCATGAAAAAATGGTCGTTCAGGTAGGTGGTCGCACATAGAGGTTTCACTGTAATTCATAACACGTATTAACCCTTAAATGCCTGGTGTTGCTTTTCGGCAACATACCCAATTTAGGCTCTAAAATACTATTAGAATAATATTGAAGCTATAATGCCTAATGTTGCCAATAAAATATATTCTGAAAATATTATTAAATCGATTTTCAACATGTAGATGGCAACATTTGTGCTGTTTAATAATAAAGATAGATTTATTTTTTCAATTGTTGATACTTGTTCTTTTTGTTTTGTTTGGGAGCTTGCGAGATACCCTATTTTGACCTGCAGTGAGCAAGTGAAATTTATTTCTTATTATAGTTCCTAAAATTCTTGTGTGTTTAATATGATAGAATTTCATCAAGGCAAATTATTTTTTCAATTAAACACCAGTGTTGCCGATTAGTAAAAAACTGTTTTTTAGCCATAAACTATACTTAAAACAAAATATGATTTTTTCAAGTATTTTTCCCATGATTTATTTAAAAAATGAAAGCCGAAAAACATTATTACATTGATTTTTGAAAAATCAGGCATTTAAGAGTTAAAATAATTGCCTTAATTACATTTTGATAATAAGCCAAAACCTCCTGAATACTAGGACTACGCCCTGACGCAAAAATGACGGCTATTTTAGGAGGATTTTTTAAAGCGTTTGTACGGTCCTTTCAATTTTAATGCCACTACTTCCCAGCGGTAAGATTATCTTACTTTTCTACGATTAAATAAATCGAAAAATAATATTCGTAAATAATGGTAGAGAAATTCAAACAGCATTACACATGCTATACAGTATCCGAATACAATAGCTTCCATTTCTCAGTTAGTGTTTAGACTTTGCATTTCGCTGTGCAATGATGTAAAATTTGATTTTAAATATATTTTAATGTCAAAAAAATATATTATAGCACTGGAAGATTTGTGCTTGAACAATGAAAACATTAAAAACATAATATCCATCCCATATATGTGTATAAGACGTTTTATAAGAAAATGTTGTTAAAATAAAGAAAATTATGATGCATAAATTAAGTGTATTTAGCCCTTCGGAGTTCTGTAAATATAAAGGAACCATATAAAATATCTAAAACTATGTATTGTTGAAAGATTCAAAAACTATTCGGAAAAGAATTGTACCAATAAATTTTAAGTTTAAATTTTTCAATCTCGTGAATAGGTTTTATGTGTTGAACGTTTTTATAGTAATACTTGAGATAAGCATAGTGGTTTATAAATACGATGCATTTAAATGTAAGTAACTTGTTTTCAAAACTATATTTGCATTTTAAACACTCTAATAAAAATAAAGCTCTCTATGTTTTACACTTCCCAACATAGTTCAAAAGTTTTTATGAATTCGGTTTATCTGTTTGCGTCTATTCGTGCTCTAACTCTGCTAAGCATACAAAGATAACCATGTAATTTTCATATACTGTGGACGTATGCTATGGAATGCATATGGAATATGGTACTGAAAATTAAGTGCGTATTATTTTTATCGCATCTACACAGATGCTCAAAAACTTTATTATGGTCTAAGGCAGGGCATGAAATTTCACTTAAAAAGGTACTAGCCAGACTAAGATTGTTGCTCGCCACTATTTTGAATTCATTCAGACAGAAAAGTTGGCCACCACACTTGCCGGAAAATGAACTATTTATGACAAACTGAATTTAAATTGAACATTGTTAGAAGGAGCTGTCTGTTAAATCCAGAATATTTTACATTCATAAAAAATATGAACAATCTGTTACATCAATCCTACGACATCTGTTAAAATGTTAACAGATGTAGTATGAAAACTTTCTGGTGACCGAAATCGTAAAAGAATTCTGAGCAAATCAACCAGTGTCTCAGTCTTCAGAAAGTTTCTGTTTGCAGTTTTGAGACTATTGTGACAGCTGAAGCTCCTCTCACACGAAACTGTGCGAATTTCCCCTTGCTTTCGCATTTATTAATATGTCATTAAATAAGGTTAATAAGTGGAATTTTACTATTTCATAAAAGTGGTGCCAATCAAGAAATCTGAATTAAAAATAAGTAGCCCACTGACAACACTGATCTGGAGCAAATTGGGGAATCTAGCTGAACACTTTTCACTGTAAAACTTCTCCAGTATATAATTCAGTGTTAGTGAAAAGAACATAAAATTTAATTCTGCCCACTCTGCCAATACAATATCTACTTTTTCATTAAAGAGACTTGGGTACAAATTCATGAAGAGCTTCTTTAATTCTTCTATCCCAAATTCAAGAATTTTTTCTTTGGGAGGCCAACCCAAAGTGTCAAAAACATGCAAAGATGTTAACACATTTGTTGACATAGATTGCAGTCTTCCTTGGTTATTCTTGAGATGGAGAGTTGGTCCAAAAACTCCTGTTAGCTTGGTTCAATACTATCGAGTTCTATCAGAACTGAGATGCTATGTTAAATTTTTATTTCAAAGATGAAATGACAAGTTCCTTGTTTTGTAATACCACACTTAAAGGGTTCAATTTCCTGCAGAAATCCAAGAGAAAGTACAGAACTTTAAGAAATTTATAATCCTTCGAACTTTTCAGCAAACCCTTAGCTTTAGCACTATCATTGTCATTTCCATGGGCGACGAAGTGGAAGTGGCTGAAGTCGCGTTTTGTCTTCTTTTGGAAGATAAAGGCCGTCGCTTCATTTTAAAACACTTCCACATGTACGATATTCTGAGTACGTATAGTTTGATTTGAAGAACAACATTTTAAAAGACGAAACTTACTCGTCAACCTTAAATATTTGCTCTCCAATGGCGAGCTGGCGAGTGGAAATTTCACGCCCTGGTCTAAGGGGAAAAATCAATTGTCGATGCAGTTTAATGATGTTACAATACTTCAAACATAATGAAACTCATAGCGTCAACATATTTTCTCGGGCGTTTTAAATGTGTAGCATAAATAGTCCGTTTTCAGAACGACCAAAAGTATTAAAGCCCACATAAATTAACGTCTGAATGTATTTATTTAATTATTAAAAGTACATATATATATTAAGACAGACTTGAATACAATTACTCCTGATGGGTTATTGTAGTAATTGTGTTCAACTCTGCCTTAATATATATATGTACCTTTAATAATTAAATAAATATTTTCAGACGTTAATTTATGTGTGCTTTAATATCTATATGGTGATCGAGGGAATATTAAAAATTATTCATCGTATTTTCCGTTATCGTATGCCGTGCGATTGTCGGCCGATGACTTTCCGCGACATGGTTTATTAGTGAGAAATTGCCGGGCTAGGTTATCGGCCAGGTGTAGGTTAGTGGTAAAGCAGCAGCACGGTACGCTGTGGACCCAGGTTCGAATCCTGGCCCCGGCTAATTTTTTACTCCTGTTTGGTTACTGTATTAAATGTGCTCTAGTCTGTCTTAATATATACATATCTACCTTTAATAATTGAACAAAAGTGTACCACTACATTGTAATCGAAAAGAAAATCATGTGTGATGCATTTTAATAATGTTATGATTCATGCATTACGTAATTAAAAAGTATCACTCACGCGCACTACAACATGTGTTCTATGGATTAACCTTTTCGCTCCTTGTGTCCCCAAATGTGGGCCTCCCTTTCGTCCCATTTTATTAATGGTACTCGAACATAATTACAATTTCGATATCAGGATGATATGTTTCGAAGTCTAAGGTTCGAACTATTGCAAATAAAATAAAAACCTTGCTCTGAAGTCAAATGGGACAAGAAATAATTCAGTAACAATTAATAATACTGAATTGATACTCACAAGGGAACCGCTTTTGGTGCTGCTCACACCTAGCAACGATACCTGGTGCATTCTTTAATCCTATACATAAAAATTAGAGAACCGATACAATTTCTCTGTTAAAATCATATTTTGTATACATTTTTATACTTTTAATTTTTTATTACATTTTTATTTGTTTATTTCACGCCAAAAGTGACTTAAGTCGCCAAATATGGCGCTACAATTTTTCCGCCCGCTTTATCCGGGGAGTAAACGTACAGTACAAATTAGAATTATATCGGATTGCGATTTGTAAGCGTAGTAAGCGTACAGTATATATTAGAATTATATCAGATTGCAATTTGTTTAATAATTGATATGATAACGTAATAAACAAGAATAAGGTTTTTTCTTTTTTTCTCTGCAGACGGTAAATATATAAATAGTAAATATGTTTATATAAAACCATTCAAGATCATTGAAAACTATTTTTTGTGAAATACAAAATAAGCAAATTATTTTCTTTTGAAGTCGAATGAAATAAAGTTTCGAATGTTTAAGGTGAAATGTTGCTGCATTAAATGGTCCTTTGGTAAAAGTAATCATAATGTAAATTAATATTCTTACACAATTTAGAAAATTTACTGTGGCTAACTGGGTCGGACATTACAATTTCTACTGAAGTGCAAACCACCCTGATAGGCAAGACAAACTACTATGACATTTGACTAGGTTTGCCGGAAAGCTTTTTTTTTTTTTTTTTTTTTTTGAAGCGCCAACTTTTTCCCCGCCAAAAATGTGAATATAATGTTGCAATTTTTCAAAATGAAATTCGCGGGTTCTTGAAGGAATTTTTAAACTTTTTTCAATAGTTTATACTTATTATTAACTAAATTTATTTTTAAATGCTTCTGTTTAAAAAAATTCAATGTTAATAGTCCGACAAATGGTCTCGAAAATTGCCTTTTCAGAAAATCACGCTGCTGTAAAATCCAGAAATATTATTTTAACAAATACATTTTATCGATTTTGAAAATTCGTAATCTACGGCTTTAAAATGCACCAGGTCTGAATGCTAGTTACGTGCAGCACCAAAAGTGGTTCCCTTGTATGTTGCGATAAGCTTATGGAATGAGTTGCATTTGTAGTTCATTTACTGAGACGCGCAAAGTAATTCAGTTACAGTGGGGACTATGTTCCACTTAATTGTATGAAAAAATAAAATTTCTTAATAATATTCTGTTGCTGTTAGTCGGAGTTTCCTCTTAGTCCGCACAACTTCGAAGAAAATCCTTATTATTTATATGCTGCCACCACCGATATGATTACGTGATATCGGTCACGCACTGAGAGGATTGTTTAAATGAAACCCAACGCTTTCAATTAACTAAATTAACAGTTTATTTACACACTATTTACACAACAACAAAACACTATTTACACTTACAAACTCGGATATAGGTGATTCGGTTCAACATTAAATTGAATACAGTAAATGCTGGCTGTGTACTGTTAAACTACGTTAAACTACTCTCACTCTACACACGTTAAATTAGCTTTCCGGAGATCAATCTCGATCTCCCAACACATATGTGATCTATGTGATCCCAGCTCTCCGAGCCTCACTCAATCATACGCTCTATCTCTAAGAGCTATACACAGTGACTACCTTGCGCTTGGCGCTCTTGGCTCCAACTGAACCCTACGCTCTATCTAAGAGCTACACTCAGCAACTCACCTTGCGTCTTGCACGCCAACTTTCAACTGACTCCCTCAGCGGCCATACAATATATCATATATTAAGACAAAATAATATAATATAGAACCCCAGTTCTAATAGCAGATGTTTCTCAGAATCTGACACTCCCCACCTTAGTGGAAAATATGCCATTTAGGGGCTAATTTTCCCCAAATATATAATAATATCACAGAAGAGTTCAATAGTCTCTTTGCATGTTTCTTCATTATTATTATTACATATATATATCAAGGTGTCTGAACATTCTCTACTGACATCGCTAATGAACCGTGTAATGATATTATGATTACAGAAAAACTACACATGCTAATACACTAATAAAAACACTATAACACAAAATTCAAATACAATTACACATATACAAAAAAAATTAAAACGTGATGACACCCCTTTAAGGTTTGTCCACTATTTAGTCATTGATGCCGATGGGCTAGCAATTGGCTGTTCTTCCCAGCTCTTCCTATGTAGCCTGGAAATTGCATCAGCATTTAAATGTTGCGCTCCTGCACGATGAAAAATACTCAGGTTCCAGCGCTGCAAGGTAAGAGCCCATCTAGTGAGTTTGCGGGACCTTGGGGTTGTTTCAGTGAGAAATTTTAATGGATTATGATCCGTTATGATCTCAATTTGAGATCCATATGTCCATTTTTTCAAACTTCCGCAACCCGAAGAGAACACTCCAAGGCTCTTTCTCTATACTCGGCCAAGCACGCTGAGCCCCTGATAATTTCTGACTAGCAAAAGCTATCGGCTTAAACTGACCCTTTTCATCTTTTTGAGTAAAACAACATCCTACTGCCAGGTCTGAAGCATCGACGTGAAGCTGATATTCCCGGCCTACGGTAGGTGTAGCCAAACGCGTCACGTTACATAACTCATCCTTAAGGGTATTAAATGCTTCTTCTGCCCTTTCATCCCATAGTACAGTATTTTTAACCTTCCCTTTAGTTAATTCAGTTAAAGGTATAGCAATTTCAGCATAATTTGGAATATAAGATCGGTAAAATCCCATTAATCTCAAAACAGATCTAAATTCTTTTTTACTTTTCGGTCTCTTTAAGTCCCTTATTGCTCCTATTTTCTCCTCATCAGGTGCATGCGTTCCACCCCAATTACATGACCTAAAAACTTAGTCAATTTCTCTCCAAATTTACATTCGTCCAGCCTAATCGTAAAATTTCTATTTTTGAGTTCTTCTATGACAGTCCTAACATGCTTCAAATGCTCTACCCAGGTGTCGGAGAAAATGATGACATCATCAATATATGCTTGTGCATACCTCCGATGACCTTGAAGACCCTCATTCGTATCTTTTTGGAACATAGCAGCCGCCCCTGATAAACCAAAACGCATAGTACGCCACTCATAAGTCCCATTATGTGTTGAAAAAGCTGTCAAATGTTTACATTCCTCCGCCATCTTAATCTGCCAATAACCCCTCAATAAATCAATGGAAGATAAATATTTAGCTGCCCCCGCAGTATACATTGTTTCCTATGAATCTTTCATAGGAAATGTTGAGACCTGCGTTACTGAATTTAAAGCTCTATAATCAATGCAAAGCCTAACAGTTGCGTCTTTTTTCGCCACGCAAACAAATATATGACCAATTTCTGCATTTGATACTTCGATTAGATTTAACTCTAATAACTCCTGAATCTGTCTATCTACTTCCTCTTTATAAGCAACAGGTACATTATATAACTTTGGCCTTTTTCCTTGCCACATCCGGTTTCAAATCAATACGGTGCTCCCCTACTTCCGCTGGCCGCACAGGATCCATAAATACCTCCTTATTCTCCCTCAAAATGGACTTTATATCCTTGACTTGACGGTTAGATAACCCTTTTATTTTGAACCTTTCTATGTCCCGTTCGACCTCTTGCTCCCGGTTTAAAATAGGAATTTCCCCCATCTTCTCCAAATTCCTCATCACCTTCAAAAACGATATTGACTATGTTACACCTGACAATAAATTCCCCTTTATTTTGATATACATACTTTTTGCTACCATCCGCCATCTCCACTAAGACTCTATCACGCACTTTCATTTTTCTAGATATTTGACATTCTAGACACGATTTACAAATCTTTTTAGTTTCTTTAGCCATACCTTCCCAATAAAAAGATTGCCTAATTCTCTCTAAGGGTTTTTTTTTTTTTTACCGCGTTATGTTCTCCCTCATTAGACACATGCGTAGAATTTAAGATTCCTTCTCTTTTGACTTTAGGCACTACTAATTGAGCTATAGCTTCTTCTACCAATTTCTCTTTATGATACAATAAGTCATTTTCAATATAATTACCCCATTTATCAATTTTAGCTAATTCCCAAGCTCTCTCTAACTCTTTACATTCCAATTGGGATTTCTTAAACATATCTGAATTACTAACGAAAACTTTATTATTTTCCTCTACTTCCGTTTTTTCTACATTTTGACCTTGTAAATTTCCCGATCTCGTTCCTATTGCGTAAACATTACAATTATCGCTACTCATATCTTTCTTTTCACTCGAGTTATCAATACTAATTTCCGAACTTTCTAATTCTTGGGACTCTAGCAATGACTCCTCGCGATTGACCCCTGACAACTCATTAATCACCTCAGGATGTAAAATCATCTGCTCATTAATATTATCGGTCACCGCGCAAAGTACTTCCTGATAAATTATATTAGTTTGTCCGAATTGCGGAATAGCTAATGGTAATTTAACCAACGGTGATTTAATTGCTTCACCAAATAATCCTTGTAAATACATACTACCCGCTCCTTTTAATTTCTCTTCCGGTACGAAATCTTTATGAATTACACTAATTTCACATCCAGAATCAACCAATCCTTTTGCTTTTTGTCCATTTACACTAACTTCAATTTTCTCGAGTTTATTTAACTTCTCACCAATAACAGTAGTTCGCTGTTCGGCCTTTGCCGATATCCTTGCTAAAATAGCTCCCTTAGGTAACGCTTTATTTCCTTTCACGACAATCTTATTTACACCCGCTTTCTGTTCACGCCCTTTACTACCATTGTTATTTCCCTCATTACCCACTTTATTACAAAAACGTTGGTAATGACCTCTTAAACCACATTTGAAGTATCTAGGAGCTGAATCATCACTAGGTTTCTTAAAATCAGTTTTCCTACCCGAAAGAGCATTAGTTTCATTACTCCGGTTTTGCCTCCAATTACCACTAAATTTACTATCCTCCCTCGGTTTCACTTTTTCAATGTTTACATACCTATCTTTACACTTTAAAACTTTTATACGTAACGGTATAAGACTTATGTTTAGCGTCAAAATAATTGTCACATTCTATAGCAATCTTAGAAGATTCTAACCATTTACTCTGCTGAGTTAGCCCAATATATGATGCGGTTTCCTCATCTAACGTGTTCAATAACTTATCCGAAATTATTAACTGATTGACCTTTTCATATGAGTCCGATCCCCTAATCTTACAATAATTTTTCCATGTTGCTATTAAGCGCGATACAAATAATACATGAGTTTCATTCTGGTTTCTCCTAGCCTTCTTAAAATTTCCAAAACACGCCTTCGGTGTCGGCTCATGTTCCCTTAGAACTAACTCCTTTAACTCCTCATAACTCTCAATTTGTTCCCTAGTGGTATAAATTAACAAATTATCTGCCTTATCTCCTAACATATTTAGTAGAATTTCGGCCTGCTGGTTTTCCGGCACATTTTTAGTTTTGAATACCCTTTCTAAACTGTTGAAAAATAAATTCCATCCCTCAGTCCCTTCTGGTACTTTGACAGACAGAGTTTTAACACTTTTGATCAATTTTTCTAGGTTACTTTCATTATTAGATTTCCTAGACCCATTTGAGTTATTTGTCGAACCTTGTACCCTTAGCCTCTCCATTTCTAATTCATGTTCCATCCTTAATTTTTCAGCCCTCTCTTCCCTTTCTAACTTTTCGCGCTCTAATTTTTCTTGTTTTTCTAACTTTTCGCGCTCTAATTTTTCCTGTTTTTCTTCGCGCTCTAATTTTTCTTGTTTATCTAACTTTTCGCGCTCTAATCGTTCCGCAACAATAGTGTTAGATAATTCCATAACAGCCCCCTCATCATAATCATCGCTGTCATTTATCTTTTTCTTAAGCTGAAATTTGGTATCATCTTCCGTGAATTCAACCCCCAATTCTTCGGCTATCATCTGAAGATCCACCCTTTTCAGTTTCAATGGGAAAGCCATACCTTCATCGATTACTATTACCACTCTACAATAATATTTAAACCTACCAAATTAATATTTCCTAAATTTCTACTTTAGCACAGTTACCTCCACTTATTATACTAATTAATACATTTCAGATAACCGATGTATTATATTTCTAATTTAACCTACTGTATAATCTGATTTTCCTCAACCATTGATATCACACAATTTACTTCCAATAAAACAAAAGGTAAAACAATAATTTCGATTTGATTACTATGCAATATAGATTCCAATTTATACATTAGATAATAACATACAATTTACATAATAATACTGATACGTTGCAAATTGAATAAAAGTATTGATGCCAATAGAAACATCCACATACAGAAAAATTGTATAGCATACACATATAAATTTCTACACTTATCCTCAATAAAATATTTCCAAATCCAATACTGTTTCTCACACTTAAACTAAATACAATAAAAACCTCCACTTTTTTTTTTTCGTTTGTGAGGACTTTTTTTTTTCTCGAAATTTACTTCTAGCCAATTAAAATTCTAAGCAAATGTTCATTACTCGTTTGTTATCAACTCTTCAAACTTAAAAGAGTATTGCTCCATTTAAATATTATTTTAATAATAACTTAAATTTAAGTAAATTCAATTATTCCTTCCAACTATTATTAACACAATGCATCAATTTTGTTCACTACCATTATTAGTAAAAAAAAAAAAAAAAAATAGAAAAATTAATATTAGTATAAGTTATTATGACCTTTTCTTAAAACACTAGTAAATATGGCTATTAATATATCCTATCTATCTGAACAGAATTATTTGATAGCACATAAATTATCAAGATTTAAACAATTTATCTTAAATTACTATTAATTATACAACAACAAATACATTTGGTTCGAGAATATCAGCAGAAAGAAATGATCAAAACACCTTACCTTATACTTTATCTGCTGGGGAACTCCGCTGCTCACACGTAGTTTCACGATGAATTCAATATCTCCCACTTTAAAGTCACTTTGATGATATTCAACACTCAGTCTGTAATACACTGTAATTTGATTCACTGTAGCGATGATAGGGCACAAACACTATTTCGGTTCGCCGTAACGACGATAGGACACAACACTTTAGTTCGGTTCTCTCTAACGATGATAGGTCACAACACTTTAGTTCGGTTCACTGTAACGATGATAGGGCACAACACTTTAGTTCGTTTCGCTGTAACGATGATAGGACAGACACACTCTGTATTTCTGCTCGACGCTTGGTTTTTATCTCTCTAAAATTCCGCTCGACGATCCGGCATTTCCATGCAAAGATTCCACTGAGTGCTCCGGCACTAACACACTTCAACACGGCTCGTTGGTCACTAGTCTGAGACGATTCTATCCCGTCGCTGCCATCAATTTGTCGGAGTTTCTTCTTAGTCCGCACAACTTCGAAGAAATTCCTTATTATTTATATGCGGTCACCACCGATATGATTACGTGATATCGGTCACGCACTGAGAGGATTTTTTAAATGAAACCCAACGCTTTCAATTAACTAAATTAACAGTTTATTTACACACTATTTACACAACAGCAAAACACTATTTACACTTACAAACTCGGATATAGGTGATCCGGTTCAACATTAAATTGAATACAGTAAATGCTGGCTGTGTACTGTTAAACTACGTTAAACCACTCTCACTCTACACACGTTAAATTAGCTTTCCGGAGATCAATCTCGATCTCCCAACACATATGTGCTCAGAGCCTCACTCAATCCTACGCTCTATCTCTAAGAGCTATACACAGTGACTACCTTGCGCTTGGCGCTCTCGGCTCCAACTGAACCCTACGCTCTATCTAAGAGCTACACTCAGCAACTCACCTTGCGCCTTGCACGCCAACTTTCAACTGACTCCCTCAGCAGAAGAGACTGCCTTCCAGCAACCCCTTGCTGCTTCTCAACGTAACCCGTCAGGGTTTCCTACCTGTCTCGCATTCCAAGCTCTATTCTTCATTCGTGGAATGCTTTTGTCTCCCCATCTTCCACAGATATCTCAAAAGTTTGGGCAAACCCATCTTCAACTATCTTTTTCCCCCTTCATTCCATCTGTACATGTTCCCCGGCTTAGATCCAGTTTTAGACAAGGAAAGGATGTTATTTTGAAATTCTAGTACACAGGCTATACAATATAGGGTAAAAGCACCAATAATCGGCCACTTAAGCGCTTTCTTTAAGTATATAGCTCAAAGCGTAATTTAAAAAGCAATACAACATTTTTAACAGTGGCACATGTTAATGTACACTTTTCTTTTACTGTTTCAGCAATTGATTTTTAAAAAACTGATTATAGTTTTTTTTTATAAAAAGTTAAAAGTAGCAAAGGTCTAGTAGTCGGCCACTCAATTCTAGTGTTCGGCCATCACTGGACCAGTAGTCGGCCACTTAAATGCTTTGTTATTTAAATAACTTAAAATATAACTTTTATAAACAGAACAACATTTTAATGATAAAATGTGTTAATTTATTCTTTTCTTATAATGTTGCTGTAATAATTTAAAATATTATAATAGTATTTAACACTTTCCAACATAGTTTAAAAGTGTTTGTGAATTTAGATTGTCTTCAGTCTGTCCGAGTTCTAGCACTCGCAAATATACTCGAATCTCCTTGAAATTTTTGTATGTTCTTGACGTTAACAATAGCACGATCGCTATTGAAAATAAAGTGTGTAGAATTTATAGTTCTTCTACAGGGACAGTCAAAAATATCCCGATACATTACGCTCAATGAGAAAAATTGCTTCAAGATTATTTTAATGATGTTGGCCATTTCAAATATAATGAAATTGATATGCATTTATGAAGTGCATTTAACTACGCATTCTAGACAATATGGAGTCCAGAGAACTTATTATTCATTTATAAGGCCCCGCAAAAGAATTCCTTTATATAATAGTGTCAGGGGATAAGCAGTTTGCAGCGTATTTTAGTTCTCTTATACTACATCAATTAGAATGAAATTGATATACAACATTACTGAGGCTTACTACAAAATACTCGTTGTCTAATATGATATGCATAGCATTTATCGTTCATTTACAGGAAAAAACAAAACATTCGAATACAGTAGTGTAACTTTCTGTTAGCGATAAATGTTGTAAGTGTGATTTTGTTTATGACATGTATTTTTAAGTTTAATTAAACCTTTACTTACAATGCGCTGTGTATAACTGATATCGATAATATACAAGGCTACACAAAAGAGTTTGTAAGCTAGCTTTGTGGTGTATCAGCGTGAATGGCTTAAAAGAGGCTTTTATGCTCTGTCAAGCTTAACTATATTTAGTATACTAAGAGATGTTTCTATATTATAAATAAAACCATACACTGGGCCACGTAAAGAACTGAATACATGACCTCCCAAGGATAATAATGTGTGGAAGTATCATTTCAGTAGTTTAAACCACTTTTTAG
This sequence comes from Maratus speciosus, assembly GCA_963932465.1. Taxonomy (NCBI): domain Eukaryota; kingdom Metazoa; phylum Arthropoda; class Arachnida; order Araneae; family Salticidae; genus Maratus; species Maratus speciosus. The sequence goes on from OZ010787.1 coordinate 26,671,986, forward strand.
CCTTAATTAAATATTAGCTTAATATGTGCTGCATATAAAAATCTATTGGTAATATACAGGGCTGTACAAAATAATTCAAGTATGTTTCCGTATAGGGGTAGAAATTGCTGAAGATAAATTTTCAACCTGTTATGCATTTTCTTACTATACTAAATTTTATCATACTATGTATAGAATGATATACAAATCTTTAGATTAAATACAGGACTGCGCAAAAGAATTGAACTACTTTTTCGGTTAGGGACCATAATCTGGTTTTCAAAAGCCTTATGCCTTTTCTAAAATGTTTACTTTTTTACGGTATAAAGCAGCTCAATATCGTTGAAGAATTCTGCAAGTCATGGGAAAGGCTTTTATAATCTATTCTTCATGCAAGATTTTTCATTCTTGATTATAATGGAAAGTAAAGTTAAAAGTACCAAATTATCTAGTAGTGGGCCTTTCAAAATTTGTTTAACCATCGTAGGCTAGGCTGCGGGGAGAGAAAAAATTATTACGTCATCCTGTTTCAAAATGCAATTATGATGTAGGACAAGATTATTAACAGAACATGAATGACTGATCTGTCGATGCATATCTTATTGTGATATCAGCAGTAGGGAGCGCGAAATCGTCATTTTAGCGTTACTATCATGTCGTCGAGTTTCGGGATGAAATTTTAATATGTTGCATGTCTCGACTAGTACAATGCAAATATTTCAGTTTATCTTGTGATTTCGTGGTTAGATATTTGCAGAACGCGGCGCCAATTCTTCATTTTCGCGTTACTATCTCGTAATCGAGTTTCGAAATGTAATTTTAATAAGTTGCATATCTCGAATAGTACATTACAAATATTACAGTCTGTCTCGTAGTATCTTTGAACAATATGAGCAGAATGAGGCGCCAATTCTTGTTTAAGGGAAAATATGGTTTCTTGTTCAGTTGCTTTCCCCTATTCGATATTTTAAACACATGTGACAAAGCAGTCGTTTGTTATTATTGTTATTTTAGTAGATATCTTATTATTATAGATTTGTGATTTTATAGTAGCAGTCGTTTTGATATAATTATGCGATTTTATAAAAAAAAATCTTGTTTTTTGTTATCTTTTTTTTTGTGATGGAAGCATGGGCGTATAGCGTTCATCAAAACTAAAACTGATCACTGGATGCAGCAATTTCATCGTGCAGCAGTCTCAAAAACGCCCTAAATTCGCGAAATCCGCGACCATAAACGAGCGAAATTCGTTAACGCCGCAATCAGTAATGAACGCATAGCGCTCATGAAGACCGAACAAAAACATCACTGGATGCAGCAAACTTGTGCAGCAGTCTCTAAAACGCAGTAATTCGCGAAAGCCACGATCACGAACGAACGAGATTCGTTAACACCGCAATCAGTAAAAAACGTATGAGCTAATAGCACTCATGAAAACCAAAAAAAAAAAAAAAAAAAAATCACTGGGTGTAGCAACCTCGTCCTGCAGCAATCTCTAAAACGCTGTAATTCGCGAAAGCCACGATCACGAACGAACGGAATTCGTTAACGCCGCAATCAGTAATGAACGTACGAACGCACAGCGCTCATGAAACAGAAAAAAAAATTACTGTGTGCAGAAACCTCGTCGGGCAATAGTCTCTAAAACGCAGTAATTCGCGAAAGCCGCAATCACAAACGAACAAAATTCGTTAACGCCGTAATCAGTAACGAACGTATGAGCTAATAACGCTAATGAAAACCGAAAAAAAATCACTGGGTGCAGCAACCTCGTCGTGCAGCAGTCTCTAAAACGCAGTAATTCGCGAAAGCCACGATCAAGAACGAACGAAATTCGTTAACGCCGCAATCTGTAACAACGTATGAATCCACAGTGTTCATGAAAACCGAAAAAAAAATCACTGGGTGCAGAAACCTTGTCGTGCAGCAGTCTCTAAGACGCAATAATTCGCGATAGCCGCAATCACAAACGAACGAAATTCGTTAACGCCGTAATCATTAACGAACGTATGAGCTAATAGCGCTCATGAAAACAAAAAAAAACATCACTGGGTGCAGCAACCTCGTCGTGCAGCAGTCTCTAAAACGCAGTAATTCGCGAAAGCCACGATCAAGAACGAACGAAATTCGTTAACGACGCAATCCGTAACGAACGTATGAACCCATAGCGTTCATGAAAACTGAAAAACAAATCACTGTGTGCAGCAACCTCGTCGTGCAGCAGTCTCTAAAACGCAGTAATTCGCGAAAGCCGCAATCACAAACGAACGAAATTCGTTAACGCCGTAATCATTAACGAACGTATGAGCTAATAGCGCTCATGAAAACAGAAAAAAAAATCACTGGGTGCAGCAACCTCGTCGAGCAGCAGTCTCTAAAACGCAATAATTCGCGAAAGTCACAATCACGAACGAACGAAATTCGTTAACGTCGAGATCAGTAACGAACGTATGAACGCATAGCGTTCGTCAAAACCGAAAAAAAAATCACTGGATGCAGCAACCTCGTCGTGTAGCAGTCTCGAAAAGGCACTAAATCCGCGAAAGCAGCAATCACAAAAAAAAAAAAAAACGAAATTCATTAACGCCGCGATCAGTTACGAACGTATGACCGCATAGCGCTCATGAAAACAAAAAAAAAAATCATTGGATGCAGCAACCTCGTTTAGCAGTGGTCTCTAAAACGCAGTAATTCACGAGAGCCACGATCACGAACAAACGACATTCGTCAACGCCGCAATCAGTAACGAATGTATGAGCGCATAGCGCAATCAGAAACGAACGAAATTCGTTAACGCCGCAATCAGTAAAAAACGTATGAGAGCATAGCGCTCTTGAAAAACGAAAAAAAAAGCATCACTGGCTGCAGCAACCTCGTCGTGCAGCTGTCTCAAAAACGTAGTAATTCGGGAAAGCCGCAATCACAAACGAACGAAATTCGTTAGTGCCGCAATCAGTAACGAACGTATGAGCTAATAGCGCTAATTAAAACCGAAAAAAAAACATCACTCGGTGCAGCAACCTCGTCGTGCAGCTGTCTCAAAAACGCAGTAATTCGCGAAAGCCGCGATCTCAAACAAACGAAATTCGTTAACGCCGCAAAAACTAAGGAACGAATAAGCAAATAGCACTCATAAAAAAATGCACTGGATGCAGCAGTCTCAAAAATGTACTAAATTCGCGATCACAAACAAACGAAATTCGTGAACGTTGCAGTCACTGACAAACGTATGAGCGCAAATCAATTTATTTTAACTTGTGCATGAATGATATTTATTTAAGTCTTATAGAATGATATTTATTTAAGTCTTATTTAAGTCTTATTAAAGTCTTATTTATTTAAGTCTTAAGATATATTTTAAGTCTTTTTCTCATTTTTTATTTGTAAAAACTATGAAGTCTAAAAATGCAACACTAAAGTAAATAATAATGACATCGTATGAGACAGGGCAAAGTGCAAGGGAATTTCTTGGATGCATATGTGATAAGAGCCGTTGTGAGGGCCGTGATTTAGACGTTATTTTATTACCCAACAGGTCGGTAATAACGCCTCATAGCATTGGTCAAGAAATCACTTCACTATATTTTATGAATCTGCTATCGGCTAAAATAGACTTTCTTGTATACATAATCAATAAGTTACTGTATCAAATCCTATATTTGTTTGGGGGGAAAACAATCTAAAACTAAGCCGTAAAAATTGGTCGAATCTTAAGGTGGCGTTATTACCACAGGACAATTATATACAGGGTGTCCGGTCTCAACGGTGTCCAATGGCTAATTCCTAAACCGTTAGTCATAGACATGTAGTTCCAATTACAAAAATGTTTAAAATCAGGTAAACAAATATTTTAAAAGAGATTTGGGTCAATAAAAACATTTCTTAAAAAATTACGAAATTTAAATTTTTATACGGTCCCCCGGTCCTATAAGTTATATTTAGTAAAATTTTCCTTTTACACTAACAAGTAATACACAAAAAGTCTAGTTGATCTACGATTAAAACTGGCCGAGTAGCAGCTGTTTAAAGTTGGAGCATATTTTTTGCTGCAAATTGGGGGTCATTCACAAATTTAGTCGAAATATAATTTCGTCAGATATATTAAAAAATGATCGATAGTAAAATTAACATTGCAATATAAATTTGAAATCTTCAATTATTCTGACATATTAATGCAAAATATACAATTTGTAATAAACATTTAAGAAGAAAGAAAAAACAGAATTTTTTTTAAATAAAATAATGCTAAATTAAGAGCCTCAATTCTTTACAAAATAATACGTATTTTAAAATATTATTAGATTACACTAGTCTACAAATGTTGGGTTATGTCATGTTTTTTAGCTTTTGATAATTGATTCTTTTGTATTCTGTACCGCTGAATCTGAAATTGACCTTCATTTTTAACCATCACATCAGGATTTTTCGCAAATTTCAAAGTAAAAAGTTCAAAGTTAAAATTGAGCCTCTTCCCTCATCTCATCGGACCACTCAGCTATATTTAGCTGTAAGAATCCCAGGATAAGCAAAAATATCGAATAAATTATTGAATAAAATAAAATAAAATAAAATAAAATAAAAAAACAAAAAAAAACCCCATATGTTTTATAGTAAGAGATTTTCTCTATACTTTAACTTACACATTTACGATTTGCAAAAAAATATTAACGTGATGGTTAAAAATGAAGGTCATTTTCAGATTCAGTGCTAAAAAGTACGTAAATATCGATTATCAATAGTTAAAAAAAACAATCATCTCCTCTACTTTATAGTATCCGATTTTTGTTATCCTTTAAATTTTACAATTTATGATTTGCGAAATATCCTGACATGATGGTTAAAAATTAATGTAATTTTCGGATTCAGTGCTAAAAAATACATAAAAGTTAAAAAACAACAACAATCGTAGTCTTGTATAATATTATCTAATCTAAAACTTTTTCTTAAACTTCTTGGCGGTAATCTATCCGAAATTCTTTGTGTTATCCTGTAAAATAAGTATAAATGGTAACCACCGAAAATCATAATAATATTAGATTGTTATTGGATTTGCGCCAGTATGTAAAATGTAATCTCGATCGGATATTTAAATGTCAGTTAAAGTTCGAGTACAAATTTTGAACTGGAAAAGCATATATGCGATCGTTGAAGTAACATAAAAACTTATAAAAATAACATAATTTTTGTTAAAAGAAAGCATAAAAGAAACAGTCTCATATCCTGTCAAAATAAAACATATGTTATTTTAGCCAATCTGAAACTTAATAAATGTTAACTTAATCGTAATACTTGTACGATTTTTTGAAAGCGCAGACACACATGAAATAAGATCTTCGAATACTTTAAGCACTTGATATATGACCCCTCAAAGCCAAGCCGAACTCATTTGTTTCAGAGAAGAAAAGTGGCATTAGTCATGCATTTTTAAAGTTTTATAACTCGCTCAATTTTAGTGTTATATGAATGGGACTTTTTTGTCTCACTTGTCATTGAAATGGGAAAATGTTACTAAATATAACTTATAGGATCGGGGGACCGTATAAAAATTTAAATTTCGTAATTTTTTAAGAAATGTTTTTATTGACCCAAATCGCTTTTAAAATATTTCTTTATCTGATTTAAAACATTTTTGTAATTGGAACTATATTTCTATGAATAACGGTTTAGTAATTAGCCATTGGATACCGTTGAGACCGGACACCCTGTATAGTGTACATAAAATGAAATGCAAGTAAAAGGTTATAAAAATCTCAAATTGCAAAAATCAAATTACGATAAAAATCAAATTATTAAAAATAGACTCAAAAAAGTGAAATGGCCTTTTAGCCAGTAGTCAACCGTGGTGGCCGATTACTGAACATGTAAGTAAATATAATACCCAATAATCGATCACATTAAAATTAATTAATACAAACACATTTATTTAATTTTGATCCTGTAAAACATTAGTTCATTAAACATTTTAATAGTAGAGTCTTATAATTTTAGAAAATAATAAAAAATAAATTAATACTAGTCTTTTAAAAATTTTGTCATCGGTTAACAAAAAAATAGCAAAAACGGTTATTTGACCCCAACCAAATAAAAAAGTCCTTCCGGCCAGTTCCGGGGGGAAGAGGTAGCTTTCAAATTCCTTATTTTTAAAAAAGCTAGCTTATGTTATTCAAACACACGAAGCTCAATTTAATGGCGACCGATTATAGAAAATTCAGTACTAATTTTTATCAATACTAAATCCTTATGAATGACAATTTCGCGAAATTAGTCAGCTTTATCCAAGCTGATTTTATTTAAAGTAATATTTGGTTTCCAAATTCGGCGATATCTTGAAGTGCCTGCCCTTTTAAGACAACATGGTGGATGAGGGTAACCAGTGAACTTGGTCGAGGCCTTAGTAATTCCTGTGCACACGCTCACTCACATCAGAATCGCTTAATATATATGAGTGCTGTCGCAGGCAAAAAATCAGATTTTTCAAAATGTCACCCACATAATGAAATTCAAACTGCTGTATCTGAGCCATTTTTTAAGATAAAGACAAAACAAAAAATGCTCCGGAATCCTTATATCAAAGTCAAATACTTAAGAAAGGAACCTTTTTCAATTTCTAAATTTTTTGCAACTTACTTTAAATATAATTTTTTTTTTATTTAATGGCCGCCATTTTGATTCAAGATGGCGGATGAAGCTGGCCAGTGAACTTAGACGAGATACTATCTAAATGCCTTCTTACATCCAAATAGGTTAATAAATATGTGTGTTATCGCATGACAGCTATCAGATCGTTTCAAAATGTCAGCCATGCTAGAAATTTCAAAGTGCTATAACTCAGCCCTTTTTCTAGATATAGACGAAATAACTGTTCCGGAATCTTTATATTAAGGTCAAACACACAAGGAAAAAATTCTTTTTCAAATTTTTGATACCTCATTTTAAATTTTAAATTTAAATTTTTTTTTAAATGGCCGCCATTTTGAAACATGATGGCAGATGAAGCTGGCCAACTAACTCGGTCGAGACATTGGTATGTACTTTGTACACACCAAGGTACATCCATATCGGTTCATGAATAGGCCTGTTATCGGCTGACAAATATCAGGACGTTTCAAAATGTCAGCCATGCTAGAAATTCAAAGTGCTATAATTCAGCCATTTTTTAAGATATAGATGAAACAAAAACTGCTCCGGAATCTTTGTATCAAGATCAAACACATAAGAAAAAAATATTTTTCAATTTTTAATTTTTTGGTATCACATTTCAAATTTTAATTTTTTTTTAAAAATTTAAATGGCCGCCATTTTGAAACAAGATGGAGGATGAAGCTGGCCAACGAACTCGGTCCAGTCTTTGGTATGTACTATGAACACACCGAGTTTTATCTAAATCGGTTCATAAATACGCCTGTTATCACGTGACAAATATCAGGTCGTTTCAAAATGTCAGCCACGCTAGAAATTGAAAGTGCTATAACTCAGCTATTTTTTAAGATATAGACAAAACAAAAACTGCTCCGTAATCTTTGTATAAAGGTCAAATACATAAGAAAAAAATATTTTTCAATTTTTAATTTTTTGGTACCACATTTCAAATTTTAATTGTTTTTAAAATTTTTAAATGGCCGCCATTTTGAAACAAGATGGCGGATGAAGCTGGCCAACGAACTCGGTCGAGACATTGGTATATACTATGTACACACAGAGTTTCATCCAAATCGGTTCATAAATACGAGAGTTACAGTATGACAAAGATAAGATATATATATATATATATATGGATATATATATATATATCAACTTTTGAACGGAGGGTGGTTTCGGGGTCTGGGGGTCATGATCGATGAAAATATACCAAAATTTTTTGAAATCGCTTTTCTCCGAACGGCTGCAATAGGTAGCTTTTTGTAATGAAAGCTACCTAAAATGGCTGATTACTAACGCAATAAAAATACCCACAATTCTTTGCTGATGGCTTATGACGTATAAAGGATGGCTACATATAGGTGGATTGTAATATTTCATGTGAAATCAAAAATAAGCTATTCATAACGTATTTTATCTCAAAGTGGCCGACTACTGGGGGGTGGCCGTCTACTGGTGCATTTACCCTATCATATATTAAGACAAAAATAATATAGAACCCCGGTTCTAATAGCAGTTGTTTCTCAGAACCTGGCAGTGTTGGAAAGTATTTCAAAATCAATGACTAATGCATGATTTTCGTTCTTGTTTAAAGCAATGGAGGATTCATTTTCAATTTTCCCATAATTATTTTTAGAAAAACATCAGATCTTTAAATATGTACAAGTATTTAAGGATATATGTGTCGAACAAAGTGTGGTATACTTATAACTTAAGAAGTTATTTTCATGATAATTTTTTCACCAATGCACGTATATGGACGAAAATGGCATCCATAAATTTATATATATAAAATTGTTTATGAATAGTTTTTAGTACCTTTATATATCATATGCACAATCATTTGAAACCTTAATTTAAATAAACAAATTTCATTGTATGTTTTCTTTAATCCTTTTTTCGGGAAACCCCAAAGTACAGGGTGGCTACTAAATACTGATACACTTCAAAAAATAAGAATTAATTTTAATCGTTTGGTAAAATAATTTATTTCTGTATTTCAGCGTTTGGCAATTTTCTATTAGTGCAGACGATTTTTGTAAAAATCAAATATTTAGAATTATTTTTAAAATGGAAGCTAAAAGAATGATGATTAAACAGCTCTTTGATCGCGGGCTTTCCGCAGGTCAAATATTTAAGCAATTGAAATGCCTTGGTTTTAATAGATTATTTATATATAGAACTATAAATCGATTATTGGATACTAATAGCTGTAAAGATCGACCTAGGTCTGGTCGCCCACGATCAGTTCGCACAAAAGAGCGCATCAAAAGAATTCGTGAAAAGATACGAAGAAATCCACAACGCTCTGCAAATAAAATGGCTGCAGAAGAGAACGTGAGTCGCAGAACTATGCAAGTTATTATAAATGAAGACCTGGGTTTTCGTCCTTATCGGAAAAGAAAAGTTCAAGGTTTGACTGATGCCCAAAAGATAAAAAGATTACAAAGATGCAAGAAATTGCTGAAGTGGCCCGGTAAGAAAAATATTGACAAAATGATATTTTCTGATGAGAAGCTATTTTGCACTGAACAGTGTTATAATGCTAAAAATGATGTCGTATATTCAGCAACGTTTGAGGATATACCTGAAACTCACCGAACTGTTAAACGCTTTCAGAACAAGAATTCTGTTATGGTTTGGGCTGCAGTGTCAAACAATGGGAAATTGCCTTTGAAATTCATAGATAAAGGGGTAAAAATCAATGCGGAATATTACAAACAGAACATATTGGCTGCACATTTATTGCCACATGCTGACAGGTTGTATCCAAAAAAGAATTGGATATTTCAGCAAGATTCTGCACCTTCACACCGAGCTAAATCAACACAAGGTTGGCTCCAGGTCAATTGTCCGAATTTTATCATGCACGAAGATTGGCCACCTTCTTCACCGGATCTAAATCCTTTAGATTATTGTGTCTGGGGGATTTTAGAGGCTAAAGTAAATAGCAAACAACACAGAAGTTTGGACTCTCTCAAAGCTTCCATATTGCGTGAATGGGACAAATTACCTCTTAAAATGATTCGTGCCGCCCTCGGACAATGGCATAAGAGATTATCTTTGGTAATTGATAAAGATGGCGGTCGATTTGAGTGAATTTGCTTACAGGTAAACTTTCATGTATGATGTTCATCATATTAGTGTAATTATTTTTTTCTATTTTATATTTGTAAAATAAAATGTCTAAATATTTGTATCAGTATTTAGTAGCCACCCTGTAGTGTTTCCTGGTCCATTGCCTCAAAAAGCGGGACAATGAGATAAACTAAGCGAGGCAGCGGCTTCTAAATCGCGACATTAAAATACTGTAAACTCTATGAAAACGGAACTTGTCTATAACAACAACCTGTATTAAACGTAAAAATTCCATTGTCCCTACTGTAGGTTTGCCTCTTAATTATACCTGTTAAGACAAAAGCCTCTTTAAAACTGAATTTTTATCCTGCCCTTCTATTCCATTTAGCACGCTTAAATATACTAAATTTACATAACAATCTTATGCTGTAATACATGTGAAGTGCGGTAATACATAGTGACTGAAATGAAATTCTAATTTAACAGGTATAAGTGTATAGTACGGACAATAATTTTTTTTTCTTTTAACAGAGATTTAAGCTATAAACATGTTACGTTTACAGACGATTTACTGAACAATGTACAGTAAAATATGAGTTAACAGAATCACTAGAATCCGCTAAAAAAATCCGTTTTAAACGGGTAGATAAATTTGTATCGTATTCTCTGTATGATATAAAAATTTTCCGTTATTGGTACGTTCTGTATGCAGAGGTTTTAATGTATTTTATTGTTTTTTCACTCGATACAGACCAAAGAGTAGCATGGTCCTAGTGCTAGTACTGCTAATAATAATAGTACTAATAATACTTATCATACTTTCTGCATTTGAAAAATCTGACTTTTAACTTTTGGCGTCCCGCGCAGTGGTTACGCGGGACAGGTCTTGGAACCACGGAAAATCGGGACAACTGGTAACCGTACTCTAATGGAACGACTAAAACATTGGTGGTTCTATTTATATATTGAAACTTGAAAATATTTCTCTATCCCGGGAATGTTCGCGCATATGAAGGATATGTATGATTTATGTTTTTCCACCAATAAATTCAAACAAAAATCGTCATTTTATTTAATCGTTGACATTCCTCAAAAATTTTGTGCTAAAATAATGTGAAGATTACTTTTCGAAAATTAGTTGTGAAAAATGCAATAACTGTGCCCACTTGGGGGTATGCCATACCCAGCGCGTTTAATCGCTGCCATCTAAGTACTCAAGGCAAAAAAGGACACGAGTTGTGACGTCATCACTAATCGACCGACTTCTCAATGGCATTGGAATTCACACAGGAAAATTTTGAATAGCAATTTTATTTTATTGTAGAATATATATAATCTTTAAAAAACAATAATAACTATTTAAACTTACTCATGAAAATTTGAAATCCCTAAATAAAAATTCAGCCAGATGCGGAATGCCACAGTGTTACCGTACCTGGCTGATTTTTTTATTGGGGATTCCAAGTTCTCACCAGTAAATTTAAATAGTTATTATTCTTTTATAAGATAATAGATTTTCCACAAATAAAAGAAAATAAAATTGATATTCAAAATTTTCTGGGGTGAATTCCAACACCAGTGAGAAGTCGGTCGATTACTGATGACGTAACAGCTCCTGTCCTCTGGCCTTTAATATTTTGATGGCAGCGGTTTAACCCCTGGCTAAGTGGTGATTACCGGTCAACGGCCCGGAAAATAGGTCAAATTCGGGATATTTGTTTTTCGTAGAACAAATAAAGAACACCAAAACTGAATATATCCACTTATTACTAATATATTTTACTACAAAGATTATTGTTATTGTACAATAATTATCAGAAATTATGGAGACATTGTGAATTGAATATGGTATGCTGGGCGCACACCACAAGGCTCTATATAGCCTGTCCAACGCATCTAAAACTAACAAAATGAAAATTTTCCGGAAGTTTATTGAAATTGGGGATAAACCTAATGAAAGATTCCTTTCTCCACATAATACATGATCTTTAATTTCCAGGAAGAAAAAAATTGATTGTTTGATCCATTTAAGGGGACCAGGAAAGCAAAATCCAACCAAAAAATCGACTTTTACTTTTTTATATCATAAAATAATTTAAACATTTATCTTTCAAACGATGTGTCACACATGTTTACACATAAAAAAATAAGTGTTGAAAGTATTCCTTCTTTATAAGAATACTTCACAGCTTAATGGCCATTTAAATCTTTGACTTTTTCTCAAAACTTGGATTTTTCTTGTTTATGTTCCTTTTTTTCAATATCAATTAAACTTAAGAACTCGGATTGTTTTAATGCTTACATTATGTTATATTATATAGTTCAACACAGAGATTTAATGACTTGTCGAGAATTGTTTATTTTAGGCAATGAAATCTTACAAAAAATGCTAATTTATAATAACTATAACTTTCAAAAAATGATTAATAATTAATTTTGAGTTTCACTTAAAAAGAAAATGATCTGTTAAAATACGTAAATCATGTTATTTTAACTTCTCTAAGAAATCTAGACCTCTATCTCTCACCATTTCTGAGAAAAAGGTACATAAAGTTGTTAAAGGAAGGACATGTTAAAGGAATTTAACATGGCGGAGATAGGGCTTTCCCGGTCCCCTTATACGCTGCTTTACACGGCGTACTGAAAATTGCTTAAAGCAATAACGCGTTTAATGTTTTACAAAAATATAAAAAGTGTACTAATTTTTATTTAATCGTTATGTTTTGCAACTTACAGTTAGTCCACAATTCCTGGATTTATATCTACAAATGACTTATATCGGATGATTGCAAAAGTTCGTGCCCTATTTCATAGATGGCAAAAACTTGCTATTTTGACTGTGCTGATGTTCCTTTTATAACTATATTATTAACTGACAGTTATCTACGTGTTTCGTGAGTGAACGTAACGTTAAAAAAAGTTTTTAAAATTAATTTGTGTGAAAGGTCAGTATTAAAAATGGAAAATGAAAAGTTACATTTTCACCATGTTATGTTATATGAGTGAGTGTTGAACGTACTACAAAAAATGTTCAGCACCTTTATTTGGATCGTGCTCCTTCTCTTAGAACAGTTAAAAAGTGCTTTTGTCGATTTTGAAATAGTAATTTCAATCTAATTCGATTAGCTCTGGGCGAGCTGCTGGCATTGATAATGACTTAATCTGTGATTTAGTGAATAATAATCGACGGATTACTACTGAAGAGATTTCTGAAAGACTAATTGTTTTATAATTCGACTGCATTTCGTCATATAAAACAAATTTTGACACTTCGAAACTTGATGCATTGGAAATCGGGCACGAACTTTTTCAATCACTCACTACCTCTAATTTATTCCTGCACGCGTGCAGTTTTGTGCCGCCTGACCCCGCATACGTATGCTTCAGCAGGTGCCCTCTTCTTTGTATTGAATGTAAATTCCTCACTATTTTGAATTTCAACTAACCGTTTTAGTGGCTTATTCTACACACTATATAGATTTGAAAATAAGAAAAAAAATATTTTTTTTTCTCATGAACGGTAATAATTCCTTAAACACAAACACTTGTTAACTTTCCCACTTTTTCAGTAAGCAATTGCGGTACTCTCAGTGATCTTAACCCCTTAACGATCGCATTAATTTACTTTTTAAAAATTCATATTGCTTATTGCCACCACTTTTCTGAAAAAGAAATATTCGCCTTATTTAATGATACCATAATAAAGCCAATCACACTAATTTATAAAACTGGCGGGCATAAAACAATCTGAATAAAATACACAGCCCGTGAATATCTCTGGAGCGAGAATTAAGGGGTTAAACTCTCTCATAAAGGCATATAGGGCATTTACGAGCAATTTGCTTGCTTTACAATTTTTTCTTAAATTTTACAAAATTCGGATTGTGGTTGATTACATAAATTTTAATTTATTAGAATAAAGACTCATTTGATAGTCCACATGATGATACAATTTTCCTTATTAAAATCAATTTTAAAAAAAAGTATACGTAAATTAAAATAAAAGACTTTCAAAAAACGATAAACAATGCGCAAAGCATAATATATGATACATTTCACCTAGACTCATCCAAAGCATTGTAACTAAACTTCACCGTTCTATAACATCGAATAAGAATGTAAGTAAACAGTTTAGAAAATATATAACACTTTCAAATTTCAGTTTTAACAATTACCTTCCACAGTCAAAAGCCTCCAAATAATATTACTTTATTTGCATATATACCATATAGCATACTAAAATACAGTTCAGTTAAAAGTGTATATAAATTCTATTATATTTAGGATGGTGTAACATCATCCAAATGCACTTGAAACAATTTTTTTTATATAGGCCGAAATATTACTGAATTGTTTTGACTGTACCTGTAAACGAACCATAAACACTAAAGACTTATTTATTAATAGCGATCGTGCAACGGTAAACGTCAATACATATACATAGCTGCCAACTTGTATGGATTTTTGTTACCACTAAAATTTAATGCAAATGTTTTACTTGTTTCATCGTTAGATTTTGGCGATTGTTTTATGTAAAATTTACTATTAAATTTTTGTGGTAGGAAAAATCCGTACAAGTTGGCAGTTATGCATGTAAAAATGACAGGACAATACAAGTATATTTCCGGGAGTTAGAGCACGGAAAGATGGACAGACAAACTTAAGTCCAAAACGCTTTTTAAATATGTTAGAAAGTGTTAAAAAGGGGAATAAAATCTAGTTAATGTATATCAATAGGGATCTTTAATAAAATGCTTCAGAATAATGCAGCTATTTTTTTTTCTTATAAGTTTTCGGATTTAAAACGACAAACTCATTTAAAAAACCTCTCAATTGAAAAAGAAAGACTTTCCTATCTTTTACAAGCTGAGTTTTATTTTGAAGAAAATTTTTAGATACAAAAGAGCCGGTTAAAAAGTTATTAAAAAATTTGGTAAGTTAACTATGTCCTATATACACAATACCTTTTTAATTTTTTTTTATTTTGAACCAAAAGTTAGTTTTTAATTAATTCATTTTTATGGTGACGATCATATTAGTAATATCTTTTAATTCCTGCTTATCTATAAGAAGCTTTCGTAGATTCAATGAGAAAATATGCTGATGAACGTTACAAATACTAAAAGTGAAATATTCAAATAAGCAGTTCTCTGAGATGAGGGAAGTTATGCATAATTATCATGAAAAGGAAATTTAAAATAATTTAATTATTCAAACATGTACAAATGCAACTCCTATTCATTCATATATTCTTTCGTATTTCGGTTTTTAGATAAATAAACAAAAAAAAATTGTATTCTGAATTCAATATTCATAGATATTTTCAAATATTGTAAGAATATATTGTTCTTAATCAAATTTATACCTTTTTTGTGTCAGTATAACTTGACCTGGTTGGAGAGAAATATAGCTAAATCGATTGAGCATATTATTGGGTCGCAAAGTGGGACGTTTTAACGATCTAGGTGGACAAAATTTTTTATTTGAAATTTAATTAGTTTTGCTGTTTTTTTTTTAATGTATCACTAATAAAATACTCAAACACGGATGAATATTTGGATATTTAACAACAATGTCTTAAAATAAAAATACAGGGTGCCCACTAAAGCCCGTTCCCACCCTCTTAACTTCTTAATTACTGCATCTGTATTCATAAACATGGAGTCTAGGTGTAGTAAAGAGGCTATGCGCCCCTAGATCAGACCGCTTACATCGTCACCTGGTATAAAATGGCATAATTAGCGTCCCTATCACGAAAACGGTTCGAAATATGGGATAAAAGTGAATGACAAATTTGTAGAGCATCATCAATTTAGTTCGAAAGGACACCTTGTGAACATGAATGCTAAATGAATCTCGTTCTGAGCATGAATCTCGTTTTCGAGATAGGAATACTAACTCAGCTGTTTTGCACCAGGTGACGGTGGAAGCGTTGTCATCTGGTTGAGCATAGCCTCTTTACTATACTTAGACATAACTTTTATGAGTATAGCTGCAACCTTTCGGCAATTAAGAGCGTGTGAAGGACTTTAGTGGGAACCCTGTATAATGTATTACAAATAATCCGTTAAACATACTTATTTTACAATTAAGTAAAAAACAAATAAATGCACACATGTAAGTTTACATTCATTTCTTTTTTGTATTTTTGTCTACTCAGATTTTCTCGAGACATTTTGAGCAATGCTGCCAGTATAGTTTCCGTGAATTGAAGAAAGTATTTCTGAGATTATTAAATAAAAAAAAGAATACCAACTCTAAAATGTAGAGCTTACTGTATCTATTGAAATATATAGGTTTGTCCATTAAAATTCTGATCCAAGTGGTGAGAATACTGTTATATTAGAACTATCTTTGAGCACATACGTAATTCATTAATAAAACAGCTAAAAGAATTCCTAGTGAAATCTCAATGCAACTAGTTATAAACCTCGGTAAATTATGAGTATTTTTTGCAAGGAAGAAACCAAGGTAAAAAGGGGATAGGGGATAAGGGGGTAGGGATTAAAAATCTCTAAAAAATTTTATTTAGTTGCCTATTGAAATTGAGATACCATTAGTGGAAACGTTTTAAAAATAGGATATTGTTTGACAATTTCTTAATTATTCAAAATTATTAAGCTATCAAAATTAGCAATATTTTGGGGGTATTTTAAGGTATTTTAAGGGGTCTCAGGACACTTAAAATTGGAAAAAATGAAAAAAAATTACCATATTCAATATTTAATATCTTAAAATGTATTTGATTTTAAGACACAATTTTAATTGGGATAAAAGATACAAGTATGGTCTTTCATTCGATGTATTAAAATTTTTTCAAGATGTAGTATTAGCATTTACAGGAGGCTCCAAACTGTCAGACATTTGATGAGCAGAAAATCGGCATAACAGCTTACGCGCACGATTACAAAATAAATATTGCAACTAGAATGAAAATTTTGATGCCTACGTATACTTCAGATTGTAATAATTACCCTGAACCTAAATAAATTTATATTTAAAGCATTTTTATACTTTTAATACAACGTTGTATTTAGCTAATGCAAAATTTAAAAAAAATCAACAGTATAATTACCTAAACAAAATACTTTTTTGAAAGATAAAACAGAAATTTTAGGTTCAGTTTATACATACTAACATGAAACATATGTTTTGAAAATTTCATGAAAAAATATTCAGAAGTTTTTGAGATATCGTGCGCGTTACGCCCATAAACGTTATTTGGAGAAAAATGATTTCAAAGTTTAAGACACGCTGCTTCAGCTACTGAACGAATATAAATTAAAAAGCTATAAATTCTGTTCTAATAGGAATTTGAAGGAAACAATTACATCAAAATGTTCAGAAAAGATAGGAGTTTAATACCTAAAAAAAAAATAACATTTCGAAAATTTTAAAGCTTTAAGAGTCTTGAGACCCCATAACGAGTTAGGTATATTAACGCGTTGCGGTGCAGCGTCGAGTCTGACTCGACATCAGCTTTCTTTGCAAAATTTGTTTTTGGCACCAGTAATAAAGAAAAGTAATGTTTGCCTTATACAATTATAGCATTTTCGAAATTACGTAATCGAAGGTAACTTTAAAAAAAAGTCGTCAACCGAATAAAATTTGTGTTAGAGACGTCGTACCCAAAAGAGTTAATAGATTAAATTTCACTTTGCTCAATTGTAGAAAATTCTAAAATAAAATAAGGTTAAATTTTATGTAGGAAAATTCTGGTAGTAAAGGAATTGTGAACACCCGACGAGCCACCACTGGTAATATCTACAGGGTGTCCATAATTAAACGACCCTACTTTGTCTACAGACAAAACTATTGTTCATAAAGTTGTGAAATTTTGTTAAAGACATAATAAAGGGATGGGAATTTGTTTAAGCTGAAAAAAAATAGAAATCGATTTTTAACAAATTGCACATTTAGCATACATTTACGGTTGTTTAACAAATTTTGTAATAACCAAACATGTTCTGCATGACTTTCATCATTTTCAGATGCCGTCTCGAATCATAAGATAGCAAGTTCCACAGTTGACCACTGTGTGTTCTTGGAAATTCTAGGAAAATATCGTGAAATGCTGTTTTTAGAATAAAGTTAATTTAATAATTAAAATTTCTAAATATCGTAATGCTAAATGTGTAATTTATTAAAAATCGCCCTCTGGTGGCGAAATTTTGAACTATTTTTATTTATACATTTTTTAGCTTAAACAAATACCCATCCCTTTATTATGTCTTTCACAAAATTTCACAACTTTATGAACAATAGTTTTGTCTCTAGACAACTTTAAAGTAGGGTCGTTAAATTATGGATACCCTGTACATTTTAGCATAAAAGTGTCATCATTCAATTAATGAACCGTGTCAATCAATAACTTTAATTTTCGGAACGTAACCGCTGATTAAATCGTGTTTTCATTAAAGTATCGTATCTATTTTAATAGAAATCTGTGTTTGTTCCAAGAAAGTGTCTGTTCCATGTTGCCATTAATTACCTAAGTGAAAGTTCAGGAATATCCTCAGTTACTTAAAGGTTAAATTTTATCGCATTGCGATATCACCAGGCAAACCAATGTAATTTTCTAGAGATCTGTAATCCCCCCATTTTAATGTTCTTTATCTTTTTTAATTAGTAAACAAAGCAATAGTCCAAAAGTAATCTCAAAATTTTGAAGTGTTGCCACAAGTTGCACCGAAATTTCTCAGTGTAACGCTGTATATTTTATTAGAGAATTGTCGTCCTTACATTTTAGCGTTGGTTTCATATTTTAATTAATTGAATAAATGAATGACTAACTGTATAAAAACAGCGATAATTTTGGGAAAATTGACAATAGTTGCATCGTGATTCACTATGCAAACCTATATATTGTTTAGAAAACTGTACTTCCAACATTTCAGCATTTTTTATCTTTTAATTTATTAGTCTAAGTGTCGAAAAACAGTTATAAGTGTTAGAGGTTTACCACTAGTTGACTCTCCATATATAATTTTTAGAGACCTGTAGATTATATATTTTAGAGTTGATTTCATCTTTTAATAGTTAAGCTAAGCAAGTATAATAAGTAATGAAACTAAGCAATCACAATTTCTGGAGGATTGCCACTAGTTATATCCTCATTTCGGTTAGCAACCCTATATAATATGTTTCTAGTGATCTTTAAGCTTTACATTTTAGCGCTGATATAATCTTTTAATTAATGAAATAAACAAGTAATCTAGCATAACTTTAAATTTTGGAGGGTTGCCAATAATTGCATTCTGGATTGCATTTTTCTTTAACTGCTGAAATGCCAAAAATACTCATAAAGAGTATGATTGAAAATACTCACAAAGAGTATCATAGAAAAGGAAAATTTTAATTACGTTTCATGTATTTATTACGTTTGTAAGAGATAAAGACTATATGTATTATGTCAATTTAGCTGAAAAGCAATTAGCTTTACAATTGTATTTGTTTGCAATGGTTATTTATAAATCTCAATGATTTAATTTATGAAATATATTATTTTATAGACTTTAATTCAGAACAAACATGTGACAGTATCACACTATCGCAGCCAGTTTGAGTTTTCTAATCAAGCTTGTTTAAATCTTCTTCTTAAGGCGTTTCCTAACATTTGAAGTTTTCCTCAACGAAAAGCTGAATGTAACTTCATTCGCCACTCAACTCTGTCCTCCTTTTCTGCCTCTCTCAGTCTATATTTTACTATATTTTGTTTAAGATTATCACTCCAACGTTTTCTCGGTCTTCATCTTCTCTTCCTTCCTTCCGGTTGACAGTTCATTAGTGACCTTCGCAATCTCATAATTTCCATCCTTTTCACCTGCCCAAACCATCTCAATCTTTTCTCATCTATCTTCTTCATAATATTTGTCCGCACATTTAATTGATTTCTTATTTCAATGTTTGTCATTCTTTCCAATTTCGATGTTCTTGCCAATCTTCTCCAATAATTCATTTCCGTTGCCAATAGTTCCTTTTCATTTGCTTTATTGAAGTTTTTACACCATATATTAAAATAATTTCAATGATTGTATTATAGATTACTTTTTACGTCTTAGTTATTACATTACTCTAGAAAATCATTATATTACTCATAAAAGAACATTTTCTCTTATTTAATAGGCAAAATCTGCAATTAAATAAGCCAAACTTTGCTTTGAAATTTTAGAGGTAAGGAAAAAGCGCAAAAGTTGGCAGCTATGTATTACTGCTCCATAACACAAACTTAAATGCTGATATTGCTTTCCCTGTTGTTACTACTATTCCATTTATTTCCATTTCTGTTTCACCCTGTTCTTCAAGTTCTGATCCCTAATATTTAAAATGAAATACATTCTTTATCACTTTGTCTTCTATTATAATATCTTCCTTGAAACATGTTGAATTGTTGTTAAGAATTCAGTTTTCCCAAAATTGATGTTGAGTCTTCATTTTCTACATGTATCCAAGTATGTATATCATTTAAACAATATATGTTTAAATGATAACGCAAAGATTTTCAAGCAGTAGAATGCATAATAGTGAGCAGAGTCCTCTCGTAAATGATTTGGAGCACTGCACAACAACTTTTTGAAATCTTTGGAGAACATCTGGTGTTAACAGAGATATGATTGAAAGATTTTCAACTAACGCTGTGCGCTTGCTTGAATTACCTCACAAAGTTTAAAATATTTATCTATTTTTGCTTCTGATGAAAGCTTTATATCAAATCAACTGCAAAGAAATTGGATTCAGTATACCTATTTCACAAAACGTACAGAGACTTTATAAACATCCTGTAAAAGCAATAGAAATAATTTGTGAATGGAACGTTTTCGCTTTCTTTAAATTTATACAAACACATTAAATTTTGATGACATTTAACTTTATATCGAAACAAATTATAGCCACATTCTTTACTATATTTTATTTTTAGGCGCATTCAAATAAACAGTGTGACTGTAGAATGTATATTTTTCAAGCAACATTTTGAATTACTTAAAAAAAATTGTTAAATATATAACAAATCTAACAATGTTAAATATATAATAACAATAGAATTCTTATTGAATTATTCAAAGAAAAAAAAATACAGTAAACCAATATTGACTATATTAGTGCTTATCTCAAATGCATCCATTTAAATCATTCTAATAAATTTCTTGCAATGTAATATTGGATAAATATTGGCTTTACAATTAAAATACTTATTTGCAGTGAAATGTCATTATTTCAGAAATATTGGCTTTAATTTAGCAATATAAGAAACGAAACATTATTATTTGAAAAATATTCAAATTATAATTATAATATTGGCAATGAAGTTTGAAACATATTTGTCCATATTGGTCAAAATATAGACAATATAAACAGCATAGTCTAAATATGCTTTTGATGCAAAAGGATGTGTATGCATGGCATATTTTCATAAACAGATCAAAGTATGGCGTTTGGTAATTTGCATGCTTAAAATAGTCATACTGCTTATGTAATATGTAAATTCGATTACTACTTTTGAACAAATTTTAGTAAAATAAATTAACATACAGATTTTAATTAAAAAATACTTGGCTTGAATTTTGTAATTAATATTATCGATACGAAAATATTAATGATGTGACTTATAGCAATCATTCATTCTTGATTTTAAAATATCCTTACGTATTTAAAAGCTTCATAAGCTTAATGAGTAAAATTCTTCTAGAACATTTCAAAACTGATTATTTAAATTGAAAAGTCCAAAGGAGCAATTCGCTTAGAGCAGAGGGAATTTCATTAATTATTCGAGAGGGAAATCTTTTAAGTGATCCGGACAGCTTAACCAAGCTTAGAAATATTTTTTTCTTCTTTTCCCCTTCATTTTCTTTACTTGAATATTTCAATTTTAAAAGTGCGAAATTTTAGCTTCAAAAATTTTGTAAATGACCTGAATATTTTAATGTTAGCATCATTAAATTTTAATTCGTTGAAATAAAGCGAATCTGTTATTTTTTTTAAACTCGTAACATTAAAGCAAACTTTATTATGAATTAAATCTTTGTTTATTACCCGATTGCTAAGAAGGGTTATGTGTTTAACGAGTATCTGGGTATGTGGATTTCTTTATACCCTCGAAACATCCCAAAGGCTAAATGGATTTTAATGAATTAGGCCTCTATCAATTCGTCTCAACCGTCCGATGGTTATAGATTAGGTTTTGTTTTTATAAATTAAGAATGGCGGTAGAGACGAACAAAAATTTTACGCACCCTATTGAGTGGTATATCATTGGATATATCTTTCAAAATGAAGACGATGTTTCATTGACTATTTTACAGTCAGAAGCTCCGTTTAAATATTACACAACCTGGAAGTTGTGTAGGTAGGATCTCTAGCTTTACTGCAACTCTAACCTTCATAGACATCTATAGGTCTCATCAAAACAGTGTTTATAGATAGGAATTAACAATTAAACACAACTTAAAAGTCATCAATACAAGTAAATAAAGAAAAAATAGGTAGGTAACGTAAAAAATAGTTTCACATTGACGAGAAATAATTAATTCGGTTTTACGCAGTCGGGTTTTTTGATTTTATAAATTTATTTTAAGGTTCCTTTTTATAGTTAATCATTTTAAAAAATCTTAACACATTATGAAGACTAGTTAATATGTCAAATGTTTTTTCTTACAAAATAAATCTGTTAAATGTTCAGAATTTTGCCAATAGGGCATCAGCATTACACAGGCAGATGTACTAAACAGATGATTTCCATTATTTGGATGTGAAGTAAAAAACTAAACATTCCTAAGCCTAAATGTGAGTTGTTTCTTATGTTTAATAATTACTTGTTTTGACAGAGTATTGGCTCTGTATTTAATAATATTAAATAAATATATTTAATCAATGCTGTTCATTTACTATTATTATTTCGTGTTACTGATAATTAGTTAATTTACAATAAGTCTCGATGCAGTTAAAAATGGAAAAGAACTGAAAGGACATATATGTATGAGGTTCCCAAAGAGATTATGTATAAAATTTGTCACGTAATCGCATCGAATATTCATGTCAAATGATGGATTTTATGTAGCAAAGTTACAATGTGATTTATTTTAGTTGTATCCGATAAAATGAATACCATTTTACTTAACGAACGAAGAGTAAATGCATGACATAGTAATATAGACCTGAAACAATTTTCATTTAACACGGTTTACAAAGATATAAGGCTCATACTTAATCCGTTTATGTAAAATACCTTTTATATTCAAAAATATTCATTATAGAATTTTTTATTTTATTTTATTTTATTTATTTATTTATTTTTTTGCAAATTTTATACAATCCTAACGCGAAGAATATTTCTATTACAAATGTTGTAAAAACTTCTAAGAAAATTATTTATGGGAATTACAGGTGTAAAAAAAACAGAGCTCTCAAATTTAAAAAATATATAATTTTTAAAGTAGGATTTTTTTCTATTGACATTGTGAAGAGTGCTGATAAAACTCGTGCATTCGCGTATTTAACCCCTTGAGGGGCAAGCAATTACGTTTGGGAAATGCTGAATTCCCACCGGAATCTTTGAAAATTTCTAGTTCAAAATATTTAAAAGCAATTTTACGGCTTTTTTCCACCAAAATTAGAAAAGTAAAATTTAATAATATTTTTCTGGTGTGAAATTTCATTAATCGTAGGTGGTATATAATATATACCGGTGCCCCTCAAGGGGTTAACTCCTTGAGGGGCAAGGAAAAATGTCTCTAAATATTGAATTACCACCGGAATAATCGAAAATTTTTATTTTTAAATAAGGAAAAGCAATTTTTCAACGATTTTCCCGAAAGTTAAAAATATAAAATTTTGTTAAAATTTTTAAGTGAGAATCTTGTTTAAATTATGTGGGATATATTTTATCCCACCGCCCCTCAAGGGGTTAAGAGATATTTATTACGGCTCCTATAGATCTCAGATTCTGGATCTAAGTCAGTCCTCATCTGCATTGAATGACATAAACCGCACCCAAAGAAATACTCAAAGCCAGAGGACACGAGTTGTGACGTCATCACTAATCGACCGGCTTCTCACCAGCGTTGGAATTCACACCGGAAAAATTTTTAATAGCAGTTTTCTGTCATTTTATTTATGGAATATCTATAATCTTACAAAACAATAATAACTATTTCAACTTACTGGGGAGAATTCGGAATCCCTAAATAAAAATTCAGCCAGATGCGGAATGCCACATTGTTTCCGCATCTGGCTGATTTTTTATTGGGGGATTCCAAATTCTGACCAGTAAGTTTAAATAGTTATTACTGTTTGATAAGATGATAGGTATTCCACAAATAAAATTAAATGAAATTTCTATTAACAACTTTCCGGTGTGAATTCCAACTCTAGTTAGAAGTCGGTCCATTAGTGATGAAGTCACAACTCGTGTCCTCAGGCCTTGAGTATTTGGATGGCAATGCCTAAACTGGTTCAGTTCGGTTCACGCCTGGAAAATATGGTAGATAAACCGTTAGTATTAGTTAATCGTCATCGCAGTCATTGATCATTTGAGCAATAGTTGGCCATCAATTGAACCACCAATTGGAAGAAGGGAATAATTCCAAAAAATAAGAATGGAGATAATTTAAAAAAAACTTTATAACTTTTTACTTTCAACTTATAAGCTCGTGTGATATCAATGATAATGAAAAAAAATATAAATTAGGATTTATTTACTAATAGAACTGGCTGAAATATATAATATTCATTTATATATGTATATGTAAATGTGTTGGATTTATTCCCTTCTTCCAATTAATTATACAATATATGCAAAATAATTTAAAATAATAAACGACATAATGACAAAAACTATTTATTTATTAGAAAAAACGTAACGACATTCTATTATTCCTCTATTTCTTCTCTTTCGGATCTTGTAGTTCGCCAGGTCAGAATAATATCATAAAAATCTTTGAATTCGTCAGAAATATACTGGATTATTTTTTGTATGTCGTTAATTTTTTCTCATTTATGGGTATTTTAGTAACATATGCCGGAGTTTCTCGTATTTTCGGGTTGTTAAAGGTTTTTGGAGCAAAAATGTAGCTTTAATGAAACCATCGATAAATTTGGAACATGTCAAGTAACCTTTATGACTTGAACTATACTCAAAGCTTCTATATTGCGAAATCTTGAATGTTGTTCCCTTGTCTAATGATTTACAGCTTTTCTTGAAACATCGCTGTCATGAGTTTTTTAAATCAAGTATGTCGTTAGAAGTAATGGGTTTAACTGAAAATCCGCCGATTTTTGCTGCCAAAATAAGATTATTATATTCATTTGGAAAGTAAATTCTGTCCTTACTCCTAATGAGTCTTTTAGCGGTCCCTAAATTTCTATCCCATTGTAAAAACGAATGGCCACGCATAGGAAAGTATTGATATATTTTCTCAAAACGATTCATTGCAACAAGAGTGAGAAAGAATCTTATAAGGGTGTTATTTCTATTTTGTCCCCGCAAGCATCGCTAAAAACGTGTAGTTCTTTGACAGAGGGATCCATGTTTTCAATAGTTTTCCACAATAAATTGCATACTTCATCCGGTCTCCGTTTAGCTTCACCCTCATCGTAAGTGTAGAAATCAGCTGAGTTCGTCTTTAAGTCGTGAACACAACACGCATACAGCCATAGTTTTCTTAAATAAAACATCTCTTGAACTGGGATCTTAGGAATGGGCAGATTTTGCATGTAATCAAATACAATGGCTTCTACATCTTCTCTTTCCCGACACAAGGCCAAAATTTCTTTCTGTTTATTTTAAAACTTTTTAGCACGTTTAAGATGTACAATTTTTTCCGCAACCGCTACTCTCTTCGCATTCTCATTGAGAGATGAACTTTTCATTTTTGCATCGAGTTCTTCGCAAGTCGAGCAAACGTCTACTTGTGGCCGACCGAATATGTAGCCATGATTATCATTAAAATATTTTCTGTAATAGTCGTATTTTACGCATTGGTATTGGGGGTATTTTTTTTTTAAAGTTCATGCATTATTTTGACGTTTAGGTTTGCTTGTAAATATTGTATATTTTTTGCTTCTGTAATGAGATTATTTAAGGGGAAATGACCGAATATGTTCACCAATTCCTTCGTTTGTTAAGACTTTACCTCGATTACAATGCTGTCCTCGTTTATATTCAGGAAGTTTTCCCACCGATTTAAGGTAGATAAGGCGGAAATCGGCCTTACTTTTTATAGCGTATAAAATGAAGAAAGTTTGACGGCATACTTGAATTTTTTCATTTCCTTTCATAGCGAGAACGTATTGTCACGTTTTTTCTGATTTTCACGTTTTGAACGTCAGCAATTAACCTTCGTGTATTAATGAGACTCATCATATATATATATGTCATGTTCATTTTTCGGTCGTCCATTGTAAACAAATTCAAGCAACTGCTGTTTTTCTTCATTACTAAACTGGCAAAAAGAAACATTATTTCTATACTTGTACAGTTGATAGTTGGAAGAAGGGAATAGAGGAAGGATTTGTTTCCTTCTTCCAACTAACTATTTTTATGGCCGCATGAATCTATACGAAGCGAAGGGTTTTTGTTCTTTTCTTCGAGCTCACAATTAAGCGCTACGTCGAAAGAATGTAAAAGTCTAGAAAAATGAATAAGTCAAAAGTGCCGTTTATTCCCTTCTTCCAATTTGTGGTTCAATTATCCTATAATACAGGTGTGGCCCTCTATTAATAAATGAGTGCATCTTTTTTGTTGTTTCACGTATTTTTCATAAACTCTCTCTTTAAATCGGGAAAAAAATGTTCCATTATAAAATAAATGTCCCATATAAAAATGTTCCATTTTTCAATTTAAAAATCGTAAAAAGAAACAAATGTTTCATTAAGTATTGTTTAAATAATGTTTCATCTTTTTCTTTCCTGATGTCTAATCATTAAAAATTACACATCTTTTAATAAATTTAAAAGCTCGCGCATTCTACAAAGCGTAAAAATGAATCGAATTGTTCGTAATCGAGTTCCATGCACATGCAAAATTAATGAATTTGAATGGAAATTTTGAGAAAAAACATGATTTACAGTTATAAAATTAAGCATGACTTTCAAAATATATATTGAATGCTTATAAAACCCCTTGAAGTGCAGCCGCGTATTATATGTACCACTTACTTTTAATCCCCAAATGCCACATCGACACCAGAATTTTAGAATTAAATATTTCTTTTTATAATGTAGGTGAAGAAAAGCTTTTACTTCCTTTCATAAAAATTTGTTGTTAAAAACTGGTGTCATTCAAATATTTTTTAATTTCAGCAATAGCAGTACTTTGCCCCTGAAAGGGCTAAAACATTTGTATTATAAGTTTAAAAGCTCACGCCTTCTACCAAGCGTAAAAATGAAGCGAATTGTTCATAATCGAGCTTCATGCTCATGCAAAATTAATGAATTTGAATGGAAATTTTGAGAAAAATCATGAATTACAGTCATAAAATTAAGCATGAGTTTCAAAATATTTACTGAATGCTTATAAAGCCCTTTAAAGTGCGGCAGTATATTATAAGTACCACTTACTTGTAATTGCAAAATGCAACATCGACACTAGAATTTTGGAATTAAATATTCCTTTTTATAATATAGGTGAAGAAAAGCTTTTACTTACTTTCATATAAATTTGTTGTTAAATACTGGTGTCATTCAAACATATTAAAATTTTAGCAATATCAGTACTTTGCCCCTCAAAAGGTTAAAACATTTTTATTATATATATTATATTATTTTAGTACCTGAAAAATCATTCTGTTGAAATATATCCATAAATTATGTCTTTTTTTGTAAAACATAAGTTATTTTACAAACATCGTGAATTTTTTTGTCAAATTTAAGGAAAACAAATCTGTAAAAAACAAATTAAATAAAAAAAAATAAAATAAAAGAATCGCGACCGTCCAAACGAAAAATCAATATCTGTGACATTTTATGTCGCTCAGAACACTTAACGCTGTCAAAATATACCGATAAGTCAGAAGATATATCGGAGGTAATCTAAAAATTATACAGTGCTTTGTTCGAAAATATGATTTCCGATAGCCTCAAAAGTAATACGTGAAACAGATTTTCGTCTCTTTCAGAGCCACAATGTCTAGCATGAATTTTTATTTCCCTTCGAATATTTGAATCTCTTCCAGTACCCTTGTATGGGGGAATCAAAAATAATCCCTCCCTGTGGCCAAAATTCTGCAACCCTGGCATTTCACAAAGCATTAAAAGCCTCGCTCTTGCGTATAAACCAAGATGCGCAAACGAAATCTGGCGCCAATGATGTGTTTTCGGAGATAAAGGGATCGTTCACAGAACCTTTTTTAGTATAATATTTTCTATTTCTTGACTTTTTTCTCTGTTCGTTTTTCTCATATTTTATTATACAAAATCCACATATATTTTCAATTTAAGAAAGTTATATATAGGGCTTTGTTGTAAAATAATGTATATAAAATATGTTTGTTTAATTTTATTTATAGAATCATTTATATAGTATATGTGTATGTTGAAAATTCATTTTTCTTTTTATCTGTTTTAGGATGTTTGAAACATAAATTCTAAAGGTAATCTTTGATGCTATACTTTAACTATTTAGGAGTGTTTTAAAATATTACCATATATAGTTTTTGAAAATGTATTAGAGTTAAAGAAAAAGCCATATTTTAGTTAAGAAATCTGACATCAATGCTTCGTTTTCTGAGATAAATGGCTCGTTCGTAAACCCTTTTCTAGAGTAAGATTTTGCACTTCTTGTTTTAATTTCAAATTCTCATTTACAATTTTTATTCTACAAAATTCACATATATTCACAGAAGAAAAAGGCAGTTTAAGTCGTTTGACAAGGAAAAATTAATGAATATAATTTTTTTAAAGCATTCTATTAATGTAAACTTATATATATATATGTATATATTTTAAAATAAAATTATTCTATTTTATTTATTTGCAAGTATTAGGTTAGAAGGCTATATACATAAATCCATAGCTGCCAACATCTTACGCTTTTTTGTACCGCAAAAGTTTAATAGAAATTCCTGCCTTATTTAATCGGCAGAGTACGACGATTAAAAAGGTAAAATTTACTATTAAATATTTTGTGGAAAAACAAAACCCATAAGGTTGGCGGCTATGCATTAATGCAACACATGTTCACGCAGATTGTTAAAACATTAAACGCAATAATAAAAAAAAAAATGTGGCCATCTTAGAAATAAGAATCCCAAATATATATAGAAACACTGAGAATGCAGAGTGATTATAAAAAAACTATCAAGATATATGAGACCCTAACAGGGCTCCCAAATGGTCCGCCAACTGAATACCAATATTACTTTAGAAAAATTTTCCTTTTAGATTTTTCTTACAAAAAACCCCTAAACCACCTTTGAAAGTTAATTCTAACTCAAATCTACCATACAATTTTCTGTAAAAAATTATTGGTATTCAGTTGACGTACCATTTGGGAGCCCTGCCCTAGCTATCATACGTTTACAGAAACTGAATGAAATTTTTGTAGTATTTTGAGGTATGCGCTCAAAAATCATATGTAAAACAACAGTTAATGATACACTGAAAATATTTCGAATATTTCAAATGAAAACACCTACTTTTTTATTAGAATGTGATCTCCATATGAAAAAATATAAATAGCCTGCAGAACGAAAATTACTGGCGCTAGTCAGGCTAAGATGAAAAGTGAAAACATCTGTGACTTTCACCAGTGCATGACTTTATTTTCAAATGACGTCACATTTCACACTGTGTGTTCGGCTCTCCCCTTCCTCAGTCTACTGAATATCCCTCGAAACTTGGAGAAGAGACCAAGGTACTGAGATTTCCTTGTTTGACGTAAGACACCATTGTAACTTACGTCGTCGCACTAATTAGAAGAAAAGTCACTGTGAAATGCATGACGCGTATCTTGCTTTCTTGCAATCGAAACAACATGTCGCTTACAGGGAAAGAAAGTGGAAAATTGTAAAGATTTATTATCTGAACGGACAAAATTCCGCACAGGCATTGCCTATCTACCGCAGAAACCAAAGGCTACGCAGTGGCCCGTGTACTGTTAAAGCTGTATGGGACTTGATACGCAAATTTGTGGAAACTAGTTGCATATGTGGCCGACCTTGTCTTGGATTTCCCCCCGTTCCTGTCGAGGTTGTTGCCGAAGTTCATGAGACGATGAGCGAAGTTCCTCTTGCAAGTGCACGCGTTTTTTCACGAATTTTCCGCAGTTTCCGAACTCTGCGGAATGCAAAATTTTGCGCGCTGTTCTCCACATGTTTCCGTATCGTTACCAGTTTGTCCAGATGTTGCAAGCGGGTGATAAGCAACAAGGGCTAGATTTTGCGAAATTATTCCTCATCCGGTATGACGAGGGTGACAGTTGGCCTTTACGCATTCTGTGTACGGACGAAGCCCGTTTGTCGTCGACTGGCAACGTTCATTAGAAGAACTGCGTGCACTAGGGAGACAATAATCCAATCGATGTGGCTGCACACTTCAGTTACACGAACAAAATGTGACTGTGTGGGCGGTATAACAAGCACTTTCGTACTCGGCCTTTTGTTTTTGAAGATGATACTGCCGCAAGTCTACAAACATGTACGATAACGAGTGCTCGATAACCAGAATTGTTAACTAATTACGTAATTCCAAATTTGCAACAGCGGAATCCTCTATATGACGTCGTGTGGATTCAAGATGGCGTTCAACCACATCATGGATCTTCTGGCAGTTTCTTAACACAACAGTTTGTTGAAAGAGTTGTCTCCTGCCATGTCACGTTTCTGCTGCCACCAAGGTCACCCGATCTCGCTCTAATGGTTTCCTTGCTGTGCGAATACGTGAAATCAATAGAGTATGCCCTTAATCCGCAAACTGTATCTGATTGGAAAGTTGCCATCAGAGGTCAGGTTCAACAGATTCCTCTTACCATGATGTATGCTTTAGGGCTATCCACCATCTGCCGCATGCGAAGGGTCACCGTGTGTGAAGGAGGATACGTGGAAAAATTCTTAAAAAATTGTTTTGCTTTCTGTTGCTTCACTGACCTTATTGGTTGTTGTTACTTTTCTTCTTACCCTGTCTAGCTCTGCCATTTTCGTGCTACAGATACCGTTCTAACTTTATTTGTGGTTTTTCAGTACGGATATCACATTTCAATAAAAGAATAGGTGTTGCCATTAGTAATGTTGTCTTTGTAACTGTAATTGTTAGAGTTTAACAGTTGTTTTTCCACATGATTTTGGGGCGCATACCTCAAAATGCTTTAAGCCAAAATTTCGTTCAATTTCAGTGAACGGTATCATAGTTAGGTGCATATATATATCGGGATAGTTTTTTTATAATCACCTTGCTTTTAAAAAAGTGTTCACAAATGAAAATTTTGTAGACCTGTTTATTTTGATATAGATTGGAGTGTTGCTATTTTTTTAATGATCTTTTGTAAACTTTTGAGATCTTTGTATTTTTTTTTATTCTTCAACTTATTTAGACGATAATATGATGTATTTTTAAAAAAATGTGTACTATGTCTAAAAATGTAGATTATGTATTCCTATTTTTCTGAAAACTTTCTTTTTATCTTCAGAAACATTTAGAAGAAGAATAACCAAAGCTAGCTTGAAGGTAGCTAAGAGAACATATTTACAATCAGAAAAGCTTCCCTAAGTTTGGAAAATGTATTGTTTTTTTTTTTTTTTTTTTTTTTTTTTTTTATGATTCACCTTTCTTCAGGAGGCTTCTGAAGATGACTGGCATTGCGATTCATTCCCTTCAACATTTCTGCAATATTAATCTAGTTTTTATGAGCTAATTATTGTGAAAATAAAGAAATTATTTTTTCATGAACAGACACTTTTCATATAATTTTTCATGAACATAAAAAATTAAGTATTTCATACAACGCGTCTTGTTTCGTTTAAAACACAGCGCGCATAAAAAGTGCACATCACATAAAAAGTAACTCATATAATATTAAAATATGCACACTTAAAAATATCCTTTTTTTAAATTCCAGATTTCATTCACACTATAATTGTCTTTGCTTTATATTAGAAGATCGATTGGTGTTGTGCGTCATAACTTTAAAATTTTACAGTTTTAGCATAAAAAAAATAATCCGCATTGCTTGAAATAAAAGCATTTAATGGGACCTTCTACATTGGAAGACATAATAAAAGCACTTTTTTATGATTTTTTTGTAAGAAAACTGCATGATGGATCTTTTTGAAATTTTAACAGTTTATTGCACATATCTTGAGGTATACACAAGTGTTTTTGTATTAGATTTTGTTGCTTCTACTCCAAGTTATAAACAAATATGTTCAACCACATTTTTTGACACGGTGGGCAAGATTTAAAAAAAACTACTCAAAGGATCATCTTGATTTTTTTTAATTAAAGCTTATTTAATTGCTTTCGATATGAATTAAAGCTTTTACTAAAATTATTTTTTTAAAAAGTTAACAAATAAGAACGAATTTTTTTAACATTTTTTTTTCTAATCAGCCATTACATAACTTTTTAAAAATAAATTTATGGGTTCCTTTAATTTAACTAGAAGCTATACTCACGAAGTTTACGAAAAAAATTTATTTTTGTGTTTCAGATAACTCTACAAGGCGCTATCATGCCCACCGTCCAGACGAAATATTCAAACGCAGTTGAACATATTTGTTTATAACTTAGAGCAGAAGCAACAAAATCTAATAAACAAATTCCTTCCTATACCTCAAGATATGTACAATAAACTGTTAAAATTTCAAAAAGATCCATCATGCAGTTTTCTTACAAAAAAAAATCATAAAAAAGTTCTTTTTTTAGTCTCCTAATGTAGAAGGCGACGAAGAAGCCTAAAGACTTTTACTGTCACTTTGGGAGTCATATATCGTTAAAACGTGGATCACTATAGTGAGACATTAAAATGTGTTACAAAAATCATTAAAAGAATAATTAGCATAATGAGCATCTTTCGTTAATAAGCAAAATTGTAATATATATATATATATATATATATATATATATATATGCAAAGTAAACAATTTGACACAAAAACGTACATTTAAAAAACTTTTCGGAAAAATATAGGTGAACTCTGAAAAAAAAAAAAATATTAATTCACAATACCACAATTTAACTTTTTTGAAAATAACATCAAAACAAAGTAATAAAAGAGACCCGGTTACTATAGTAACCGCTTTGGTATACTTCCTATTCGGAATCGGACACTGGGTAAAGTTTTCTTTCTTTATGTTCCGGACGGGATAAAACCTTGCCGTAAAGAATCTTGAATTGATTTATATAAAAAATCGCAAATAAAACATTTTTTACTGTTTATTGAATTTTGTAAAATTTTCATGAATGATTTCTCCACATAGGAATGAAACATTTCATTGGATGGAAAAGATTTGATAGCGAAAACTTTTAATAAAAGCAATGTCTCATTTTTGCAGGGAGACATGACTTCTCTAAGACTAAAGGCTATTCCCATGAGCACTTGTAGTGTAAGTCACATGCTACGATTTTTAGCTACCGGTATTTTAGAACGGTAAAACGTGGCTTATTTTATTGGAGATATCTCACTAATTGAATAAGGCCAAGCAAACTTTTCATGAATAATTTTTCCACATAGGAATAAAACATTTCATTGCACGGATAAGATTTGATAGCGAAAAATTTTAATAAAAACAATGTCTCCTTTTTTCGGTGAAACGTGACTTCCCTAAGACTAAAGGCTATTTCCAAGAGCTTGTAGTGTAAGTCACATGCTGAGATTTTTAGCTACCAGTATTTTAGAAAGGAGAAACGTGTCCTATTTTATCGGAGATATCTCACTAATTGAATCGGACCAAGCAAACCTTTCGAAAATAACGGTGGCCGACAAGCATAGCAATTATCAGCAGTGTGACTTACACTGCAAAAACACATGGAACTAGCCTAAACAAACCAGGATTTTTCTCAAGTTGTATAAAAATATTTCAAGCCAGAGTTTTAAATTTAAACTATTTTTTTCTATTTTAGTTTTAAATTTAAACTATTTTTTAATTAATTTTTTTATTTTAGTTTTAAATTTAAACTATTTTTTTATTTAAATTATTTCCATAGCTGGAAACGCTTATGCTTTTTTTTTCACCACAAAAATGTAATAGAAATGTTTGCCTTATTTAATCGGCAGATTACAGCGATTAACTCTTTAGCGGGCGGTGTCCACAAAAAAAGGACTCCTAATCTGTATTGTAAAACTGACAAACGGCACAAAGAATATTTCATTAAAATTTCCCTTTTATACAGCACGGCAAAATAAGCACGTTTCTATTTTCTAATAAATTCGCTTGCAACTTCTGGTGCTAGTACATCCTTTCATCATTTTACAAACAGTCGTACTTTGCGCCGGAAATGTTTAAAAGAGATAGAATTTACTATTCAATTTTCCTGGTACATAAAAGCGTAAAATTTGGCAACTATGTATTTCAGTGTGACTTTTATTTTTATTTATTTATTAATTTTTTTTTTTTTTTGAAGAAATTTATGTTTCGAATCGAAATATTTTCCTTTGGTACCGGTCAAATGAGAGGTTGTTAGAATATTCGTTGTTTAAATTTAAAAAATTTCCAAAAGTCACCGTACGAATTATTGAATATATGATACAAATACACAGCACTGAGCTAAAAGACTGATTTAGTATTGTTTTACGACTCAGTCAAAATTTCGTGTTGTTTTACGACTCACTGGCGATATTGGAAAATGAAAAGTAAACGCGAAAGTACAATTTCAACATAAAAGAACAAAAAAGGTAATGAAAATATCGCAAATTTGAAGGACAGGTGCTCTGGTAGGTACATCACCTTTTCTTGAAAAATTCGTTTTTGGCACCAGTAATAAAGGAAAATAAAATTTACCTTATTTAATCAAAGCATATTTGAAATTGTGTACTTGAAGGAAACATATTTTTAAAAAGTTGTGCCGAAACGAATAAAATTTTTGTGTAATGACGCAGAGTTGCTGGTAGCCCACAGTCAAAATGACGCGGGGGGCAACGGGTTAGTAAAGAGGAGCTGACATATCCTTAAAATAGTGAAGCCTCAACTTTAATCGCTTTCGCAAAGGTTGATTACCACCGGTTGAAACTTCCACCATTAAGTTTATATAGATATTTTCTTCTTATTTGAACTCCTTAATAATGCAAATTTTTACTCATGGCAGAAACAACTTTTCATTTTTACCGTTATAAGTTTAATGTGACAACCATTGAAACAAACTGACTATTTTCCCATGCCAACTGATACTAGTAAAATAAAAAGGAATTTTTAGCATATTTGTGAGAAAATATTTCCATGTTTGAGATGATTAAATATGAGGAAATTTTCTATTAAATTTTACTGATGGGAAGTTTCCCCGGGCGTTCATCAAAAACTATAGATGTCATTTAAAAAACAGCAGCCGCCATCTTGTGACAATACCCTCAGTTACTTCACTCACAAATGGTAGACAGCACCATAGCTGCCAACTCTTCCGCTTTTTTGTACCACAAAAAATTAATAGAACTTTTTGCCTAACTTAATCGGCACATTACGGCGATTTAAAAAGGTAAAATTTACTATAAAATTTTTGTGGTACAAAAAAGCGTAAGATGTTGGCAGCTATGCAGTACACTATATGTCTCCTCCTCTTTATTCATTAGTTCATTAATAAGTACAGAACTTGTGTGAAAATATAAATTATTTGAAAACAACGTTTAAACACACAATAAAAACAAGCAGATTTGACCATACGTATAAGTTTCGTGAGTACTAAGGACTCACATCCTCAGTGTAAAAACTATAAAAACTTTAAAAATAATAACCCCCCAACTACATGTACGGTGAAAAAAAAACCAAATGTCAAAACATGACACCAAAAGACCATCAAGTTCTAACAGCCAATGAAATTAATGCGGAAGTGAAGTGTCGTGACACAACAAATCCATCCAGAAAGTTGAGATGTATGGTGTACTAGATAAATCATTAACCAAGGAGTCTTTAAATTTATGGATATGAATAGCCTCAAAAAAGTCTAAATCCAGAGGAGTAATGCATTTCTTGATAATGGTAGCTGAGTCAAAATTAAAATTATGTCCCTCCCCTCAGCAATGAGAGGCGATAGAGAATTTCTGTAATTCTTTTTTCTTTACATAGTTTCTGTGTTCATTGATTCTGTAACGGAGTTTACGTTTAGTTTGTCCAATGTAGGACAAACCACATTGGCATTGAATGTTGTAAATGCCCCAATAATTATGTGGAGGAATTTGGTCCTTAAGTTGCGAAAAAGATAATTTATTAACCGGCTTAAAAACCACATTAAAATCATAATGTCTTAAGATATTAGCCATCTTAAAGCTAATACTATTATAAAATGGTAAAATGATAAGGTTGGAAATGGAAACCGCAGTAACAGGAGAATCAAGATTATTAACATGTTTATTAAGACTATGAGAAATTAAATTAACTATGAGAAATTAAATTATTGATATAAGATAAACTAAAACCTCGGTCAATAGCCACAGATCTAATGTAATTTAATTCTGTAATAAGTTGGGGGGTTATTATTTTTAAAGTTTTTATAGTTTTTACACTGAGGATGTGAGTCCTTAGTACTCACGAAACGTATACGTATGGTCAAATCTGCTTGTTTTTATTGTGTGTTTAAACGTTGTTTTCAAATAATTCATTAGTTCATTGTCTGCGGCTTTCCGGAACAGCGTTTCCGGGCTTCTACGTGTTACAAATTTTCCTTCCCGTCGTACACAGATTCCGACTCACAGACCCGTTCGCATGCAATATACCTATATTTATTTTTATAGGTATAATGTTTATAATACATTAACCCTCCGTCTACCAGACGGGTCCATTGGACCCGACAGGTACATACAAAATATTCATTCAAACCAGAAATTTCTTTAAAATAAACTAAGTATATAAACCAGACAAAAATAAGGTAAATAAATAAGTTAAATAGTTTTAAATAAAAATTCTGGTGTAGAACGTTTTATTAAAACTTGAATAAAATTCCCGGTAGATCTAGGGTTAAACATGAAAAAATAGCTTAACCCTTAAATGGGCGATTTTTTATTTTCTTTCGAAGAAATTATGTATGATTCGCTGAAAGGTTTATTGCACAGGAAAAATAATGAAAAAAATCAGAGATACATTTTTCATATAATACGTCAATCTTTTCTTCTGTTAAACATCTGCAATAAAAGCAAAAACTATTGTCGTGAGGCTGTTTTACGCTAACATATTGCAAATTAGTAAATATTTTAAGAAGTATGTCTTCAAATACCTTATTTTGTATAATTATTTATTTTGTAAAACTTAACGTTTAACCCTTTCATTCCCATGCTGGAATACATTCTAGAAAATACATTGTTCAGAGAATCGAACTTTACACCAGAAATATAGTTGCCTACTTTTACGGATTTTTCTCACCGCTAAAATTTTATAGAAAATTTAATCAAAAAAACAATCGCCGAAATCTGACTTTCCCTAACAATGAAACAATACAGAATTTTCTGTATCTAAAATTCTATCTAATGTAATAATTGTATCTATATTCTATCTAAAATTTAGTGGTAACAAAAAAACGTACATGCTGGCAGCTATGCACAAACTTTCAATGTTTAATTTTTCTTTAGTTAAATACGGAATATCTGTTATTAAGTAAAGAAAATATTGCTGTTTTAATTTTCTCGTGTGAATTATGTATATACGAATAAAAAAAATCTATTAAATTCAAAACACCTTTGTTTGCATATATGCAAAGCTGCGGACTAAAGGGTTAACACATTCAAGGGCAGAATACGTGTGCTGTAAAAATATTGAAATAATGCAATTACACCAGAATTTAAGAACAATGTTAGTTGAAAATAATTAAAAACATTTCTTAAATTATATTATGAAATCAAACTTATCAAAAACGTGTTAGGCCCGTTTGATAGTTTGGAATTCACATTAATTGTTCGTGTCATACCAACAGTGCTCTTTAAAGTGTTAAAACAAAACACTCGTTATTATGTCCGCGTAATAAATAGAATTATTATAATAAATAGAAAATTATGCATTTCTTAGCTGAAGTTGTGGTTGCATCTAACGGTCTCAAGATATGATGCTCCTATAAAACTTCGTTAGCAAAAATCTTACTTTTATTTCTTACTAAATTTAATATACGCATATATCTAAAACTTCAGGAATTTCTCATTCTAAAAATAGAATGATAGAGAATAATAATGTAACATTTTGCCTTTTTAAAAAATATTCTTAAATAAAATTCTTTTAAAGCCTCAATTATTTCGAATTCATTAAAGTTTAATGTATCCTACAATGGATTTATAACTTAAAAATTGTTCTCCTTCTGTTACGTGAATATTTAAAGGGATGATTCCGATCATAAAGAATTTATTTGAGCGTTTGATCTTCCAAATGAGTTACTTTCCGGTGTTGGACTGTGTTAAAATATTTCTTACTTGCCGTTTTAAA
Source organism: Maratus speciosus (assembly GCA_963932465.1). Taxonomy (NCBI): domain Eukaryota; kingdom Metazoa; phylum Arthropoda; class Arachnida; order Araneae; family Salticidae; genus Maratus; species Maratus speciosus. The sequence continues at coordinate 26,710,220 of OZ010787.1, forward strand.
AAGAGATTCATATTTCTCCCTTTAAATAAAATTATATGGGCTTCCTAAAGAAAATTTCAAACCAAAATACTTAAAAGAATATTTCATAAAAAGGGATTGTTATTGATAAAATATTTCTTTAGACAATGTTTGAAACAACTGGGTAAGTGTGATCGCAGATCGCACAGAGGTTTTCGTTTAATATTTCTTTCAAAACACTTTATCCTTTTAAAAAATCTGTTAGTTCCACATTTCGCAACCAGGGGCGCGCTCTATTCTAAACAAACCTCTATCCGAACGAAACTCCGTTTTACATACTATCCGTAGATATATTAGTCGAGGGGATTGGGCCCATAGCACCCGAGATAAGTAGGCGCCCCTGGCGGTAAAAAGTGGAACTAAAATACGTAAGGCTATGGTGCATAATATGAAAGAATGGTCAAAGTGGTGTCGGCAAAAGTTGGAAAGGTGTTCCCTGGTGAAAAGGGCGGAGGTTAGAAAAATTGCTTAAAATACACAAGTTAGAGCCCGGAGGAGTAAATAATATAAGACTTTTTGAAAAGTTTATGATTTGTCGTGCGGTCTGAGGTATTCAGCTATACGTATGCGAAAATCCATGTCTTCAACTTAATCAGGGGCTCTCTTAGAAAGAATTGCTTAAAATACATATGTGGTAGCTCAAAGTGTTAAACGTAAGACTTTTTCAAGATTTTATGATTTGTCGCCTGGCCTCAGATGTTCTGCTATAAGTATGCAAAATTTCAAATCTACAATTTAATAAAAGGCTCATTTAGAAAGAATTGCTTAAAATACGCATGTGGGAGAACAAAGGGTTAAATTTACGACTTTTTCAAAGTTTTATGATTTGTCGCATGATGGTGATCAGCTATAAGTATGAAAAATGTCACGCCTCCAACCTAATTAGGGACTCACTTAGAAAGAATTGTTTAAAATACACATGTGGGAGCCCAAAGGGTTAAATGTACGACTTTTTCAAAATTGTATGGTTTGTAATTTGATGTGAGGTGTTCAACTAGAAGCATGCAAAATTTTACGCCTCCAACCTAAATAGGGCCTCACTTAGAAAGAATTGTTTAAAATACACATGTGGGAGCACAAAGGGTTAAATGTACGACTTTTTGAAAAATTTATGATTTGTCGTTTGATGTAAGGTGTTCAGCTATAAGTATGCAAAATTTCCCGTGTCCAACCTAATTATGGGCTCACTTAGAAAGAATTGCTTAAAATACATATGTGTTAGCTCAAAGGGTTAAACGTAAGACTTTTTCAAGATTTTATGATTTGTCGCCTGGCCTCAGGTGTTCTGTTATAAGTATGCAAAATTTCAAATGTCCAATTTAATAAGGGGCTCAGTTAGAAAGAATTGCTTAAAATACGCATGTGGGAGCACAAAGGGTTAAATGTACGACTTTTTCAAAATTTTATTAATTGTCGCATGATGGTGTACAGCTATAAGAATGCAAAATTTCATGCCTCAAACCTAATTAGAGGCTCAATTAGAAAGGATTGTTTAAAATACTCATATGATTCCCCAAAGGGTTAAATTTACAACTTTTTCAAAATTTTATCATTTGTCATTTGATGTGAGGTGTTCAGCTATAAGTATGCAAAATTCCACTCCTCCAACCTAATTAGGGGCTCACTTAGAAAGCATTGTTTAAAATACAAATGTGGGAGCCCAAAGGGTTAAATGTACAACTTTTTGAAAATTTTATAGTTTGTCGTTTGATGTGAGGTGTTCAGCTATAAGTATGCAAAATTTCACGCCTCCAACCTAAATAGGGCTTTCTTAGAAAGAATTGTTTAAAATACACATGTGGGAGCCCAAAGGGTTAAATGTACGACTTTTTGAAAAATCTATCATTTGTCGTTTGATGTGAGATGTTCAGCTATAAGTAATCAAAATTTCACTCCTACAACCTAATTAGGGGTTCACTTAGAAAGCATTGTTTAAAATACAAATGTGGGAGCCCAAAGGGTTAAATGTACAACTTTTTGAAAATTTTATAGTTTGACGTTTTATGTGAGCTGTTCAGCTATAAGTATGTAAAATTTCACGCTTCCAATCTAATTAGGGGTTCACTTAGAAAGTATGATTTAAAATACACATGTGAGACCCCAAAGGGTTAATTTTACAATTTTTTCAAAATTTTATGATTTGTCGTTTGAGGTGAGGTGTTCAGCTATAAGTATGCAAAATTTCACGCCTCCGACCTAATTAGAGGCTCACATAGAAATAATTGTTTAAACTACACATGTAGGAGCCCAAAGGGTTAAATGTACAACTTTTTAAAAATTTTATGATTTGTCGTTTGATCTGAGATGTCCAGCTATAAGTATGCAAAATTTCAAGTCTCCAACATATATAGTTTCTGAGAACGGGCTCTGTGACAGACAGACGGACGGACAGACAGAGGAGCGAGACGAATAGGGTTTCCTCAGACGAACGAAACCCTAAAAATGAGCAAAAAATGGAAACTAATGCTACAATTATTATTATTTCTTTTTTTTTTAGATGAGACATTTTATAAAATATACGTATGGAAATAGTTAATTTTGGGTCTGTTCAGAAGTGCTGTAAACACAGCGCGCGCGCTCAGAAGTTTTTGCCATGGAGTAGGTCTTATCGGAGTAAGGAATTTTAAAATAATTCAATTCTTTCATTATTTTTATGATTCAAAACAGGTAAAAACAAAGACTATATTTCTTTATCCTTCCAAAACTTGGTTTTCGTAACAGAAGTACATGCCTATGTTCATTCAGATAAAATCCAAAATATTCCAGAGAAACATCACTTGTCCTACTTCATCTACATTTGCCCGTGCAGTATTTAAAGTCAATTAACCAACCGCACACAAACTTGACGCGGGCGGCTCAAAAAATTTATGTGGACGATTTGATCACGTGATTGTGCATTTTATGCTTATGTTTTATTGGTTGTGCTTTGTTTGGTAGGTTGATTGATACAATTTAAGAATTCCATTGGTGCTATAATTTTTTTTTTTAATTTTTAACAATTTTCTTTTAATCTATTTAAAAAAGATTTATCAGTTGCTTTACATTTTTCGTGATAAATAGAAGGCTGTTAATAAACCAAGATTGTGATATCACCATATTACGAGATTTATGTGTAATCTACTATATTGCATAATGGATTTCAAGGGAATTTGCACTGTTAGTGGGTTAGTTAGACAATTTTTCAGAGATGTTTTTAGTATATATATTTCTTATTTTAGGATTGCATATTTTAATACCGTGTGGATAACAGACCAAAATATATCATAAAACATGAGAAACAAATGGCACTCAAAATCATGTTAGTATCCAGGGACCGATTAACCTCTGAAGCTATGGGAAGCACAGTTTCATTTCGGAGGGTCCCTTTCATTCGAAAACTGTTTTCTATTCGACATCCCGAAAACTCGACAATGCTACAAATATTATTCACTGGCTCAGTTGAATTCACATTAAAGAACGTTTTTTTATGTTCCACTTACAAAAAAATAGGATATAATCAGCGCAAAAATGATTTTGTATGGTATTAGCGTAAAAATGTAATTTGGATAAAAAGTTTGAATTCAGAATGCATGCACAACATAAAATATTAATATTATACGTTGTACATGCAAGCTAAATTCAATTATATTTAAATTCAATATGTAAAATAAACAATGCATCTAAAGTAATGGACAGACTGGAGAATTGTGATCATGTGGTTGAAACTGGCCTACTAACGAAAAATCAATTTGTAATGAAAGGTATTTTTATGAAACGCTTCAAAGAAAAAAAAAACATATATATATGTGTGTAAATTTGAAAAGAAATTAGATAAAATTTTGGAATGGAATTAATTCGATATAAAATGTGGGGCCTCTGTTTTCTCAATTTTGTGTCCATTCTAATTTTCTAAGGGAAGTACGTGCTTTTCGTGCCTATTTGATAATCAGGACCTGTTAGTATCAGCAAAATACTTCTTAGACGTTCAGTAGAAAGTTTATAAACATTGTAATCATACTTCATTCACCGCAAAACTAGATGCAAAAACGCCATATATTTTATATCTTTAAAAAATATATGTGCAGATATTTTTAGTGAAAATAATGTACATCTATTACATTTATTTTTATAATATTTTCCATGTTGATTTTAACACCGTAAAATATGATTTGCATCCCAGTTTTGACAAAAATTCACTCTTAAAGTACTCAAAAAAAAAAAAAAAAAAAAAAAAAAAAAAAAAAAAAGAAAACATCAAGAAATTATCCTACACGCAAACGTATATTTTCATTTGCTTAATATCACTTTGAATATTAAAAGGCTGTCAAATGTAAAACTTTCATCGCGAAATACCTCATTTTCTCGTATTTAAATAAGTATTTTATTATTACAATAGAAATGCACTTCTGTATTATTAATATAAAAATTTATCTTTATCAAAAATATCTTATTTATTATGAAAAATATAAAGCAACCAATTAAAAAAAAAATAACACAATTTGGAGCGCAAAGGATTCGAACCCATAGTCCCTAGTCTCGAGTTCAAAATGCTATCCATTCAGCCATCTAGCTCGTCTTTCATCTTCAACAAATTATCTTTATAGCACCATAATTAATCAAACCGTGACTTGTTCGTGAACGCGCTAAACGCATCCACGATAAAGACCCACTCCATGTTCCTGTCTCCTGAGCTCGCGCGCGCGGCGCGCGTGCTGCTTGAACACACCCTTTATTAGATTTTATGTAGTATTTCATTTACAATTTTTTAAAACAGATACTTTTGATGTTATTTTTCAGAAAGATTATTTTAACTTATTTTTTTACGAAATATTGATATGCGCTACACTAGGGACCTTGAGCCTTTCTGCTTGAAAGTCATTTGCCTCGACAAATTCTAAAAAGTTATCTTTCTTTTATTTCATTACAAAATTTCTGTCATTAATTAAAGAACAATTTTTTAATATAGTAGCGACAACCTTGCGTGCCAGAAGGCCAATTGGCACTGCTTTTCATGAATATTTTCTTTGCGTTATTTTTCTAAATAATAGGAACAATTGACTTTTTAGCACGCAGGTTCGCCCTTCCTGTCCTGCTCTGAAATAGCTGTAGCTTGGAGTCTCATGTAGTGTTGCCAGTGAGCTACTTTTTCAAGATTCAGGTTTCTTGATTGTACCACGTTTTTGAAATAGTAAAAATCACCTTGTTTTTGCCTTAATCAATATGTCATTAACACTAGAACGCCCGGAAGGAGTCGATTCCACTCCGACCACACGATTAAATGTCCATTGGAGCCAGAATTGTTTTCATAAAATAAGTTAAATTTAAGCGACGCAGAATTACGTTAAATAAATCAGTTAAATAATTTTAAATAAAAATTATGGAGTGAAACATTTTTATGAAACTTGAGTAAAATTTCCGGGCTTTCTAGTTTTAAATAAGGCGAATTTTTCCATTTAAAAAAAGGGTGACAATCAAGAAATCTGAATTAAAAAAAAGTACGCCACTGGCATCACTGATCCCACTGACCACAAATTGATTCTGATTACGCTGCACATTAAAATAATAATAATAATAATAAGGCCTTATATATTTTAATCACTGTTTATGCTGAAATGCCACATTTTTCCAAATTGTTGGAACTCCTGAAATGCTACCATTTTATACTTCTTATATTTGTGCAATAACTTGACATTATTAATTTAAATTGTACGGATCCACATTGAATCCTCTTTCGTGAATGATGTAAAATGACCATAAATAATACCAAACTTCATTTTCTATGTAAAATAAATTTATCACTGTGATTAAGAACGTAAGTTCTTCAGTGTAGTAAGTTCGAACTGTTTGAGCAAATAATTGTCAATTAAAAAGAAAAACCGATAGCTTGATCTGATAAATCAGAATTTCGATTTAATCACAGAATAATGCAAATCAACATTTGAAAGAAAATTATTTGAAAGTTGTATTTCTAATTTTTATTTATCTATACAAAATTTCATACCGGAATTTCTGAAAGAAGACTCGTACTTTAAGTTGTCATGAAACTGCTGTTATTAAATAAATTACGATTCGCAGTTTCTTGTATGAATTTCGAATTCTGAAATAAAAAAGGACATCAAACTGTCAGCCTTGAGTTCGCTACTTTTTTTTGAGATTGCTTGTTTCGTAGATTCGTGGAAAAAAAGCTAAATACCCCCTAGTAACTCCTCAACAAATTATCGTAGAAGAAAGCTACCGGTACCGAACGATTGTAAATAAAGTCTACTTTTAAATGACGTATATAAAATTTGCTTAGGGGGCTATCAAATTATTAACCCCTTAAGGGGCAAGCAATTACGTTTGGGAAATGCTGAGTTCCCACCAGAATCTTTGAAAATTTCTAGTTCAAAATAAGTAAAAGCAATTTTACGGCTTTTTTCCACCAAAGTTAGAAAAGTAAAATTTAATAAAATTTTTCTTGTGTAAAACTTCATTAATCGTAGGTGGTATATAATATATACCGGTGCCCCTGAAGGTGTTAAGACGAACCCAAACTTAATTTTGTTCATTGGCAATACCCAATTTTAACAAGATATTTCAAATCTTCGGTTCAAACTTTGCATAGACACCAAATTTCAAGTCATTTGAATGATAAGTTTTTGAATTATAAACATTCAAAATTTAGTGCTTCTAATGTTAAATTACATTTTCATATTTTTATTAATATCGCCTGAAATTATATGCCTAATTTGCTCATATATTGTGTAGCAATAATACTAAAATACCCAAACATAAATACGTTGAATTTACAATTTTTATAATTTTATGATATGAATTATGAAATTAATATTGGAAAATTTATGAATTGCATCCTACAATTTTTTGATGGATTTAGATTTATTAAGTCCTGCTTTAAGGAAATCCAAAATTTCACATTTTTCTTCCAAGTATTTTTCAAATTATGCTTAAAAAACGGCAAAATGATGGATTAAGGGGCCGTCTATGATAGAAGTGACTAAGATATTTTGAAATTGCTTATGCTATCCTGTAATCTAGCAGCCTTCATTGAGTGCTTGAAATGCGCTTAAGATGCCTTGATCAAGATGTCACTATTTAATCTCACATGTCATATTAATAGTATTGGTAAAACGGAATATTTGTAATCATATTTGCGTTTCGAACAGTACTGTGGTGCCGTAGGAACTTGTGACTCAACTGAATAGCCATTTAATGGTAGCAAATGTAATTATTGCGCGTATAAAATTTTCGTCATTGACAAAAATCTGATATATTTCTCTATATTTCAAGGGAAACCGCATCGTGCTACCAGATACTCTTTTTGAAATATTGTATTTTTATTTCACTTGCGACATTTGGTCGACTCTCGGTCAACAATGGAGTAACGAACTTCAATTTGGATACAGCCCCTATAATACGCTCGTTTTAAAATAATTAATTTCTCGGAAAATTATCGTACGAATTGCATAAAAATTTGTTTTTAGGCCAATTGAAGGGTGTAGAGTTCATTTATACTGTCAGAATTGTGTATCGCTATTGAAAAAAACAGTTATGGTTCGTTTTAATATGAAGATGGCCCCCTAAGCAAATTTTATATACATCATTTATAAGTAGACTTTATTACAAATCATGTGGTACCAGTACCTTTCTTCTACGACAAATTTTTGCTGAGTTAGTAAGTGGTGCTTACTTTTTTTTTCCACGACTGTACTTTGCCCAAGAAAGGGTTAAAGGTGACAGTGAGGCTCTGTTTAGAAAGTAAAAATGGTAATTTTACTTTCAAATTTTAAATGGTAAATTTAGAAAGCAAACTGGTGGCAAATAATCAGGGTAGTGTCATTTTCCTCTGTGAGGTGTAGGGTAACATTTCCCATTCCTGTTACGTGGAATGTACTGCCTTGCAATAAACAAAATGTTGGGGCTGAGAAATGATGTATGGATTTTCGTTGACCGGGTATTGGCTGCTTGTTTAACATAAATTCAGCTGAAATTAAATTTACTATGAGGGAAGGGCAGTAAGTCGCTATATGGAAATACCGTATAATTATCTCCAGCGACTGAGTTTACTGCGCTTTTATTTACAATCCCTCTTATTTTAAAGTGTAGCTTACAACAATTTTAACAGAATTTTTTCTATGAGGGGCAAAATCTGTGAATGCCTTTTTCATAATTGCACAGATTTAGCTTCTATTTACTGATATTATAAACGATGTTGCGCCTGTTGTTAACGACTTATAAAGGGGTAATTTAACTGAAGTAAAAAACCTCGGATTCCGAGCCGCCTTTATCTGCGAAGAAGCAGTGGTCAGTGTCGATCCAATGTTTTTTGTACAAATCTATATAGTGTCTTGTAAAAATGTAATGAGGGCTGTTTTATTTTATGCGAATGGCAATTTCGCTCTACTGGGTAGACACGAGGCGTGTAGTGTGATACAGTTTGTACCCACGAAACAAACTTATGAATTTTTTGAAATAACTCGCTCAATTGTATTTCCAAGACAAGAAGACATTAGTTATTATAATATAGGTTCTTGGAAAAAGAAAAATGTTCCAGAGAAAACCAACTCAAATGTTTGTATTAAAACGTTACCGGTATAAGCTGATTGGTATTAACGACTACTGCAAAATGTTGTGAAGAAATTTGTGTTTAGGTGTCATTTACATATTTTTCTTTACCGAAGTTTGTTTTTTACTGATAACTTTTGACATCATATTTGAGTTGCTTTGATCCTGGTACCACGGAAAAGGTATAGTTTATATACTTGTAAATCTTCATAGATTTACATAGGAAATATGTTTAAACATTAATTTACACATTAATGAAACACACAATTAAAAGTGAAATCTTTCGATGGGAAGTACCGGGATTGTGCAATCTTTTACCGGAAAAAAATATTTAGAAATTGTAAATGTATATTTAACTCACTTTATAAACAATAATATAATATAAAATCCTTTTAGGGATGTCAGTGATGGAACGGCAGCGCAGCAGTTGAGCGATTGTCACCACTAAATTTTCATAGCATTATTCGTCATCCAACCATCTCAGAAATTCCGTCCTGAAGTTAGATGAAGAATACTAAAAAAAAAATTGTGGTGTCAATTGATTCTCTGCTGCTACACTGTTCCATCAGTGGACTGTGTAAAATTTTTAATTCAATGTTTACAATGATAATAAAAGTCTATTCCCATAGAAGATTGAATAGTACAATTTATCTATATCCCGAAAACGTGCAATTAACCCTTTCCGGCACGGGCAATTTTTGTTGTAAACTGATGAAATTGTTGACTGACATCGGAATTTTAAAACTACTTTTTTAGAAATTAAAAACATGTTACTTTTAATGTTTATTGTAATAGCAAAATTTTACTAAAATATTCTTGGTGCCGTTCGTAAGTTTGGAATTAAAATTAGGTATACCGACTCGCGCACATTGTGCCGGAAAGGGTTAAAAGACCTGGAAATCTACACGCCGATTTTTTTACGATCGTGGATCATTTCATCTAAAAATTAATGTGGGTCACAATTCGTAAATATTTTTAATATCAATTTATTAATAATTTTCAAAAATAAAAACAAGTTTTTGAATAAACAAAAGTACCTGGAATATATGCTTCTCTAATCATTTTAACTCATTAAAAGAAAAACATTTTAATCGGATGATATTTTGTGATACCATAAAGTTTTCCATGTGCGTTTAACATTAGCATACTCAAAATAGACGACTTCCAACTCTGTGTCATCCAAGAAAATATTATATAAACATTTCTTCTTTTACCAGGATACTTTGGCCCAAGAACCTCAAACATTGTTAAAAACGTGTTTTTCACCAACTGAAATATCAAAGTTAGTTAAATTATAAATTTGTACATAGACCTCAATCCAGACGCAGTATTTATCTCGTTCAGGGGCAACATTTTCAATCCTAAATATTGAAATAAATGAATGGCACCGTGATTTATCAACAAATTTATTTGGAAAAAAGAAAAAGGCTATATTTCATATACATATAAAATGTAAAATATTTTACAAAAATTCTGGTGCCAATGTGGCGTTTGGGAATTAAAATTAAGTTGTTTCGTAAACATACCACCGCCCCTGAAAGGGTTAATGGTAGATTTTATTACCAATCGGCTAGTACCAGTAAAACATTTTGCGACCAATTTTTCGGGGGTATCCGTTTTTCTCATGACTGCATATAGAAATATATTTATATTTTCTTCCAGTCTGAAATTTATGAGGTCTCTATAAAAGCTTCATTAGCTAGATCTTATTATTTAAAATCATGTGTGTGAAAATATGACCTAGATTATCATTTCCGTAAGTAAATTGACTGTCTTTAATAATGAAACAAATTTTTATTTTTAAAAAAATTATGAAATCAACTTTTCTCAAGCTGCAGTTTTAAGTTTTCATTAAAGTTCAATGCATGGGAAGTTGAATTTATTATTTTAAAAAATTGTTCTCTTTCAAGTATATGATATTTAAGAGGATGAATTTATCGTGCAAAATTCTATTCAGGAAAATGATCTTCCAAATGAGTTACTTTCCACTTTCCGGTGTTGGGCTTCGTTAAAATATTCCATGTCTGCTTTTTGAAAAGAGATTCATATGTCTATCCTAAAGCTAAATTATATGGCATTGTAAAGGACATTTCAGATACAAATCTTTCTGAATATTTTAGTCAAACAAATGAATTTTATTTAAAAATATCGATTATAAAGAAGCAGAGTATTAAAATGCATGCTGTAAATAAAACCTTCTTTTGTATCTAACACTTTATATGTCAGTATGGAAGTTCTTAAATGTATTTAATTTTATATCATTTTGGAATTTTTTTTTTTTTTTTAGCTTACTAAGATAAAATTTTAATCACATATTACCGAAACTATCAAATTTTTATTTACGAAAATAAAACGATAGACTAGAAATAAATAACTATTTTTATTCAACAAATTTATAAAAGATGTACTCCGTACTTGAAACTTTGGTTTAAATTTATAAATTTATCTGGAAAGAATTTTATTTAGCCGTTTGATCTTCCAAAGTGTATACTTTCATTTCATTTGCTGGGTTTCATTAAAATATTTAGTTTATATTTTTTTTCAAAAGCAATTTATATCTCTATAGAGAAATTATGTGTACTTCGTAACATAAATTTCAACTTCGGGAACAAGTATCTCTAATTGGTGGGACAATTCTCACCAGAATTTTCATGTAGTATTTTGCGTCTTACTTAACCACACATATTCTCAATTAAATATTTTGTAGGCCAGAGGTTTTCCAATCTTTTAGCCCGAAAATCGTTTGGTACCAATTTTTACTGATAAACATCTGCCTATTTAATCACAAATTTATTCTCATTGAAATTATTGGTATGTTTGCAAACCGCGTGTCGCAAGTTGAACACGCCCTCTGCGTGTGCATTTCATAAATGAACATGTAATTTCTTTTTTTTAATTTCCTCCCAGGGAGTGGACAGTCTGGCCTCCAACTGGTATTCGAAATTTCAAATTCATACCGGAAATTTCTGAAGAAGTATTTTTCCTTTACATAATAGATAAATGTGTTTCATTAAGTAAAGCATAAAATACTATTATTTATTTCTGGTATGAACTCGAAATTTCTAAATAAAAGCGTAGTCCACACTAGCAAACTTGTTTCCTCCGCCTTATTTTTCTGACATTAAATAGGACAAAGCATTTTTTTAAAGAAATTATTGGTATTAAAATTCAGGGGATCATACAATGTTTAAATAAATCCATATTTATGCCGACACGTAGGCGGGGGATTCACGAACAGTGCTATCACTAAGATCATTTCGAGAATGTTATGTTTCAGCGAGATAGAGTATATATATTTTTAACCCATCAGCTAACGCGTTGAGATAAAATCTACCCGAAGTACATTTTTCCTTTTAAAAAAAAAAGAAAATTTTTTGAGGACACTTCTGACCTGCCTTGTACCATTCAAGGTCCAGATCGAGAAAGTGTGGGTGAAGCAATGTCTTTCTTTGTTTTCTCGGAGGGGAGAAATATACCTCTTGGGACTAAAATATCCCTTGCGTGTAGAAACTTTTCATTTCGATACGTTCATTGCTTATGGGATAATACACACTAAAATAAATTTAGTGAAAGAATTGTTGACAGTTTTTACGAAATGTAATCTCCAAATGAATGTTATAAATTAATCAAACTCTGTAAATTGCTTTTTCATCTGTCAACATGATTCAGAAAAGCAATTATAAAAGGAACTTGTTATTCGAAACAAGGAATTTTACGATTCTAAATAGATACTCTGTATAAACATTTCATCACATATCCAAGAAATTAAGACATTTCAACAATCAACAAACTATTTTAAAGTGATTATAAATATAAGTAATATAATATTAAGATTAATGATACTAATTTCCTGTTTTTTTGTCTTCAATAATGTATAATATATGTTTTTTACATTTACTTGTATTCCAGACTCTCAAAAGGAGAGATGCAGCGATTTTTCTACTGTAAATGTAAATAATTAAATTCTTTTTTCTTTATTTAAAGTTCACTCTACATATTTTTTACAACTCACAAAATAATCACGTGTGCTTTAAAATAACACGGAATATTGTACCATTAGCAATGGATTAAAAGAAGTCATAGATGATATTAACCCGATGATGATGGATACCAGGCAGATCACGGATGCAAAAACATAAATACATGTGTGATGTATTTCCCTAAGAATGAAAAAAATGTCTAAAATCGAAATTGCGTGGTGACTTTTGGCTATAAGGTGAAATAAAAGTTAATGTATCCTAGAATTAATTTTGTATTTTATAAATTTGATCTCTTTTTGTTATATGATAATTAAAGGAGTAATTTTCGGTGTAAAGCATTTTATCCGAGGGTTCAATCTTCCCAATTTTCCGGTGCGAATTTTCCAGTGTCAGGCAGTGTCAAATAAGCATCTGCATTTTTCAATAGAGATTAATGTTTCTATTTTTATGCTAAATTCATTCAGTTTTGTAAGGAAATTTTTCAATCCATATCTAGAAGAATCTGTTGTTTCTATTTATATAATACGCTAGTGATGGTACTGGGTGGGGCTAATCCTCGGGAAAAACATATCGCGGCCATGTTAGGTTTAAATATTTCAATGCAGTAAAAAAAGCAATTGATCGACTTATAATTATCTACTTTGTATCACATCTATTCTTCTTAATTTTCTCTAAAACCTTCAAAAAACTATACAATTATAATGATTTAAATTCTAAATTAAAAATAATCAGCTACCAACAACACATTACCTATATAAACAAACGAAAACTGTTGCAATTCAAAACCACAAATTCCAAATCTAGAAACAGATGAACAACTCATGGATCATTTCATTAAGGAAAATATCGTTGAACATCCGAATCTGCTCTTAAAATACTTGTAAAAACATATTAAAACCTTTAAATATTTGGAAATGCGTTTTTCACTTTTACATACCGACTGATGTTTTGTCATAAACGACGTCGACTACGCTTTATTTCAACATTGTTTTGGCTTCGTCTATCGCCAATCAATATAAAGGAATGAACTTTCGATTGAAATATTAGTTTTTTTATAAAACAAAAATGCTGGACGTAAAGATATAATCCGAGATCATTTTTTTAAATATTTCCTTCATATAATTTTAGATTTTGCTCAGTATAAATGAAATTAATATTTTTATTATTATGACTTATTTGATAGAATTAAAGTTAGTCTTATTAATTTTTCAAGAGGTTAACATTTACCTATACGCTTATTTTTTAAAATTATGTTTACATTATAAATAAATTGAGGTTTTTTTTTTTTTTTTTTTTTTTTTTTTTTTTTTTTTTTTTTTTTTTTCCAGGTGCAATTGAAATATATGATGTTGTCACGATTGCATTAGTATGACTGAAAATTATATTATCACATTCTCTTATTAAATTAGAATTTCGTTTTCGCTACAAAGTTATGTTAAAATGTTACTATGTTAAAAATCGAAATTTTGTCTGCATTGATGTAATTAATATATGTAGTATATGGTATTGTATATTCCTTACATTTGTTTTACATTTGATAAGATATATAAATTTTATTTACCATGCCAGTAAATTTCAAGTGGATATTATCCAGTGTTGCCAGAATAAAGACTTTTTTAATTGAGGTTTTTCCATCAGTCACCATTTTTTTAAAAACGGTATAATTTGCCTTTTTTTCAGAATTTTTAATCTGTTTCTAAATAGGCCGAATATTTCTATTTAAAAAAATTGGTGGCAATCAACAATCTGGGGACAAAAAAGTTCCCAATCTGGCAACACTAATATTAGCTAACCTCTTAAAATTTGATCAAATCAATCTAAAATTTTAAGAAAGAAATAATAGTAATAATTTTGGTGCTTACTTATTCGGAATGAATTTTCACACTTACATAGCCGAATTTTTTAAAAAACCTGATAATGAATTAAATCAATGCATCCTGCATATTTCCTATAAAAAAAACTACAATTTTAATAAAAATTTCCTTCGTTTATATTAATTGCCGATAGATGGCATCAAATTAATATTAAAAATAATATGTTAAAAAAAAAAGAAAAGCTTGAACGCATTGAATATTTAATTTTAATGTTTTGTGAAATCTTCAGAAATTGTGTTTCACTTTGCTAATTATTATAACTCCTACAATAAATACTGCTGTTGGTTTTCCAGTTTTTGAACTATTTCAGAAATTGAATACTGATGAAAAAAATTATCCTCATCATTAGTATTTGCATTTGTATTTGTCATTTTTAAAATGTAGGGGAGACTTGGGAGGGTTGACCATACGGGATGCTTGACCCGCCCATCAGTTTTCTTATTTAAAACTATTTCAGATTTTTATCAATAGGTGTCAACCAAAGCTACCAGAATGCTCTAACAACAGTCTCTGTTTCATACAGATTATCGAAATAGGTGTGGAAAAAATAAATTGTGAAGCATTTTCAACCTAAAAGTTGTGTTTTTTTAGAAATAACTTGTAAACCTTTTTCAGATAAAATATATCATAGAAATTTAAGAGAGTAAGTATCAAGTAATGCAGAAATATCGAGTTTTCATTCCAGGAATAAAGATTATACATTAAGTTAGGCTTAACATTACAATGTGCTATACTTTATAAAAAGGATATGTGGGGAGACTTGACCCAGTCAGTGTGAGGGAAGGTTGACCAGATGTTCAAGGCTCCCTTAACACATTCACAACTGAAAAAGATATTTCTCGTTTTCATTCAAGAAACATCATTGACTAAGGTTGTGGCTTCTACCTTACACAAAATGCATTTATATCATGTCGTTCCTATTTTTTTTAGATTGTAAGACATTTTATATTAAATTCGTTCATTGAAAGACATTTACCGATGAATAAACTTAGGAATCCTATCTAGAACACCAATTTACAAAAGACTTTCCAAACAGGGAGGAGCTTCTACTGTTTTAAAATTTGATAAAAATTGCAATGTGTTAATTAAGGGGTTTAGGGAATATTTTTATTATACACTGTGCATAACGAAAGATTAATGGTTATATATAAAAATTATTGTAAATTTATTCTGCAAAGGTACAGTAAAATGGGGTGATGGAAAAGAAAAAGTTTTAAACTGATTAAAGAAAGACGTAAAAAATTGCTATTTACACTGCACGAAAAAAAATAATGAAATATAAATGGAAAAGTGATAGGAACTTTTTTCCATATAAATATCACTTACAATAGGTAAATAGAAACAATGGAAAAGACTAGAAAGTACGAAAGCTGCACTCTTAACCGTTTCAGGGGAAGCGGTATGTTTATGAAACCTGTTTATTTTAATTCCCAAACGCCACAATGGCTCCAGAACTTTGAAGAAATCTTTCCAATTTAATAGGTATGTGAAACATAGCTTTTTCTTATTTCCAAATATCGAATATTCCGGTGCCAGACCTTTATTTCAACATTTTAGTACTGAAAGTACTTTGCCTATGAAAGGGTTAAAAGATGTTAATGGTAAGTTAAGTATTCATGTGGCTGCAAAAGAACATAGCTTTGATCAAAAAACTTCAGGAAGATATGTAGAGGAATTTCCACATAGCGAATAGAGTGAGACGAAGCTAAACTATGCGACAATTAGAGTTGTCAGGTCGAGTGTCACAAAAAGTAGGACAAGGGGATAAACATAAAGCGGGACAGTAGCTACTAAATCCGGACATTATAATGCATGAAACCCTATTAAAACGGAACCTGTCTCTAACGGGATACTGTCTTGAATGTTAACCCTTTGCACTCCGTTGTCGCCGCTGCGGCGACACGGTAAGGTAATTTAAAAACTCCGTTTTCGCCGCTAAGACGAAATCATCTTGCATTGAAAACTTTGTTTTTGGCACCAGTAATACAATAAAATAAAATTTGTCTTATTTAATTTAATCAGAGCATATTTTAATTTGTGTACTTTGTTTTCTGTTGAATAAAACTTCTTTTAAACAAGTGGTGTCGATTGAATAAAATATTTGTGTAACGACGCGGAGTTGCTGGTAGCCTATACTCAAAATAACGCGGAGTGCAAAGGGTTAAAATTTCATTTTCCCTGTTGTAGAATTATACCTGCTCAGATAAAATCCTGTTTAAAAAATAAATTTTCTGCTCTGCGATTGCGCCTGCACAGGTTTGTTAAAGCATCATATTTTCAAAAATATTTTTATAATAATTAAAGCATGTATCATAAAGTTATTTTGCTGTTTTTTAAATGATTTTATTTCTCTTCACAAATATTTCAATATAAAACAAAGTGAGTCAAAACTCCCATATAGTGGGTCAACCCCCCCATATGTGGGGAGCCTGACCCATTACTTTTTCATGAATAAAATCAATAATTTTTGAAATATCTTACATATTACTCTGATGTAGCAATTTTATTTTGATAACTGGTTGTATAACGAATAAAATGATACATAAAAATTTATTCTATGTTAAATATTGAAAAAATAAAAAATCATTTTGTAAAAAGTGGGTCAACCCTCCCTCGTCTCGCCTACTTTTCTACAATATAAAACCTTTAATAATAAAATCTGATTATTATTAATTCTCAATTTATTCACATTGATAACAAGGCGTTAAACTAACAGAATGGAAAAGTATCCAGGCCAATTCACGTAATTAAATTTAGAATTTTCGGGTGTAAGTCATCGTTTAAAAATTATTAAATAAAATATTCAATATGTTTGTTTGTATGAAATCTTATGATTATAAACCGCATATCAACATTCCGTCATTTTTGTCATGTAGATATATACTATTTTAAAAAATAGATCTTTATTTACGTATTATTTTATATGTACATTAAAAAATGAATGATGTAACTAAGACTTTGTTTAAATGAGCATTTTTTTTTTTTTTTTTTTTTAATAGAATTACAAAAATACTTAATGTCACATTTTATATGATTTTTTGTTCAAATATCTGTATATGGATTTATTTTGCATGAAGAATAACTTACAATCAAATACTTTAATCTCTACATGTTTCATTGCAGGTGTAATAATATGCCTTTCCCCAACAAAAATAAAATCACATACCATGAAATAAGATCTTTAAAAAATCTTTTCTATTACCTGATTTCACCAGGGTTCGTACGCTTCAGGGAATTTTCCAGGTGAAATATCAGTATTTTTTTACAGAAAAATAAATCTAGGTTAAACCACGGCACTGTTAATAAAGAGGAAATGACATATTCTTAAAATAGTGAAGCTTCAACTGTAACCGTTTCAGCGGGAGTTCATTACCACCGGTTGCCTCCGATGAAAACGTCCTCCAGTAAATTTATACATAATTTTCCTCAGTATTTAAAGGCCTTGTTAATTCAAATTTTCAGTCATAAATAATGGTAGAAACATATTTTCAATTTTACTGGTGTAAGTTTACTTTTGCGGTAGTCAGCCCCTTCGTTTCCGCCATATTGTGATAACCGGTGAAACAAACTTACTGTTTTACCAGTCAAACTGACACCAGTAAAAACAAATAGAAGTTTTAATGATAATTGTGAGAAAATATTTCCATGAATAAGACACTTAAATAAGGAAAATTTTTCGATTCAATTTTACTGGTGGGAGGTTTGCCTCTGTGGTATTCGGAAATTGTAGATTCGATTTAGAAAAAGCACCCGCCATCTTGTGACAGCCTCCTCAGATATTTCACTCGCGAGTGGTAGACAGTACACAATATGTCTCCTCCTCTTTATTCATAACTCCATTGGTTAAACAAGCGAAATTTCGCCTTATTTAAGGAGACATTTTCTATAGGAAAATACTGGTACGGAAGAATCTCCTGCTCTGTAAATTCCAGCTCATGAACGAACCCTGTTTCATGCAGACATTGATAATCTTCGTTTACAGTATGTCATTTTTATACGTTAACGCATTAACGAAACACACTAGATTAATATTTTAGTTGAAGCTCGAGATCTGTAAAAAGAAATGCACCAAAATGTGCCCGGTTGCAAAGCGATATAAGTAAGCGTCCTATCTTAAATAGGAGAAGTATCCGCAAGATTAAAAGCGAGGTCACATCAATCAAGGTCATGCGCCACGTAGCGGATGGAGTGTGAACTACAGGTAGATACCTAACTGTTTTCTTACTGACACCACTAAAATGATAAAGTTTTTTCAGATTGATTAATAACTGAAGTTTTAGTGATAAGGCGAAGAAAACTTCGTGGTGTCAAGTGCGTCTGGAAGCCCCTCTCGTTACGCCATTATTTTGCATTAAAAGTGGCAAACAAAGTTCATTTACATGAACGACTGAAGATTTAGAAAGTACGCGCCACACTAAAAGCTCGCTTATGTGAATTATCACTCCGTCCACAAGGTGGCGCAACTGTGTTAATTTACGCCTGATTCTAGCATTAAGTTTGTTCGCTTACTTATAACGCTTTGGCCCGGTTGTATCGTAATGAGTGTTATTATTAAGATTAAAACTGTTTTCCCAGGTCTCTGAAAACCGTCCTCTGAATACTAGGTCTACGCACTGACGTAAAAGTGGCGAGTGTCGTATGCAGATTTTTTTCAGTGCACACTGTACATACGTCCCTGGAATTTTAATACCAATAATATCGTCGGTACCATGTCAAACTATCTAATATGAAAATACTGTTGCCAGTGGGCTACTTTTTTAATCCTTTCAGGTGCAAGGTACTTGTATGCGTAGAATGTTTGAACAATTGAATGACACCAGTATTTACAAGAAAATTCTTTTGTAAAGATGTAAGAGTGTGTTTTAGCGTACTTGATAAAAGTGAAATTTTCATTAAAAAAATCGGGTGACAATGTGGTAATTAGGGATTAAAATTATGTGATGCCACAGCGGCATCACCGCCTTTCAAGGGGTTAAAATTTAGATATCTTCATTGGCACCAGTTTTTTGAAATAGTAAAATTCGCCTTATTTAATGAATATTAATTAAGGGGGAAAACAAGGGGAATTTTACCATTTCAGAAAAGTAGTGTCAATCAAGAAATCTGAATTTTAAAAAAAGTATCCTACTGCCAATACTGTTCACATATTGGATGGTTTGACATGGTACCGACGATGTCTAAAAGTTTTCACTGTTTTATTTCTGAAATTAAATAAGTGAAAGAAAATGTTTAGAAAATATTGTTTTCATAGTTGCCAACTTCCCGATTTCTTTAATACCAATATTTTTATGCAGAAACACTTGTTTCTATATAATCGCAATTAAATAAAGCGAGCATTTTTGTAAGAATTTACTGTTAGGAAAAAAATTAGGGCGGGGCTTGGAAAATATGTGGCTTTTGTGGCTTCCAAATTCAAACCGTACAAACGCTTACAAAATCCAACTACGACATCCGCCATTTTTCTGTCAGGGCGTATGCCTAGTATTCAGGGGGCGGTGATCTGAAATTAAACAAATTTTCATTTGTTTAATTGCTTATTATTAAATATTAATTCAGAAATTTTCTGTTCTATTTGAAGCAATCGATATAAGTGATAAATTTATGTTTGTTTTGCAAAATTCTTAAAATTCTTTGACTTAGTAAATTATTATTATTATTTTTAATATGTAGTTTAAATTAATGTCTTTATAGAACAAATATCTATATATAATGTCTGTAAAGGATATCAAGCTTGTAGTATTCCTAATCTATTTAAAACGAAATTAAACATAATGTACATTCGTCGAAATAAAAGGTTCACCCCTGCTAATTATAGCGAAAATATTCGTGTAAAAACATCAACAATAGATTAGAAACAGCGTATAATATTTGAAAATATATAAAAATCATCTAATAGTGGCAGTCTACATATTAAAAATTACTTCAACTTTCATTCCTCAAAGAGTCTTACTGACGTTTCATAATTTATTAGAGTTTTTGAATCAACTCAGCCGGGAAAAGTACATAGATTATGGACTTTCTTTCTAAAATTTGCTGCGTTAGAACGTTTCTTTCCAAGGAATCATCAGAGTAAAATATTTATTATTTTAATAAGAAATAATAAAATGACCAAAAGATAATATAACCATTTTTTTAGATTCGAAGATATTTTTTAATTATGAAAACATTCTTATTTCCCTATGTTCTTGTTCAGATTATTCCTATAATTAGTTTTTGAGAAATACAATAATAATATAATTGACGAATATCAAAGACGTGAATTATCACTTTGTTAACTAAGCGTAAACCAACAGAGCGAAAAATGTCCAAGCCGGGAATCGAACACCGGCCCCTGGAATAGATCTCCAGTGCTCTACCAATTAAGCCACGAGGACGATGTCCAGCTTGGAATCTCTTACTCACACAAGTTGGTAAGGCTGCAACCGCAGCAATTAGATAAAATAGTCTTCATGAGCACACAATCTAGCGGCGTAACATGATATGCATATGAACCCAGCATCGATGAATATAAAATTTTAATTAATTTTTCAACTACTTTTCAGCAATCATCGGCTCGTGATTGGCGTTAGATCAAAAAGCCCTGCCATTAAACAAGGATAAGATTTCTTAAAAAAAAAAGAAAAAAATGGTGCGTATTTTTTAACACTTTCCTACAAAATTGAAAATTGTTTATGACTTCGGTTTGTCTGGCCGTCTGTACGCGTTCTAACTCTCGTAAATATACTCGAATTGCCCTGAAATTTTTCGATGTTATTGACATTTATCGTAGCATGATCGGTATTTCAAATAAAGTTTGTAACATGTTTAGTTCATCTACAGGGACAGTCAAAAGTATTCCGTTAGATTATGACCAATGGGAAAAAATCGTTTCAAAAATTTTTAATGATATTAAACGCTTTCAAACATAATAAAATTGATATTCATTTGTGAAGTCCACTACAATATGCAGTAGAATATGCGGTACAAAGAAAAGTTATTCATTTACAGTGCCACAAAAAAGAATTCCGTTACCTAAGGGTATAGGGGGGAAGTGTTTGCGGCGTATTTTAATTATGTTAAACTATTTCATAGTGAAATTGATATACTTCGCTGAGTACTATAAGTTATTTCTTGTATAATACGAAGTTCATAGCATTTACAGAGACACACAAAAGATTTCAGACAC
The DNA here is from genome assembly GCA_963932465.1 of Maratus speciosus. NCBI lineage: Eukaryota > Metazoa > Arthropoda > Arachnida > Araneae > Salticidae > Maratus > Maratus speciosus. The sequence continues at coordinate 26,731,798 of OZ010787.1, forward strand.
TATATTGTATCAGAAGTAGCGGTGATTGATGGAAATGCATTTTCAATTATGATATGTGGTTTTATGTTTCACTATATTTATGCATACTATATGGTGTGTATAAATGGTATAATTTATATACAGGGCTACAGAAAAGAATTCGTAAGGGTTACTGGGTATGAGCGCAAATTGTTTAAAGGTGGTTTTTAATGGAGTTTTGCATTTTTACGCTGAACTGCATTTAGTTTATTAATGAATGTTTGTAGAATATACATAAAAAGATATACAGGGTCAAGCAAAAAATTGGATGCATGGTCGTATATGGATGATAATTTATGAATGATGATGTGATTTCAGTAATTTTAAGAGCGTTTTAGTTTTATTTAAATTTTAGCTAAATAGGGGCGTGTAATAAAGATAACTAGGTAAACTACAGAGCTGTAGAAAAGTATTCAAGTATGTTTCCATCTATTAGTATAAATTACTGAAAGAGGAATTCCAACCTGTTGTGCGTTTTCTTGCTAAACTAAATGTTCCCATTATATAGTATATATATATATATCAGCATACAGATCAAATACAGGGTTGTTTAATAGAATTGGCATACATATTTGGCTATGGACGGTAACTGCTGAAATCATTTTTTTAAATGTTTACTTAGTTATCTTATTTACCTTATTTCCCTAAATAACGAAGTTTTGTTAAAGGTTTCAGGGAGTGTTGGAATTTGTTTCATAATTTATGCCGTATGCATGATTTATCTTTCTTGCTAACAATGCAATTAGTTCTCCGAAAAAGACAGCAACGAGCCGTCTGAGTATAAATGCATCAAAGAATTGGATAATTAAAGGGTGGTGTAACGTAAAAAGTCACGTAAATGCTCCCCGCGATTTCCACAGGGAAGCACATTTTTTACGTCGATTTAAAAGTGCAACACTCTCTTTTCTCTTTCAATGGTTAATTTCGATTTTCTGCAAGGTTTAATTGTTAAATCAGGTCTGGATTAACAAATGAAGTTAGTTGTCCATATTTCTGTGAAGTTCATAATCTTCTTTTGCACGAATTCCGCACACTCTTTTGAAAGTACAAAGATATCTCCACTGTATGAAACTAACCCCTGGACATTCTGCTAGCCATATCCCCCCCCCCCCCCCCCCAATCCCATTAAAAACGAGCCCCGTAAACAGTGTACCGTTTGTTGTTCAGAAAAAAACTGAAGCTAGCAAAAAAAAAAAAAAAAAAAAAAAAAAAATCCCAAAGATTTTGAAGTAGGACATTGCCTCGAACCTTGCTTCGAAATTTTTAATAGCAAACTTCATTTTTTACTACAATTTTTGCAAGTATTTTCCTATTTTCAATATTATACATTTTTTACCTTTATATTTCATAAAATAAATCGAAGTTTAACCCTTAAATACATGTTTTATTTATTTTGTTTCGGAAAAATATATATGATTCTCAGAAAGGTTTATTACACAGGAAAGAATAATGAAAAAAAAATAGATGTACATTAATTGCATAAGACGTCATCCTGTTTTTGTGGTGTACATCCACAATACAAGTAAAAACTAAAATATTGCAAATTAATATATATTTTAATAAAATCAGAATCAAAATACCTTATTTTATAAAAAAAAAATATTTTGTAAAATTTAATACTTCAATGCCTGAATTATTCTTTTAGAATTGCGTTTTTTAGTCTCATATTAAAGATTTGTCACCAGAAATTTTAATATAGATTTTTAAATTTTTTTAGTAGCATATTTTGTAATTTACAGGATTAATATTTTTATATAAATTTAGTGGTTGCTAAGAGTTAAATAAAAAGGGACGCAGATATGCATCAATATGCATTTAAGGGTTAACCATTTTAAGGGCGGTGGATCATTTTTGGACCACTTAATTTTAATACCTAAATGTATATGCACCAGAATTTTAAAACGAATTTTTTTCCTTTTATTAAGTACACGAAGAAAAGCTTTTACATATTTTCAAATAAATTTGTTTTTAAATTCCGGTGTCATTCAATTATTTCAGAATTTTACGCATAGGAGTGGTTTGCCCTTGAAACGGTTAATAGCGTTGAAAAGTTAAAAAATTGTTTCAATTTGATTAGAAATGCGATTCTTTAAGTTTGTTTTTTCACATAAATTTACAGAGCATTAAAATTCCCAATCAAATGACTATTTGATTTTTCAATCTGCGTCTATTTTGAGTAAAAAACAGAAAAAAATAAATGGGAGAAGACTACATTATCTTTGACGGAAAATAATTGTTAAAGCTAGCATAAAGCAATTTAACAAGAAAACCGAAGTTTAACAACAATTGAAACAACTGAAGTTTAAAAAAAACCTAACCCTTATTTTAAAATAGTTACTGAAAACAGAATAATCTATAAAAAGTTTGATATGAAAAACATTTTAGACACCGCACAAATTTTATTATATCGCTTATTCTTTGTACTTCTCATTGAAAACTCTTGAATTCTCTATGTATTTTATCAATTCACAAAGGTTACATAAAATATTCTTAAGGATTTGAATAGGAAATTCATTTAAGAAACCAATAGAATTTTATATAAAAGGAGAAATATGAATCACTTTTCAAAAAGGCGGACACAGCGAACAAAAAGTGTTTTAACGTAAACTAACACCGGAAAGTAACTCATTTGGAAAATCAGAAACTCCTCTTTACGATGGAAAACATCCATTTAAATATTTATATAATAGAAAGAGAACAATTTTTAAATAATTAATGCATTCTAGCATGCATTAATATTTAATACATTAAAAATAACTGAGGCCTGAGAAGAATTTTACTTAAGTATTTTTTTAAATGAAAATTGTTAAATTATTCTTGTCTATAATTTTTTTGCGTTAGTATTTGCTACAAGTGAAATACATTTTAGATATTGAAATATTAAATAAAGCCGTTTTCATGCATATTTCTTCTACCGGAAAGTGTTAAAGTAAACATATTTTCCGTTTCTTTGCATCGTTGTATTAAATTAACTCTATGATGAGTGGTGGTATATTATTTATACCACCTAATTTTAATCCCCAGATTCTAAAATTGCATTAGCAATTCCTGAATAGAATTTTGATTTTATAATGTGTGTGAGAAACAGAATTTGTTTAGTTTTAAATTTTATTCTTCTTAAATTTTTAGCGGCAGCCATCCAGTCCTACATTTAGGCAGAAGTAATGCTTTTTCCCTGAAAGACAAGAAAATAAAAACACGAAAACATAAAACGAATACACATGTTTATGTAAATGTAAAAACAGTTATGCATATTTTTTATTCCTGTAATGTTACCTGTTTTAAAAAGTACACAATTGATCCACCATTTCTCCACCGCCCCTGAATAGTAGGCCAGCGCGCATACGTAAAATTAGCGCTGTCGTAGTCTGATTCTTTTTATCGTTTGTACGTTTCCCTGAATTTAGACACCGGTATTTTCTGAAAATTTATTTTCCACTTATTTAAAAATCAGAAAAATAATTCGAAGAAAACTTTTAGAAATTTTTGGTATTAAAATTTAGCCCTTTAATGCGCAACTTTGCATGTATGCAAAGAACACTGTTTTGAATTTAATAGATTTCTTTTTATTCGCATATACCTTATTCACACCAGAAAATTAAAATAGCATTATGTGCTTTAATTGAAAAACAGATATTCCGTATTTAAATAAAGCGAAATTAACCACTGAAACTTTCTGGTGCAGAGCCAGATTCTCTGAATTACGTAATTTTTAGAACGTATTCTTTCATGGGAATTAAAGGGTTAAAGGTTAAGTTTTATAAAATAAATAATTATATAAAATAAAGTATTTGGAGACATACTTATTAAAGTATTTACTAATTTGCGTTATTTAAAAGTAAATCAGACACATGACAGTAGTTTTTTCTTGTATTGCAGATGTGCAGCAGAAGAAAAGATTGACGTATTATATGAAAAATGTATCTCTGATTTTTTTTTTCATAATTTTTTCTGTGTAACAAACTTTTCAGAGAATCATATATATATATTTTCGAAACAAAATAAAAAAGAGCGCATTTAAGGGTTAAGGGACAGTATAAACGTTGACAATATCCACCTTCAGCAGGCGACATTTTTGCTTCAGCGTGTAGTTTTAGTATTAAGGTGGCGGTGATTTTTTGAATCATGACTTCAATAAGCTATTGGACCACCGCCAACTGAATAATAGGGCTGAGCGCTGGAACAAAAATGGCGGCTGCCGAAGGCGGATTTCTTTTAACGAATGCACGGCTCCTTAAATTTAGAAACCAGTATTTTATAAAAAAAAATTCTTTGACTTGTTTTATCTCAGAACAATAATACGGGGAAAACTTTAAAATTATTGGTACACATATTCAAGGGACCGTACAGACGTTAAAAAATCCACCCCTGGCAGCCGCCATTTTTATGTCATCGCTCAGGCCTAGTATTCAGAGGCGGTGTATTGGACGATGTCCCTGAATACTTGTACTGCGCAGTGGCAGAAAAATGGCAGCTGTCATAGGTGGATTTTTTAAGCGTTTATACGGACCCTTGGACTTCTATAACAGTAACTTTTAAAGTAATCTTTTCTGAGATTAACTAAGGTTCAAAATAGTTTTAGAAAACACCGGTATCAAAACTCAAGGGAATGAACTAGCGTTACAACGACTAAGTATAAATAGTGCGAAAATCGCTTTTACTTGCATCGCATTAGAATGCATCCAAAAAATTACACTTTCCTAGACTGTGACGTCATCGAGATTATTGCTCGAAAGGGTAAACACAAAGCGTTTGTTACAGAGTCAAAAAATATGTGTTGCGAAATGCATTTAAAGTTTTAGGCCGTTAAATATGAAATGTCTGATTTGAAAGCGGTTTTCTTATTTAAAAATTCCGAATTCACTCCAGAAAGTTTTAATAGTTATTTTTACTTTATATGATACTATATTTTTCATAAATTAAATAAATGAAAATTACTAATTTTCTAAAGAATATTCAAAATTTTCTGGTGTGAATTCAGAGTTTCTAAATTAAAAAAACCTCTTTGAAATCGGACATTTCATACTTAACCCTTAAATATGCAATTTTTTATTTTGTATCGAAAAAATTATATATGATTCTCTGAAAGTTTTATTACACAGGAAAAATAATGAAAAAAATCAGAGATACATTTTTTATATAATACGCTAATCTTTTCTTCTGTTGCACATCTGCAATATAAGTAAAAACGACTGTCGTGTGGCTGTTTTACGCTAAAATAATGGAAATTAGTAAATGCTTTAATAATTATGTCTCCAAATAACTTATTTTATATAATTATTATTTATTTTATAAAACTGAACCTTTAACCCTTTATTTCCCATAATAGCATACGTTCTAGAAATTACGTAGTTCAGAGAATCTGACTTTACACCAGAAAGTTTCAGTGGTTAATTTTGCTTTACTTAAGTAAGGAATGTTTTTTTTTTTTTTTTTTTTTTTTTAAGCAAATATTGATATTTTAAATTTCTGATGAGAATTAGGTATATGCGAATAAAAAAATTGATTTAATTCAAAACAGTATTGTTTGCATATATGAAAAGCTGCGCACTAAAGGGTTAATGACCTAATATATGGCCTGAATTTTCGTACATTCCCTAATGTGAATGTGTATTACAACATAGATCTTTTTCATTCTGTTTTTCGAAAAAATTATCTTTCAAAAGTTAGTTTCCCGGACATTCAATTGCATCACGAATAAATAAAAACACACTGGATTTCTATTCATTCTTAGCAATAGCCTCGATCATAGCGCCCTCTGGTGAAAACGTATTTTTTTTAATATACTACTAGACACCATGGATTTATTAATAAAGAAGAATTGACATATATTTAAAATAGTGAAGCTTCAACTGTAACGGTTTACACAAGGGCTGATTATCGCCGGTGGAAACTTCCACCTGTAAATTTATATAGAAGTTTTCTCTGAATTTAAAAGTCTTATTAATGCAAAATTAAAGTCATAAAAATTGGAGGAAATAGATTTGAAAGTTTACTATTGCGGTAGTCAGGTTCTGCGTTTCCGTCATATTGTTACAACGCAGTTATGAATAAAAAGGAGGAGACATATAGTACACTGGTTATCAAAAATTAAGGAAAAGTCACAAAATGCTAATTTTCAAATACGCTAACACTCAAAAGGAAATAATATAATTCAAGTATTTACTATCTCTACAATACAGCTAGTCCATATAACATCTCATTCATGTCACACATGGTCACAAATGTCACAGTCACTATGTTGTAACAAAAAAATAGGAAATTCCATACATCTCATTATGAGTCTCAAATGATCAGTATATGTGACTCCACTCTATGACTGCTGCTTTGGGACGAGTCACCATGTGACTTTACAGTGTAGTTACATTGTGACTCTCATGTGACTGTCATTTGTAGACTCAATTTCAAAGTCATCGTGAACGCTGTGACGGTGAATTCGTATGCCCAGGTCCCCAATATGAGTAAGAAAAAACTCCAACACAAAAGTTTGAGGACTTTCATCTTTATTATGAATTGACGAATTCACCGTCACAAACGCTGCATTGTGATAAGTTACCAAATAATGTCACATTAAAGTCACATGATGATTTTCAGGTGACAGAGAGACTACCGTGAAATCACCATTGTGCTCTTTTGGGAAAAGTCTCAATGTGACTATAATGTGATATTATTTGGTGACTTATCATAATGCAACGTTCATGATGACTATGAAATTGAGTCTCAAAATGACAGTCACATGAGAGTCACAATTTAACTACATTGTAAAGTCACCTGGTGACTCGTCACAAAGCAGCAGTCACATTGACTTCTCAGTGGAGTCACATATAGTGATCATTTGAGACTCATAATGAGATGTATGGAATTTTCAATTTTTTTGCTTCACCGAAGTGACTGTGAAACTTGTGACCACGTGTGACAGGAATTAGATGTTATATGGGCTAGCTGTGTTGTAGAGATAGTAATTACTCGAATTATGTTATTTCCTTTTGAGTGTTCACGTATTTGAAAATTAGCATTTTGTGACTTTTCCTTAATTTTTGATAACCAGTGTATATTGTATACCAGTTCCGAGTGAAGTAACTGAGGAGGTTGTCACAATATGGTAGTTGCTTTTTTTTTTTAAATCGGATGCACAGTTTCTGATTTCCACTAGGTCGAAATTTCCACCAGTAAATTTGAATAGAAAATTTCGTCTTACTTAAGCGTCTTATTCGTGGAAATATTTTCTGACATATATGGTAAAATTTTCTATTTGCTTTTACTGCTTTTCCACGGTAAAACTATCAGTTTGTTTCACTGGTTGTCACACTATGGCAGAAATGCAGTGCCTGACATCCGAAAAAATAAAATTCCACCAGGAAAATTAAAAATTTGTTTCTGCCATTGTTTATGACTGAAATTTTGCATTAATAATGCGTTTAAATAAGTAGATAATCACTATATAAATTTACTGGTGGAAGCTTTCACGGCGGTAATCAACACCTGCGAAAACGGTTACAGTTGCAGCTTCATCATTTTAAGGGTATGTCAGTTCCCGTTCAGGTCGCAACCCGAGAGTTTCTCGGGCAACGTAAAAGTAGCAAAATTTGCGCAACCCGAGATTTCATCGGGATGTATTTTTTTTCGTCTAATTGACCCTCCTTGATCATTCCCACCAGTAACTTTTTATTGTAAATTTTCCTTTATCTAATCGGAGCATTTTACCGATTAAATCAGATGAAAATTTTGTTTTGAATAACCGGTGACAAAAGAATAAAAATTTTTAAAAGACGCTCGTCTCGAAGGAATTAAATATGCAATTTTGAAGCTATTTTGATAAAACAACTACGCAGCGAGAGGGTTAATACTAGAACGCCCGGAAATTTTCCTCAAGTTTCATAAAAATATTTTATATCAGAATTTTTTTAATTTATTTGGCTGATTCCTTTAACGGAAATCTGCTTTTTAAAATTTAACTTATTTTGGGAAAAATGTCTGGTTCCAATTGACATTTAACCATATGTTCGGAGTCGAATCGACTCATTCCGCGGGTTCTAGTGTTAATAGCTCCATGATTGTGACAACTGGTGAAACACACTTACTGTTTTATCAAGCAAACTGGCATCAGTAAAAAAATAGAAGTTTTTACCATATTTGTGAGAAAATATTTCCATGAATAAGTCGCTTATATAACATAAAATTTTCTATCAATTTTACTGGTTGGACGTTCGCACCGGCGGTATTCAGAAACTGTAGGTACGATTTAAATAAAAAGCAGCCGTCATCTTGTGACAACCTCCTCAGTTACTTCTCTCGCAACTGATAGTCAGTACATAATATATATCCTCCTCTTTATTCAAAATTCCATTTTAGACTCTATACTAACGTTAAAAAAAATCCGGCCACCACCGCTGCCGTTTTTCTGTCTGCACTTAACCCTCTCGCTGCGCAACCCGAGAGTTTCTCGGACAACATAAATATAGAAAAATTTGCGCAACCCGAGATTTCATCGGGGATGCATTTTTTCTGTCTAATTAAACCTCCTTCTACATTCCCACCAGTTACTTTTTATTGCAAATTTCGACTTATTTAATCGAAGCATTTTCCCGATTAAAATAGACAAAGCTTTTTATTTTGAAAAATCGGTGACAGAAGAATAAAAATTCTTAAAAGACGCTAGTCGCGAAGGAATTAAATGCGCAATTTTTGAAGCTATTTTGATAAAACAATTACGCAGCGAGAGGGTTAAGACTGTTATTCAAGGGGCGGTGTATTTGAACAAAATATAGAACAGTATGTTACATGGACGCACTTACTACTTAACAGTTTCTTTTTTCTTGACGAAATAAACTAAAAATATTGCCTAAACACAACTTTTTTCAACTAAAATATTCGCCTTATTTATTCTAAAAAATTAAATATATCTAAGATTAAAATTAAAATTTAGTGATGTCAAAAAGCTTTAACCCCTTGAGGGGCAAGCAATTATGTTTGGGAAATGCTGAATTCCCACCGGAATCTTTGAAAATTTCTAGTTCAAAATAAGTAAAAGCAATTTTACGGCTTTTTTCCACCAAAGTTAGAAAAGTAAAATTTAATAATATTTTTCTGGTGTGAAACTTCATTAATCGTAGGTGATATATAATATATGCCGGTGCCCCTCATGGGGTTAAGAAATGGATCAATCAAACTTTTCTTACCCGTACGGTATACAGTTAAAATAATTAAGTGGTTAATAGCAACAATACTTTAGAGGATTGTTATGAAAAAAGGAAGATTTTCTAATTGAAAATATGTTTACTTCTAACACTTTCCGCTGTAAGAATTTTACAAGAAAAAGTATTTTGCTTATATGTTACTACACTAAAATTTGATTCCAGTGTACTGAGTACTACTGCAAATTTTCATTAAAAATTATAGAGAAGAATGTCGAAGCAATTTGTATTTAAAAAAAATACTTAAGTAAAATTTTGCCCAGGCTTCAGTTATTTCCAATTCATTAAAGTTTAATTCATCGTGCAACGTATTTATTATTTAAAAATTGTTCTCTTTCTATTATATGAATATTTAAAAGGATGATTTCCATCTTAAAGTTTGTCCAAATGAGTTACTTTCCGGTGTTAGGCTGAGCTAAAATATTTCGTGTCTGCCTTTTTAAAAAGAGATTCATATTTCACCTTTGAAGTGAAATTCTATGGTTTTCGTAAATGAATTTTCAGATTCAAAGCCTTAAAAATATTTTACTTACATCTTTTTAAATGATAAAGTATATCAATAATTCAAATGTATTGACGGAAATATGTATAAAAAAAATAAACGAAATAATAAAATTTGTGTGGTGTCTAAAATGTTTTAATATGGAATATTTTATAAAAAGTATAAAAAAATCTTTCATGTCTTTTAAGTTTTTTGAAATATTCGGTGACTCCTCCGGAGTTGCCCCGGGCACCGATAATAACCTTAAATGAACCTCAAAATTGTACGATTTTATTTCTTTAACACGATTTTATATTTTTAAATAAAAAAATCGATGAAATTTTTGATTTTTATTTGTAAAATCACTTGCATGATGACATTTTTTTTTCACATATCGTCGTTTCGTAGTGTAAAGAAAATTAGTTTTTGATGTCCAAACTCTCTGAATATTTTATATATTTTTTAGTTATAAATATAACGGTTTTGCTGTCCCTTTAAAAATTTCATGAAAAATTATTGAAAACTATACCAGAATGCAAAGCGATATAAGTAAGCGTCCTATCTTAAATGGGAGAAGTAACCGCAAGATTAAAAGCGAGGTCACATCAATCAAGGTCATGCGCCACGTAGTGGATGGAGTGTGAACTACAGGTAGATACCTAACTGTTTTCATACTCACACCACTAAAAGTATAAAGTTTTTTTTTTACGTTGATTAATAACTGAAGTACCTCTGACAAGGCGAAGAAAACTTCGTGGTGTCAAGTGCATCTCGATGCCCCTATCGCTAAGCCATTATATTGCAATAAATGTGGCAAATAAAATTCGTTTACGCCGAAAAAATTCACATACACGCCACACTGTGCCCGTATGTGAATTATCACTCCGTCCACAAGGTGGCGCAACTATGTTAATTTACGCCTGATTCCAGCATTAAGTTTGTTCGCTTACTTATAACGCTTTGACCAGAATGCCTTAAAGAAGTTACTGTTAATAAATGCTTGATTCAAATTTGAGTAATAGCGTTGCCGTACAGTGTTGCCAAATGGGCTGCTTTTTTAAATTCAGATTCTTGATTCGCACCACTTTATTGAAATGGTAAAATGCGCCTTATTTAATGACATATTAATTAAGTCGAAAGCAAAGGTAATCTTACCGTTTCAAAAAAGTGGTGGCCGTCAAGAAATCTTAATTTAAAAAAAGTAGCCTACTGGCAACATTGTTGCCGTATGGGGACAAAACCGAACTTCAAAAACGATTTTTTTTTAATTATTTATTTATTTCTTTTAAGTTAACAATTATATTTTTTCGAACTGATTGCGGCTTTTGTGACGTAAGAGTACGATCGTTACAAATATGTCTTCCGTTTTTAACTAAAGGAAACGGTTTGCGCAATGGAGGTTAAAGCAAAACGGGAAAAAAAATAGGTTTATGCGTGCATTAGTTTGTTCATTTGCTTCCGCTGCATTAATTTGGTTCTGGGCATGCGCGGGACACGTCTACCGATTTTTACAAAAAAGATAACTTTCTTGATGAGTGTTTAATTAATATCTCGGATAATTATCAAAAATAAAACCTCTGATCCTCAGATGCATTAGGTACTGCCTTGGACTATCCTCGTCGTCATTTTTAGATTTCTAGGTACCGTATATTTCACTAGCAATCGCAGTTAGACTCTCTCTCAGACACATAGACAGACAGAGCGAGGATTTTTTTTCATTAGTATAGATTCAGTTCCCACTGATTCTTTTTAAATACTAGCTTTTAAGTTATTAGCCTTCGATATGCTATTTCTTTCAGGCAACAATAAAAATGTCGTCCCTAAAAAATAACGTTACGTTACATGAGCTAGCCGTTAAACGACGCATATGTATCATTGTACAGCTAAATACTGACAACCTCTACTGCATTTTTTTTAACTTCTAAACATCGCACATTTTCAATTTTTACACATTCGTATAGGAAAAAAAATTCTTTTAACTGCAGTTTGTTTTAAAATTGCATCTCAATTCATTTTTGAGATTTTTTTTTTGTAGTTTTTAATGCCATTTCTGTAATGATGGCAACTGAAGTACTCCATTTCTGTCGAAAGTAAAGAGAAAATAGTTGATTACAATATCATTTTGTTGCCATTTCTCATAGCAACAAAAAAAAATAACTGTAATTAAAACACGCGCTATTCCAAGAATATCGTCTGCTATAAAAATGTATTTTAAAGAATAATTGTGTGTATTGTCGTATTCTTCCGTGTCTTCTGTGTCTTATTTCCTATTATTTAAATAAAGTGACGCCATATGCATACTTTTCTATAGATGTTGTATAAGATTGTATTGTAAATGGGAATCTTTCATCGGATACAAATTACGTCATTTTATATAAACGAAAAGCGTGTATTTTAAGTCTTAAAACTGAAATAAATTTTGTAGAAGTGCACCATTTTTACTCCAGCTTTTTTGAAATTCTTCACAGGTGGAAATACTTCACTTTTGAATATAACGCAATCGAAATCACACACTGATAAAACGCAAAGCTTTCAAAAATTTAGAGAATCGTTATAGAAGAGCAGTGACATTTAGGTTAGGATAATTGTATGAGAGTTAAAGTAACCAATATAAGATGTATTTTTTATTGTAACTAATTTTATAGGTTTATTATAAATAAATGAAACAGTTACTTAGTAAACACCTTCTTTTGTCGAAATTCGACTGGTTCCACAGCGTAAATACGGGTTAGGTTCCCTTAGAAAAGCACCCACGGAGGGCACTCCCCCCTTTAGGGCCTATATCCCTCGTGCTGCTAATTGGCCGTCATAAACACAACCAACCAATAGACGGGTTCCACCTCGTAATAATATTTTTTTTTTTCCTCATCGAGGGCGATACTAAATTCTGAAAAAGAAGAATCCCTGCTTCTTGCTTGTTAGATTTTTTAAATTTCAGAACGCTTAAATTCGATCACGCAAGTCTTAACATTTGTTTTTGTGATAGCCAGTCTCTCAATACAATATCATTATAAATATACACATGTATTAACTGTAAATGTAGTAATGATAATAATTCTAAAGCAAGTGCCACAGTATTTAACATAACGTGCATGTAAATACATTTAAATTTATTATGTAGGAATAATTTAATTCATACAGGGACAAAGTTATTAGTTTGCAAAAATGTTGAAATAATTGAGTATCACCAGTATTTACGAACAAATTGATTTGAAAATATACAAACGTTTTTCTTCGCGTAGTCAACATAAGCAAAATCTTATTCAAAAATCCTCCTGAAATTTTGCCAGTTACAGATTACAGTAAAATACTAAAAATAACATACCACTGCCTTCTTAAAAGTTAAATGGGAACACCATAACTGCTAAATGCTACGAATATGTGCCACTAGCAACTCCGAATAGAATTTAGCGCCTTATTTAATAAAATATTCCTTTGGTTAAACAAGGCAACATTTACATTATAAAATACTGGTGGCAAAATGTTTAGCATTTGGAAGCTACCGAATATAAAACAGAAGAAAATATAAAAAAAAATACTTTCTGTTGATAAAGGATATCCCGGCGTTCTTATGGATGCTTATTTTTTAATAGTTTGGGAGGAGGGGGTGGGGTTCAAGATCGAATTTTTCAGGCACCAGTATCTTTAACTTTAAACTTTGAGTATATTTTTAGATCAATTCCAAGAAAGCGATCTATAAAAATATATCTTGATTGTTTGTTTCGCATAATAGCCGCTAGTGGCACTACAGGGGAGAAAACCATGAACTATTAATAAAGAGGAACTGGCATATCGTTAAAATGATGAAGCTGTAACTGTAACCGTTTTCGCAGGGGTTGAATACCACCGTGAAAGCTTCCACCAGTAAGTTTATTTAGAGATTATCTACTTAGTTAAACGCATTATTAATAGAAAATTTCAGTCATAAATGATGGCAGAAATAAATTTATAATTTTCTTGGTGGAAGTTTATTTTGTCGGATGTCAGGCACTGCATTTCCGCCATATTGTGACAACCAGTGACACAAACTGACAGTTTTACCATGAAACTAACACCAGTATCAATCTGATTAAAAGAAGTAGCCCAGTGGCAACACTGCCAAGTCTGTCACAGGCGAATATCTTTTAATTCTGACTGGCACCACTTTATCTAAACAAAATTGCTTAACACATTCTTTGACAACATTTGCAAGAGAAATATACTTCAAAAATTATATAAAAAATAACTAGTGCAAACTGAATATAAAAATAGTCTCCTGTGGCAGCCCTGCACTGTATATCCGTCATATGGCACGTGTGAGTTGAAAAAATTAATCTGTTCGGAACCAGAAACTCTTACACAAATTTTATTCTGTTGGCGCTATTTTTTTTAAGCACCACTTTCCCTTTTACAATGAAAGTATTTGCAAGAAAAAATTACTATAAAATTTATTTTTTAAATATAGTGGTTGGAATAGAATATAAAAATAATCGTCTCTAGCAGCCGTGCGAATATTCACTGAATACAATTTAAACCTAGAGTGGAATCACATATAAAAGCTAGCGTCCGATAAGTGTTAAACTGGCTTCATAAACATTCCACTCATTGCTTTATTACTGCAATTCTTTTCAAAAAGTTTTTTTTTTTTCAAATCCTAAAACATAGCTGCCAACTTTTACGCTTTCTTTGTACCACTAAAATTTTATAGTAATTACTGTCTTATTTAATCGTCAAAATCTCAGGACGAAACAAATCAAAAATCTTTATTTAATTTAGTGGTTGCCAAAAAGCGTAAATGTTGGCAGCTATGAAAAAATAAATAAACACGACTTTGTCTTGTATCATTTTATTTCTGATCAGCTTAATTTATGTAGATTCTATAACATATTAAAGAAATTTATAATTTCTAAATAACTCTTATTTCAAAACATCTTACCAGTACAAACAAACATGATGAAAAAAAAAAAAAAACATAACAAATAATGAAAGCCATCGATACTTCAATGCTTACGCACTTAATACTCATTAATAAATTGCAATGTTTCCAATTAAAATAACCGTGAAAATAGAATAATAGTTTGTCTCACAAATTTTAAACAGTATTGGGTCGGTCAAAAAGTCGTGTCCGCTTCGAAAAATCAATTCGTACCGGAAAATGCGGCCTGTTAATTATTAGACATCAGATATCGGAATCAATCTCTACTAATTAAATGAAAGGTTTTTTTTCGGTACGAATTGATTTTCCCAAATGGACACGATTTTCCGAACGACCCACGACCCAATATATATACCGTAATTTCTCGCGTATAACCCGCGGATTTGTTAAGTCTGTTTGAAACCAGAAATTTTATTGAAAAAAAATTTCGTTTTAATAAATTATATATATTAATATATTATATAATTATTATATTATATATATTAAAAAATATTAATAAAATTTTCATACTGCTTAAATGGCAAGTTTTCCTTCCAACTGGCGTTAATGAGTTAAACAAACAACAACAACAAAAAAAAAACTGTCAACATCTAAAAAGAGCAACACAAGTACACAAATCAGAATTTTTCACAGAGTACTCACATAATGTTTATATGATAAGGTTCGTAGGTTGATTGGGGTTTTATGGCGCAAACTCCCGGTAGGGACATGTTGGCAAAAACAAAGTCAAAATGAGAACAAAAATTTGAGCATAAAATTACTAACATGAAAAAAAAACTGTGTGATTAAATGAATTCAGTAATGATAATTAAAGCCATTTAAAAGAATAAAAAGGTCATAGTTAAAAGACAAAGGTATTACAATTTAAAAACTTTAAAATGTTATAAAGAAAAAATCGTTAGAATAATAAACAAAATATAAGATGTTGTTCAATATTACATAAAAACAATAAATAAAAAAAAACGCAGAGAAGTAAAAGCACAATATAAAATTAATCAGGTAAAAACTCTTCAATGACAGTATTTTCTTCATCTGGACTCGAGTCATAGGATTCTGACTCCATAGTCTCTTCTACATAGTGCTGCAGCTGTCTGGAATCCTTAACATTAGTAATACAAGTACTAAGACGTGAGTTCCTGTTCTTTTTCTGTACAGTTTTCCATTGTGAGGATGCCTGAGTTGAGGTCTTCCCTCTCTCTTTCTTTGCACAAGATTTTGGGTTTGGTTTCTTAATTTGAGAAATATTAGGTTTCTGCAAGTTACGTATGGGTGAAATAGAAGTTTGTTCATTCTGATGTTCGGGTGAATATTTAGATTGGCCAGTGCAGAGGTGCCAATTCTCCGGCTTTTTGGATACCAGTATTTTAATGCAGAAAATTTTGTTTTATTTAATTGGAACATTTGGTCGATTTAAAATAAGAAAATTTTCCCTAAGATAATAGTGGTGTTTAAAAATACGGAGACTTGGCAACTCTGCCAGTGGATATTTGTGACTGACTAGTTTGTTATTCTATTATAACATGTTCTGAGGATGGTAGACAACGTTCTAATTTTGTGGTTACATAGCATTTAGTAGCACAACAGACATCACAGGTTTCTCTATTTGAAGTGGTGGTGGATTGTGTTTTAGCTGAGTTACTTGGTGGAAAAGAGTTGTCACTCTGGGTGCTTATGTGCTTTACAGGTTTTGATTGTTCTTTAAGTATACTAGATTAAGATAACCCAATAGAAGGGGTCGTGTATTCAACAAGTTTACGAGCTCCAGGGTAGGAAAGTTTTTGAGTAATCTTAACAGGTGAATTTCGTTTTCATGGTTCCAGTTAGGACAAGAGCGAGAGAATTTGATGTATGATCATCTTTACAGTTTGCACAACGTTTGGGTTTTTCGCAAGTTTTACCGTCATAGCCGACTTCTGCTCAACGTGCACAGATAACAGTGCCACGAAAGGCAGTATTAGTATGGTGATAACACTGGCACTTAAAACAACGGAGAGCATTAGGGATATAAGGCCGGACTGGACAGTTTATGTAGCCAGCTCTAATTCTAGTAGGTAAAATGTGGCTATTTAAAGTTAGAATAATGTTGTTAGAATAATGTAGTGTTTTGTAGGAAGTACTTGCCCATTTCGTCGAATATTAATACGGCGTACATCTATGATATTTTAATCACTTAAATTAGTTAGAAGTTCTTCTTTTGTGAAAAATAAAAGATAGGGTTCAGATATTACTTCACGGCAAGTATTCAGAGTTTGATGTGCTTTAACAGACACAGAAAAAGTACCTATAGTACCGCAATTTGACAGAAGTTGTGACTGGCTGGCTGAAGAAACCCCAATCAGTAAATCCCCAGACTGCAGTTTTTTGAGAGAGTGACCATCACCAAGCACAGACTGGAACGTGTTTGCAATAAGAAATAGTAATTTTTTTTTTTTTTTTTAACACTGGAACGCCCGGAAATTTTACTCAAGTTTCATAAAAATATTTTACCCCAGAATTTTTATTTAAAATTATTCGACTGATTTATTTAACATAAATCTGCGTTTTTAAAATTTAACTTATTTTGTGAAACATTTTCTGGTTCCAATTGACATTTAATCATATGGTCGGAGTCGAATCGACTCCTTCCGGGCGTTCCAGTGTTAAAGAACTATCTGAGAGACTGTCAGTGCGTTTAATTACAAAAAATGAGTGAATAAGGAATTCTGTATAATTTGTTGATTTCCACATGGGGGAGAAATAGAAGGAACTAAAGTATTTCCACCCATATTTAAAAAAATAATAAAAGTTCAGACCCCGGCCGCATTCCCCACTACCAAGCCCAACAAAACGATGCACATTCGTGCACCAGTGCTAACCAGGGCCCATACGGTCACAAGACAATCCTATGTCAGTCTCCATCCTTAACGAGATGACTAGTAATTGCCCGCTCACTTGAACACTGAGCCAGTGACAGTAGCCAGCTGACCAGCCAATAGATGCATACGGGACGAATATGCACCTCCCGTCTACCTGAAGTACAGGCCAAAGCAGTGTGCTGGTTTCCCTCAACTTTCAGGATCCCCCTTTCCAGGGACACGGGTCACCATGCACAGCAAACTCGTGTGTGGTTTACGACTCCCCATAAGTCGATATAGACAGGATGATATCCACTTATGCTGAATTGCCCTCACCTCTTAAGAGGAAACCACAACGAGAGTGTAAATTGGTGTCCTAGATAGGTTTCCCAAGTTATGCATCGGCAAATTTCTTTCAATGTACGAATTTAATATAAAATGTCTTCCAATTAAAAAAATATTGGACAACATGATATAAATGCATATTCCGTAAGGTAGAAGCCCTTAGTCAATGATGTTCTTTGAATGAAAACGAGAATTATCGTTTCCCGTCATGTGTGTGTTAAGAAAACTCCCCCAAAACAGGTAAAACAATATCGGCGTTAAATCTACGATGTTTTCTGGATCGTGTATTACTAAAATACATTCTTAGCAACAACATGATTCAAAGTACCATAGTCACATGAGAAATCAAGACTTCTAGAACGTCAAAATAATGCCGCAAAGAAAAATTACATTAAGTATATTTACAACATTCAAAAGAAAAATACTGGTGTTGAATTTAATGCACACTATGAATATTAAAAGATTTATGGGAGACTAGGGAGGGTTGACAA